>ML995849.1:0-212607 GCA_010093825.1 Teratosphaeria nubilosa
TGCTTAGTACTAATTAGTAATTAGTATGCAGAGTAATTAGTCTTAACACGTGACTCTTGCTAGGTCTCTACTAGAGTTCTCCTCTTAGTATGTCTAATTATAGTGTTAGAGTCTCGATTTATAACACTACTCTAGCTTAGCTTCTATCTATCTTTTACTTTTAATTGCCTTTCTATATAATAAATTGCTTAGATCTTAGAACTATTATTAGATTCTACTAAGTTAAGCATCTTAGAATAACTTATTAACTAAGGTTTAATAGCTAATTTGCGTAGCAGGTTTATTCTACTAACTCTACTCTTTAGATATTTTAGCATCTATAGTATTATCTATAAAACATTAGTAGTCTTTTATTTAATATTTTGATAGTCTTCTATAATTAGTAATTAATACTATCTAGCACTAATCTAGGCTTATAACCTGTTAAAGATTATAGCTAAAGTATAGTATTATTCTTAACTATCTATAGGGGCAGCTGCATTAATGTATCCGTTAACCGACATGCCGGTAACCGATATCGCAACACGTCTTGTGTATAGAGCCGCCTCACGCGGTAAGGCGATTTGAAGTTTGGCATACAAAGGAACGAGAATGATGAACGGAATGCCACAATAACCTCGAAACTTTCTTCGGGAACACAGGACACAAAGACAACCTTCTTCCCGGCCTCAGATCCGCGGCCAGCACCAGACATTAAAGGTTCATCGCTCATACCGCCCTCAACGTGTCGTGCCTCCGCTGTACGCTGTGCATCCGCGCATCTCATCGCCCGGTCACCTTCCTCGTCCCGCTGCTCTTCTTCGGCCTCGACGAGACAGCAGGCTCCGCATCAACACCACAGTGCGCGCAGTTGACTTCTAGCTTCACGGTGGCCCAGATGTCGCCTTGCCCGCACGGCTTCTGGACTAGAGCGGCCGTGGAGCAGAATGCGGCGAAGACGGTTTTGGTGTGCCCGCATGGGTGGGTGTGGGCGTAATATTTGCACATTTTGAATTTCTGTGGGTGGCGACAGGTTGGTGGTGTAAAACGGAGGATGAGATTGTTGTAGTTATGCGAGCAGGTGTGTGAGTCTGGACTGCTTGCTGTCAGATTGGGCTGCAGGTCTTGCATGCTGAGTTGTCGGCCTTACCTTTTTGCTTGCTGGCGTTGGATCCTCGTCTTGTGAGGCTCAGGATCTGACGCTCTGGGCTTGTGTTGGGCGCTGTCGAGGCATCTGGTGGTGCCGAATGAGTCTGTCTTATACCATGCGTCTCCTGAGCCGATTCGAGTATTCCTCAATCTTGGGTTTGATCTGTACATTGTACTCTGGCATGAAAAGAATCTCCATTGTGATACAGCTTCGCATCAACGCAACAAATGCATTTCGCACAGCCCAAACAATGCAAGAGTCTGCGCGACCACATGCGGATTACCTTGGCCTTCATTCTCATATGGCCAACCACTCAGCATTCTCATTCAGTCCTGGAGAATGACAAACAGGTCTACTAGTGGCGACACAGATTGCTTCGTTCGTAGTCGCACACATTCACATCTCTACTCCTGCAGCTGGCAACCCGCATCCGTGTATCGAAGGTAACGTGCTCAGCCCTGAAGTTCTGCAACAGCATGTGGACCTAAGAAGGTGGCACAACGATTTCGACGTTTGACAAGCACTTTGCTATGCGAGCTCGCGTGGGACCCAAGGACCGACGGGAGGGTCAGGAAGTTGCATATTTGTCGAGGTAAGGCTGAGTGACAAATCTGGCTCTGAGGTTGATAGAGTCTCTCTAGCAATAGCTGCGTGATACAAATTTGAAGCCGGAGAGGGACAAAGTCACTCAAATTCGTGTGCTCGGTTTGCTTGATATAGATTTGAAGCACGACATGTGCGTTCGCCCATGTGCTGCAATACCGGCCTGCCTCGATTTGACTATTGATCGGGCCGGTGGGCCATTGCAATGAACTGGAATGCTTCAGCGAAGGTATCTTAGACATTACCTCCGGCATTGTTGTCTGGTGATGCGGCGACTGACGGTTGGGTTCATGCAGCGCCTTCATATCTTCATACCGCTGTATGTGGCGCGAATTTGTGGTTATTCCGCAGCTGCACTAGCCTCATTGAGAAACACTGCATCCATCCTCACCGCCTGCCAGGAGGCTTTTTGTATTGAAGGCTGCTTGAAGTTGGAGGTGTCGATTGGCTCGAAGCCACAAGGCCGGACCTTGCCGTGAACAAGTTCGACACGACTATACCAGCCATCCCTTGCCAGCTTCCGGTGGTGCAGGCATGAGGCAGCAGTATGTTCTCGCCAAGGCGACATAGTTTCGAGTTTACCCGGCGGCGAATACTCCAGTCCGGTATGCCAGCGGATTAGCAGATACTAACAGCCATGCTCGCAGTCAAGGATCTGGTGCAACTCAAGGGAAGGACGAAGGTCCGCAATGTCTGCGTGATTGTGCAGCCAAGTCGACAGCTTGCGGAGCGGCCTCCACAGAGCAACGTGGTTTTATCGTTCCAGAAGGCCAAAGCATAAGCGAAAGGTGGAACTGTGTCCCTCGTATAATGCATGAACCAAAGTTAAAATGTTTCGACTTGGCTGCCTGTCGTCGACACATAATTAACAAGCAGATTCGATGCCAATGACGGCATTGGGCAGGAGTTCACATCCATCATTCTTAATGCCAACGCACCGTCCGTCTGAACGTCCATCTTGGCGTCAATGCCAGCTTCAACAACAAATCACAGATCTGCAAAGTCGCAGACTCTTCAAACAGGCATGCTCCGTCCTGCCACGTCAATGCATGACCCGCTACTAATGCAGCTTGCCGCCATGCATTGCATTGGCGCGCTATGTTTCCTACCTTCAATCTAGGCATTGTGCTCGCACTCTTCAATTTCTGCCTCTTGGTTATGAGAATTTGGGCAGCGACAATTGCGATCCTATGGCGTTAGAGGAGTCCGTTTTTTCTTGCGGCTGGCACTGTTGCGAAGGCACTGGGTCCTTGTGAATTTGGGCTGCATAACCACACCGCTCTTCATATATGAACTAAGACGACAGCGAGCGCACGAAGACTGGCCTGTATGCGTCATTGTAGCAAGAGGCAGCGTGGACACTCTGACGGACTTCGCGGCTCATGACAGCAAAGTCACTGCCACAACCATCCAAAAGAATCAACCGCGATACCAAATATCCAGAGGCTGTTGAGCACAACACACAAGTCGTCCGGCTGCTTTGAAAGCGATACCAGCCATCCCAAATCAAAGCAGTTGGCCAGAGTGACGTCTTGTTCTGGTGGCGCGCAACTTCGCTGGCATCCTTCACCGAACCATTGGCTAACAGCAGGCTGTGCCTAACGAAAGAAAGTGGCGTCGACATAACTCAGCGCATTGACTGCTTCAGCACCTATCAGGTAGGAAGTATTGAATGGCGATTCTCAGCCCGATGGACAGCGCACTGATTCCTACACTTAGTTCGCAATCCCTTGTGTTGGCTGTTGCTGTGCACAATAAGCGGCAACGCATAGGACAGCTCTTCCGTCAACGCATATATCGCCGTCTTCTAGCCTGCTAGATGTATATAGTCCATTTCTTAGACTATCGCGCATTTCATCCTTGTCCGTGTGGCAGTACCGGAGACGAGGACCTGCGTCGGTACTGCATCGCAAGACCCTCATACCTACGACTCGCACATGACTGCCTAGCGTTGGGACGAAAGCACCAGATACAGCACAGCATCCGTTCTCAGACGCAACAGAGGATCGCCAAGCAGTGGCGGCAAAATTCCTATCAGTTCGACTGACACATAAGTTGCAAGACAGCATCTTACGCGAGACAGCGTCAGGGAGACGGCGAAGTCAATGGCAGTATCCCAGATCGAATACAAGATCTTGGGCCGACTTGCTAAGCAGACAGCGCCGTCCAATCACATATTATCACAAGCACTGTACCAGCTGCTCGGTCTCTCAATTCAGCTGAACCCCAGACTCATCAAGGCCAGCAGAATCCGAAAGCTGGATGTCACTAGAGACACCAAATCGCTTCAGCTGTACCATCATATCATCTGGTTGGCAAGAGAGGGCTTGTCTATAACAGAGGTGTACATCCTCCCTTACTGCCAGAATGGAGAGACGGGGCCAGAATGCCGTGTCATGGCCGCAAAGCTGCGGGCTTCGCTGTACCACGTCTTCTGTCTATTTCACAACCATCCGCCTATCACCTCGATCAGTCCGCGAAGTGGCGAGACAGGATCGTCGTCATCTTCAGGTGCCCACAAAAGGAAAACCAGTACTCATCGATCGCCAGAGTGGTCCCCGAGGGAAGGCAAAGAGACAAAGGACAGCAGACGTAGAGGAGGCCGGGCTGGCTTACGGGATCCGATACCGTCGATGACCTCGGAAGCATCATACATCACCAATCCGTACGCCGGAGCCGCAGCAGCTCCACAAACTCCTCCGCCTCCAGGGCCACCACCACCTATACCGATCGATGCTCGACGAACGCCCACAAGACCACCCGGGCTCGCGCCAATCGATATCTCACCCACGCGTGCAGCCGCGTCATATCTACTACCTCCTCTTAATTATGTACCTATGGCCAAAGAACATTTCGAGATGGCTCAGCATCTCGCTGACAGCTTGTTGTCACCAACGAACGCACTGCGGCTTTGCGTCTCTCTAGACCATGCTATGTTCATGTCGGACTGCGAAAAGGCTAACGACCAGGCTCGTAGACTTGCCAGACGGACGATTAAAGCCGTGTATTCCTCACCAGAAGGTCTCGACGACGATGAATTCGCCGACGCTGCCATACTGGTACAAGTCCTGGGCGGCCTTGTCAAGCGCAGCTCCGATGCGCTGCCGCCTCAACAGCCAAGCGAGAGTGCAAGAGGGCTCTCCAAAAGACCATTCAAGGAGCCCAGCCAAGCCCCACGAGTCGATCGAACTATCGCCGTGAGCCCTCCAACCGCCAGGGGTAGTAGGATACCTCAACCTTCCACGATGCAATCAACACCTGGGCCACAGAGTCCAAGCAAGCACTCTCGTACTCCCGACCGCCTATCGACAGTACCCGAAGTCGAGTCCACCGATACTATCTTGGATTCACAGGCAATCAGCGCCATCAGTCCGCCTCCCTCACGACTGAGCAGCAGGAGCCGGCAACGGCGCAAGTCATCCACAGCCACTTCGACATCAGAACGTGACTCGAAAGCGGAGAAGCGAAGGAAAGTAGAGCATGCGGAGGAACTGTACAGAAAGAACAGTGCGGCCAGTCGAACAAGTAGTCGAGGGAGTAGGCAGGCGACGCCGCCAGATGGGTACGTGAGATCCTCCCAGTCATCACGTCATGAGCATCGTCACCGGAAGACGGAGGGGGATAACAGGTGATACTTTAGTTTTGGAGGAAGGCTGCTAAAAGGTGTAGAATTGGAGCCTAGGGTTGATACAAGGGCGGCGGGAGGTCGACACTGGGCAACGAAAATGCGAGGAGGATCACGGTCGATGGGAGAGCAGAGAATACGGCAGATGAAGGATGGGGGAGAGACTGCCCGCACATCGGCAGATGACAGACGCGTCGCAGTGCTCATGGTACTTGAGATCGTTTACTCCGTGTCGACCGGGCTCAATGTCTCTCATGCGAGCCATCGGAGACGTCATTGAGAGACAGCGAAGTCATGGCGTATTGTGTAATCTGATAACGTTTGCAGCTATCAAGAATATGTACATATGTACAATAAGAGCAGAACCTAGGTACCCAGACCCTCATTGAAAGCCATGAACAAGGTAGTCATCCTCGGCCGATTCGCCAGCTACAGTCGCTCAGCCAGAGTCGTCAGCATCAGGGGCGTCAGCAGGCGGGGCGTCTGCGGCTGGATCGTCTGCGGCCGGATCGTCTGCGGCCGGGGCGTCAGCAGCTGGAGCGTCTGCGGCCGGGGTATCAGCAGGCGGGGCGTCAGCGGCCGGATCGTCAGCAGGCGGGGCGTCAGCAGCAGGAGCGTCTGCGGCCGGGGTACCAGCAGGCGGGGCGTCAGCGGCCGAGGTACCAGCAGGCGGGGCGTCAGTAGCTGGAGCGTCTGCGGCCGGGGTACCAGCAGGCGGGGCGTCAGTGGCCGGGATGTCAGGACTCCTAATGCCGAGCAACGTCACTGGCTCAGGCACTGGTTCTGGGAGCGAGACGGATGGTACTGCCACTTCGACATTGAGCATGCCTGGGACGCTGATGGAGGCGAGTTGCTGGTCCCCGGTGACCGTGACGAGTGTTGAGAGAACGCTGCTGATCGTCGTATCAATCGTCACCGTTGAGGTGATCGGAGCCTCGTGGATGACAGAAGTCAACATTGAGGTGAGAGGCACGGGGACTGTGGCAACCACTTGCAAAATCGCAGGTGGCGCTGAAGTAGTCGTTATGATTGACGGCGAAGCTGTGTCTGATGTCTGACTGATGGTGATCGGCGGTCTCACTGTAGACGTCAAGGTCTGCGGGGCGATCGGGCTGATGGTCGAGACTGCCGGAGTGATTGCCAACGCCGGCTGGCTTGCCTGAAGGACTTTGGTGATGGTTGATAGGACAGTCCGCACTGATGGTGACGTTGGGGTGATTGTGACAACCGAGTATACAGTCGTAGGCGGTGGAACCGCGCCGCTGTTCAGTACTCCCACCACAGAAGTGACCTACACAACACTGAGGTCCGACGAGCCGCTACTTGGCGGGTAAGTTGCCGTCGATGCTGGCGAAGCCTGATATGAAGTGACATACTGGGTCATGGTGCCCGCTTGTAGAGCCGTACTATACGAGGTAGTTCGTGTCGGAGGCAAGCTCACAGCGTTGGGCGGAATGGTCACAAACGTCGTGATACTCTGGCCGGCAGCATTGATGGTCGGAATCGTGACAACCAGCAGACCTACAGGCGCTACTGTAGTGGCGTTTGCGGCATACGTGGTGATACTCAAAGGCGAAACCTGGGGAGTCGAGAAAGCAGTGGCCAGGACCGTATCATTCTTCGTAGCCGTTGTCGTGACAGTGACGGTGTTGTTGTTTCCTGGAAGAGCAAAGCCGACCGTGGGGACCGCCACAGTGACCAACGATGCTGCAGCCGTGGTCATGATTGTCGTCTGCACTGTCGAGGTCGTAGAGGGCTGGTCATTGAGAGCAGATCCATTCCCAGCCACGATGACTGTCGAGACGGGTCCTGCGACAATATTGGTGGCCTCACGAGTTTTCGTCACGACAATAGGATCTGGTGTTGCTGAATGTGTTTGCCCAGCGCCTGAGCCTCCTGCTGCCTGAGTATAATTTGCACAGGACAACAAGGTCCCATTTGCGTACTTGAGGACGAGGCTGCGGCCGCCGCAAACCGTGGCATTGCTCCCGCAAACCGTGGATATATATTGGTCGTTGTAACTACGTGTGGTCAGTCGGGCTCGTGGACCGATCTCTGTTCGTACATACGAGCTCTGTCCGACTGTCCCATTGATATCGCCGTGCTTCCCTGACAAGTCGCCAACGGCACAAGTCTGCGGACTGCCCGCATCGCACGCCTTTCCACCGTCGTCATAGGGGTCGAGCATCTCCTTTGCTGCCGAGCATGTGCCATTGGAGATGTAGTACTCTGAGTACGCTTGTCAGCGGCTGCAGTGTAGAGCTCGTAGCCTGGGTAATACTTACCAAAAGGACCGCCAGTCGAGGGCAAGCCAACACAGTTCATGACGACTACCGCACCGTTGCCGTCGGGTGATGAGCTGACCACGGAATCGCAAGGCGGGCCTTTGGCTTGGAATGAGGTGCCGGGTGTGTTGTTTGATGCCACAGGCGCGGTACCGGACGCGAACGGTGTGGACAATAGGAATGCGAGGAGCGTCGATGCCAAGGTCGTTGGACCCATCTTGAGGGCTGCAGACGTGTTGTTGACGCTCGGCGGTAGTTGATTTGGTGTGCGTCTCGTTGTCAATGCTCGTGGCGGTCGTGTGTGTTCGCTGAAACGAGAAAAGGCTGTTGAGGTAAACGATAGTAGCGTAGCCAATGCCTGCACTAGCTCGTCAATGTGATGAGGATGAAATTGTGACGGATGAAGGATGAAGAGTTGCACAAGTGAAGAAGTGAAGGAGAGTTACAGAAGTGGCAGCATGAAGGCACCTCGTGTGCATGTTTACCAGCTCTTTGGCACAATGCTTTTACAGGCAAGCGTTACTTGTTGATTGCGCGGTAGTGGCGGGCTGGGGTGTCTCATGTTGTGGGCGCCTGCAAGATTCTGCTAGATCCGCCGCCGCACTCGCAGGAGCGAGCACAGGGCGAGGCAAGAGCAGCGACGGACGAGAACGCTAGTCTTGGTTTCATCATTCTGAAGCAACGACTCCGGTAGCTGCCCAGGCGCTCCTCCAAGCCGATCGTAAACTTCGCATTTGCGGTGCCATGGAGCCGGAAGGTGCACATCGGGCTTGAGGAAGCGCTAAAGAACAGGACAAGAGCACCTGGTTAATGATGCAGGTGTGCTAGCAAACAGTCTGCACCAAGATCGTTCCTGTCGTCCGATGCGGCACTACAGCTTCCAGCCTCTCCGCTTGGCAAGCACGGTTTCCTGCCTCACGGCCAGGTCGGCAATGATCTCCTCGGAGCCGCCACCAACAACCATCATCCTCAAATCTCTACTCATCTGCTCGACCGGAGCGCCAGGTCCGCCACGCTGGTAGCCGGCACCACCAAGAACTTGCTGCGCTTCCCGGTTCGCCATCTCCTGAATTCTGCCGCCCTGTACCTTCGCCAAAGCAATTCTACCAGCGATGTCAGGGTCTTGCCAGCCTTTGGGAGATTGCTGAATAGCATATGCAATGGTCTCTAACCATGCCCAGTGGCTCTCAATGTACCTTGCCAGAGTTGCGAACTTGCTGGAAATTATCTGGTTCGCAATCAAAGGCTTTCCGAAAGTCTCTCGCTTGTGAGCGTACTCAAATGCTATGGTGAGGCAAGTCCGCGCCTTACGATTGCAGCCCACAGCCATGATGTACCTTTCGCGATTGAAGTTCACCATGATCGCCCTGAAGCCTTGGCCTTCCTGTCCCAAGAGATTCTCTACAGGGACTTTTACATCGTCGAGCTCGATCATGGATGCGCCACCAGCGTGCTGCCCGCTATTTGGGATCCGACGCCAGCTGAGACCAGGTGACTTCATGTCAACAACGAGTACAGATATGCCGACAGCCCCAGCTCCGCCGGTGCGTACAGCAGTAGTCATATGTGTCGCCCATGGAGCACCAGTGATCCATTTCTTGTAGCCATTGACGATGAAGTGCTTCCCGTCTGGGGTCTTCATAGCAGTGGTCTGGATGTTCGCCACATCACTCCCACCACTTGGCTCTGTAATCCCTAAACAGAAGCTGGTTGACCAATCGAACAAGCCGGGTAGCCATTTCTGCTTTTGCTCCTCCGTCCCATGGTGTATGAGAGGCGGTATGCCAATCACGGAAGCGCCGCCTAGGCTCGTTGTTACGCCGCCCTCCACTCTCGACGTCTCGTCGGTGGACACCAGTAAGTGGAAAACATCCAAGTCATTCACCGGCATGCCGGCGGGTCCTGCAGGAATACCTCTAGGCCGATACTGAGGAGGCACGTCTGCAAAGCTGAATCCAGACTGTGCCCATCTCAAGGCCTCTTCTCTGGGCGCTTCGCCTTTCTCTTCCCACTCGAGGGAATACGGCAGGATGTGCTCGTTGACATATGCGCGCAGCTCGTCCCTAAGCTTGCTGTGAGAGTCGTTGTAGTAGGGCGATGCGATCCCTTGCGACCATGCTGGCTCACTCCATGGAGCCAGATTTCCAAAGGCTTTCTTTCCGGTCGATGTCATTCTGCTGGTGCCAGGCGCGGGAACGAAGTGAAGTCTTGGACAGCAACTGCTCGTGACCTGTAATCAATAGTCTAATGCAGGTTTCCATTCGGCTTACGCCATCAGCTTTATATCATATCACACCAAGGCTCTTGAAGGCCGACATGGAGTGATGATCATCGTGAAAGAGGAGTCCAACCCAGGGTACATGTAGCCTCGGCTTGACGTTCCATCTCGGCTGGGCGTCTCGCACTCGTCTAGAGCGGTCGGATTGAGCCCAGGTTATACCATATGCCCCCATAGTCAGGATGGAAGGTCGGCATCAGTGTGCTACTTCTGCCGGTCGTCATATCGTCTCTTTGCCATTTGCAAACTCCTTCCATCGCCACCTGCACGCGGTGCAAGATCGGCCCGAGAGGAGCCGACGTCCTCGTTCATCCTTTCTCACAACAACACGAAGTTCCCATTGGGCTCGACATGTTATCTAGATCCTATATGACATGACACAGGCCAGACTTCTGCATTCTCGATGTCGTCCTTTCCCCGGGTCTCCCGTGATAGCACGACATTGGAGCTACCGCATATTCCACCATATCGACCACTGATGGGTACATTTCGTAGCCCGACTTCACACTGGTGACACCAGATTGATTTGCGGAACACGCAAGACGCATGTCGAGTCTCTCTTCCTTGGGACTCGCAGCCGGACGGGGAGAATGTCGGCTCCCTCAGATTCCATTAGCGATTAGGCAATTACTGCTCACCGTCCACGATCGTCAGCAGAATGCGATGTGTCAACGCAATTGGTCCCCCGCTCCATCGAAGACCGCGCAATCAGAACCTCATCAAGCGCAAGGCGTTGAACTTCATGTCGGAGTTTTTGGGGCCGGCAACGGTAACTTTGATCTCCAGGCATACCGAAACCACTTCCCAATGGACAACCTGTTTGTGCTTCTTAGAACACCTGAGTAAAGCAACTCCGTTCCCGATTTGATGACGTGACGATGGCGCCAGCCTAACGTGCAGAATAAATATATAAAATGCATGCCGCCGAGCTGCAGGTAAGATCTACTCTTCCCCCGAATCTCACATCAACATCTAGGAACAATCAGTTTTAACAGGGCAAGCCTTCACCAAACCCAATGAAGATCAAACAATGCATGCCAATCGCCTTCTCGGTCTCGGCGTAGCTGCCTCGGTCTCTGCCCAAGATATCTCTCAGATTCTCTCGCACATTGGCACTGAGACAGCAGCTGCCGCAATCGCCTCTAGCCATTTCTCGGCTGCGGAGTCTACCATCAGCTCACTCGAGTCTGAGACTGCCACGGCCACTGGCGCAGCCTTGAGCAGCCTGCAGTCTCGGATTTCTTCTCTGAAAACGGCAGAAAGCAGCATCGAGTCCGTCGTCAATTCTGCCCTTGGCATCACGACTTCTGCCTCTACTACGTCCGCCACTGCGTCCTCCACCACGGAAGCGTCTTCATCTGGAAGCTCTCGGACCTCGTCGACTGCGGCCACTACTGCTGTTGGCGCAACTTCAGACACCAGCTCGTACACTAGCAGCACATCTGCGTCATCCTCCACACACTCCGGCTCGACCACTGGTGCTGCTGCAAGCGGAAACAATGGTGCCATGACCCTGTCTTCGTCCAGCAGCTCTTCTGCCATGGCTGCTGCCACCGCTGTCCCGCTAGGTCTTGGTGCACTTGGCATGGCCGTCGTTGGTCTTCTTTAAAGGCCGCCTTAGGATCGGCAACGCTGCATGAATGGCTTTACGATGTGTGGATGTGAAGATTTTGGTTCATTTGAGAGGAATATACCCCTGCATCGAGAAACTTGGTTGTTGAATCCATTCAATACAATTTGTACTCTTTTAGCACGACCCTATGCCAGGCCATCTCTACCTGCCTGCTAATAGAGTCTCGGTCTCAATTTGACCTCAAAGCTAAGGTCTGCGCACAATTGCTTATGCCCATGTGCAAATACGCTACAACAGCATAGTAAGAAAACGCTACAATATCATAGTAAGAAAGTGCTGATCTGCCTTGCAGACTGGCCGGGTCGCTCACGACCAATTAGAGCCGCCGGGTGGGTCCAGTGAACGCTCAGCCACCATCTCCGGGGGCCGTGAAGGCATCCAAAGTACGCCAATCCAACCATCTACCTCTGTGAGTTTTGCTCCAGCATGAGACTACTGAGTACACACGCCCTCAGGTTCGCAGAGTTCACCATTCCACCACCGTACGCCATCCTTTCCCGCAGGTGGGGAGGAGAGGAGGTCATCTACGTCGAGTACTGCGCAGAGGCGAGGCCACCTGGTCTTCGATGGACCAAGATGCTCGATTGCTGTGAGATAGCGCGGTCACGGAAGCACCGCTATGTCTGGATCGATTCCTGCTGCATCGATAAGCGTAGCAGCGCCGAGATTTCAGAAGCAATCGCTGTTCGCGAAGACCATGGTGCTTTCGTCAGGGGCCTGACATCACGTTTGGACGCACGTACCAGGACCATTGCCTCAGAAGCTTCTACAACAGGGGGGGGGGGGGGGGGGGGGGGGGGGGTTGGACTGGCGACATATCATATCAGACTATCGAGATGGGACCACCACTGCCAGCCAGTGATCGTGATGCTGCAAAAGTTCGCGAGAAACTGGAGGGCTCGCGGGAACAACGAGGACATGAATAAGGCAGCCATATCTAGGGCAGCGTGGCATCGAGTACAGCGCCAGAACGCAGGCGGTCCATACTGTGTCGTCTGCTTGCTGCACTCAAAAAGAACCAATAATACCGCCCTTCATGAGCACAATCTCATCCACCGGTCCATCAACATACTCCACCCTTTTCCAAGTCATCAACCCAGCAGTCTCCGTATCAAGCTCCCATACCCTCATCCTCCGATGATAATACCTGCCTCCATGAGATCCATAACCACCAAACCCGCTTCCGCCACAGTGGCATAGCCATGGCCTCTGCGCCTTGCTCGCCCCGTCACCCCCTTCAACGCGTGCCTTTCTGAGAGCGCAAAAGTCATTGACATGATCGTGCCCACAGCCAACAGCTACCACGCCCTCTTCGGCCAAGGCATCATAGAAATGCGAGTTGAAGCTCGGCCCTTCCGTGGGTTCTCCACGATGGCCACTGGCAATGGTGAGTCGATCATCGTCCGCGAACTCAGGGATCGGTATATGGAAGAAGACCAGAGACTGGTGCTTGGAGCCAGGACGGCGCGTTTGTCGCAGCTCTTGTGACGTGCGTCTAAACCAGTAAATCTGGCTCGGTCTGATATAATCCCAGTCAGGCTCCTTGACACCACTCTTTACCTGACCATGGGAGTCGAGCAAGAATAGAGTCGCCACCCGCTCATCTCCAGCTTGGCCACAGACCTGAACATAATAATTACCCACACCCTCCACACTACCTGGTCCAGATGCACAAAGACTCCCCGGCAGGCCCTCCATAATCTCCATCTGCGCCTCACCTACCACAGAAAAGCCCTCAGCAACAACTCCACAAATCCCAATGCCATGGAAACTTACGTCCCAGAGCCTTCTCCCCAACACCCTCATCATCATGATTCCCAAACACCGCCGCCCACTTCACGCCCTTCTCGATAATAGGGTCCAGCACCTTCCTTAGAACTCTCTCAGAATCCAGGATATCATGGTGCAGTTGATCGCCAGTCAGTACAACCAGGTCCGGCTTCTCGACATCCAGAACCTCAGAGATGAAGGCTTGAGTTTGAGGATCTGCTTCAAAGGGCGCCCGGACGTGGCCGTCGGCGTCTATGGCGTCGTTGCAGAGTCTTGGCTCGGAAGACATGTGTGTGTCGGAGATCTGGAGGATTTTGAATTTGCCATCAACGTTGGCGCGGAGAAGTGGGACGACCATCGATACTGATGAACCACCATAACCCTTGGGCTCAATCGTCGAAAGAAAAGAGCTGAACAGGTTGCAGAGGGAAGGCACGACTTGCTGCTAGCTCTCCGATGATCCGCAGCTGAGTCAGCAGCGGCTCTTGCATGTGATCCATGCTGTGCATCTCATTGACTCATTTTCTGAACATGTAATCAAGGACTATGCTCCATCTCGAACTGGTCAGTCTGCGCTTTTTGAACGACTGCTCGAACACAAGGAGCAGCACCGGCCTGTACCAGGCAAGCACGCTCCGGAAGCCTCCACAACGTCCAATCTCTTCGCAGCGAAGCTTTGCATTGAGAGCAGCTCAATACTCAAAATCATCGTCGATCCCCGTCTTCTTCTCCTTACCAGCCTCAGCCTGCTTGCGATACATCTCGGCAACCTGCTTGCTACTCGTAGCATCCTCTGGCTTCTTGTCATCCCTGATTCTGATGAACCTCGGGAACCGCAGCGACACCCCCCTGTCAAACTCCTTGAACGCAGCTCTATACCGTGGCGAAAGCGTAAGATCCGCAGTCTTGACCTCCCAGACATACTTTGGTTCTAACCACACGTCCGGCTGGTCGTTCTTGCCCGTGCTGTGGTCGTAGAAAGGCTTCGGGCGATCAATGACGATCGGTGACAGCGTGTCATAGAGTTCGGTGAGCAGAGCTTCGGAGAAGCCTGTGCCGATGTTGCAAACGGTCTCGTATTGCTCTGTGCTTGGGTTGTAGCAAGCCAAGTGGAATGCGCCGTACACGGATGTGCGTTTGCCTTTGCCGTGGTATGCTCCAAGCACGACGAGATCAAGAGAGTCGCCTGCGCCAGCGAGGTAATCTTTCTTGACTTTGAGCCAGTTCTGCGACCGACGGGAAGGCTCGTAATGCGACTCAACTCCATCTAGCATCTTCACCATCAGACCTTCGCACGATGCAGCAATCGAGTCTTCAAGCAAAGTTTGGATCTCATCAATCTCACGCGTGTTGCCGTATTTTGCGAAGGCAAACTCGCCTTCCACTTCCTCGAACGCTCCATACAGAAGATCTCTGCGCTCTCGAAAAGGCTTGTTGACAACCGCCTCTCCGTTGAGGTACAACAAGTCGAAAGCGAAGACACAAACCTTGACCTTGACATCTTCGGCTTTTACGTCCTTCCTCTTTCGCGTCATCAATTGCTGAAACGGTAGAACGTGTTTCTTCTCCACATCCCAAGCCACAGTCTCACAATCCAGAACGAATGATTTGGTGCCCGACTTGACCCATGTCGGCAGCTTGGCCAGGATGTCGGGATATTTCTTCGACAGATCTTCACTGTTTCTCGAGAAGATGTTGGATATGCCGCGATCTGTCTTGCCCTCTTTGGGAGCAAGTTCTTTGGGACCAGCATAGTCCTCGTCAGCGTCATGAGCGACGAAGTGTATCTGAGCACGCTCGCCATCGTACTTGTATTCGCACGTGAAATCCTTCCCTTCGAACCGATCAAGTACTTCGCCAATAGATTTGGTTGGTTTGGCAAGCATGGGCTTGAGTGGAACACCTGGCTGCAGCTTGCAAGCCTCTCTGAGTTTCCAGATGCCGCCTTTGAGTAGAGCTGGGACGATGACTTCGTAACTTGGGAGCTCATTGTACACAGCCTTAAAGACCTCTTCGCCCTTCTTCAGCTCAGCCTCGGATGGCACTTTCTTGCCGTCCTTGCTGACCTCATGGGCCGTCATTGCGTGAGCCAAGGCGACCTGGAGATTCTTGTCCGCGAGACCGAGCCGCATTTTGCCTTCCAGGGCACGAATGATGAATTTCGATTCTGACGATCCGCCCTTGTCTTTGTTGATGTCTACCATTTGGCCTTTCGGGAGGGAGACGTCAGCAGCAGAAAGAAGCTTCTTGATGCCATCGACCTTGCGGCCTTGCGCACCCTGCCCCTCGACCGTGGCGATCTTCATCAAACCCTCGTGTACACCACGAACAGTCAAGGGTTTCGGCTTGAACATGGTAGGCTGATTGCCACGCGACTTGGCAGCGACCAGGCCCAGATCACCGATCTTCTTCTGGTCGTCCTTGATTATGGTCAGACTGCGACCAGTGGTCTCACCAATTGCCTTCACGATCAAGCTTTCTCCAATACCAAGCTCTATGCCGGCATAATCAGCCGCCAGTTTACCTATCATGAGAAGCACTGTAGGCAGCAGGTCTTCAGGCGTCAATCTAGCCACTTGTCTCAGAAACGCCGAGCAAAGTGCGAGGATCTCCAGACGCTTCGTGGTCATTTCGATCTTTGAGAAGGTTGTGCATAACGCAGCATACGGCGCCGGATCGCCAGCCTTCCAATCCGGGTACAGGTCTTTGCCAGATGACTTGAGAGTGGACTGAATCTTCTCGCGAGCCTTTGCAGAGACGGCCGGCTTTTCGTCGTCAGACTCTTCAGCTTCTCCTTCGGCGACAGAATCTGGCTCGCTGTTGTTCGCCACCTCCTCTGCCTCATGGTCTGATGCCTCTGCCACCTTAGCAGTCTTCCCTGTTTTCGCTGGCATTAATGACTTCGCCGATTTCGACCGTTTCTTCGGCTTGACTGGCTCATCGTCTTCATCTGCCGCTGGAGTAGCCCTGTCAACCTCAACGTCGTCTTTGTCGGTCTCAATCGGTTTTGACGCGGCTCTGCTCGTAGTCTTCTTACTAGCGACGCCTTTCTTCGTTTTGCCATTGGTCTCTGCCTTCTTCCGTTGCTTCTTGGGTGGTGGTGATGCGTCCTCCTCCGAAGCCTCATCATCCTCTTCGATGACTCGCGAAGCCGTACGCTTTTTGGCTGGGATTGACGACACCGGCTCCTTCTTCACTGGTTCGTGTGCTTCTTCGTCCGTGCCTTCCTCTTCCGGCATGGTGTCCTCCATCTCGACGTCCTGGTCCTTTGCGTGGCCATTGAGGCCCCTGGTCTCTGACTTGACCTCCAAAGCTCCCGCTGAGGTCTCGTCGTCGTCCTTTTGCTTCTTGCTCTGATTACCTGACTTCGACGAGAACTTCAGCTTGGACTGCTGCGGTTCTGCTTTGGAACCATTTGGGTTTCCGAAGAACTTGCTGTGCGATCATTAGTCTCGTGTGCATCTACGAGAATGCAGTGGGCGCACCCCAAAGTCTGCTGATCCGACTTCGCATACCCAAGCGTCGCCTGCTTCGGCGCCATTCCCCCGGACAGCCGTCTCTCAGTCTGCGCTGCAGTCCACAATCGGTGTCGCTGTCTCGAGTCGCGTGATACGAGGGGAGGTTGTAGCGCGGTTGGATGATTCACATGGGCGGTGACGGTGACAGTCGTTGCGCTCCTTCCCAATCTAGAAGCGCAACACGATCGAAACCGGGGGCAACGAGAGCATAGCATAACACGATATCGTCGCCCGTCACGTCTTTGAATGCTTCTAACACGAAGGTGACGCGATGGAGCCTGGGATCAGATCGTGTACGCGACAGACAGGCTGCAGGGATCAAAGTTACTCCATCGCCGACGTGGAACATCTCCATCTCACCATCATCGACGTCGACATGACTTCCAACTTCGCTTCACTCACGCACCACCTGCACGCTCCTCAACTCGCCGATGCGCCTGGTCGTCGCGTAAGACCATCGTCACCAGCGCCACAGGTATAGATCCATTCATGTACTCTCCTGTCTGTCTCGTACCTCCTCACTCTTCCTCACCACGCCAGCATCATTGAAATTCGCCGACCACTTGAGTCGCGTTTCAAGTAGGCAAGATGTATCAGATACCTGAAGCTGTTCCCAGGACGGCAGCTCCGATCTTCCAGCTTCCTCTCGAGCTCAGGCAGGAGATATACAGCTACCTCGTCATGCCCGGCCCAATCTCCCATCCACTGCCTGGCGTTGGCATAACCAGCGTCTCCCACAAGCTACCATCATCAGCCTTGCTCTTCATCAACAAGCAATTCACAGCCGACATATTGGATTATTACTATACCATCACGACATGGAAGTTGATATTCAGCCACGCTTTCAACTTCTTCAGAGTCGACCCCTGTTTAGACGGCCTTGCCAGGTCGCCAGCTCTTCGGCATATCCAAAAGGTCGAAGTCGTCTTCTTTTGCGATATTCTGCTCTTGAAAGAATACCCAAGCTTCGGCATGACGAGATTTTGTGACGAGATTCGCAAGCGAGCCGACCGGGCTTGCGAAGTGCTCTCTCAGTCAGAGCGATTGCGATCAGTCACTGTGTCCTGGATCGACACCACTATGACGGGGGACTGGAGTGAGAAAGCCACGACTCTGCAGCCTCTGCGGAGATTGGCCAAAAGCACCGACCTCACATTCAGAATCGGAGATGTCGCCGGTCCAGAGGATGTCACACCTGCCGTCTTCAGCGAGGCTATGCAAGAAGTGCTGGGCGACTTTGGTCGAGGAGACAGTGACGTTTCTGTCAAAGGTGCGGAGAATCCAGGCTCTGGGCAGGGAGCCGTGGGCATGAGAATGCTGGCCTTTGATCCTCGGCAGGAACTACCGCGGCTCCAGCAGGAGCCCAGGTCTCCGAGAAACTTGTCGCTTGCTTCACGCTGCAGTGCTTGGGGTCGGAAGGATCTCAGCGGCGATCAGGCACTCGAGACTCTGGCTTGATCACTGTATTCATGTCGCTGCCAAATTTGAACATGCGTTGGGCGCTGTCTTTGCGCAATCACCGCTCGCAGTCCATCGCAGTGCAGCGCGATATCAAGTGGGAGAGAAACGGAAGGATGCTCATGGATGTGGCTTCAGGAAAAAGGCAAAGCAAGTCGTACAGCAGTCCGACTCCCATGCGATGAATCACGTATAATAATCGACAGATCGAAGCTCACGGACGTCCAAGTGACATTCAGTGGTGAATATTACAACATAACTTAGTCTTCACGTCTCCACAATTTGCCATCATTCGAGGAGCACCGACGCTGCTTGACGAAAGACGGTCGCTGATGACTTCAGTATTCAATCTCTTTCACTCTGGCCCATCTTTCATACCCTACCGGGAGTGTGCAGCACACTGTAAGCCGGCAGCTCATAGGCTCCATTGCTCGCCTCGTTCTGGCTGTCGAGGTACTGGACAGTCACACATTTTTCAGATCTCGGAGTGCACGATCACACGGGCTGGCTAGTAAAGAGTGGAGTAGTGTTATATGTCCCGGCTGATACTTTTAGGTCATTCTGCCATATGGATAGGTCCGAAATCATGCTGCTGGCTCCAACACATCTCTAGGCTCGGATGGGATACTGCCAGTGGCCTAGTGGCATGGATCAGCTCTTAGGACCTTGTGCACTACAAAAGCCCACTTGCGAATCCCAGTGCTGACAGCCTTTCAAAGAAGGACGCCGTGGGGGTACCAGGCATCTCCAATCATCTGCGCCGCTCCGCGTTGACAGCAGTCTGAAGATCGCAGTGTTGACCCGGTATGTTGGCACTACCAGATCTTGCCAACTTTCCAGGGTAGATACACTAAGAGACAAAACCAAGCGTACAAAGCCGCACTTAGGCGTCTTGGGGGCGATCCCCCCACGGACTGATAGGGATGCCCCTAACCCCAATATGCCTCTGCGGCGAGCAGTTGTCGTAAACCTTGGCCAAAACGCTTAAAATCGCACCTGCCTCCGCGGCCAGCGGGTTAGGACTCTTCTCATTTGCACTTGCCAGCGACGAGGAACGAGGAGCGGATGTAGAAAACATAGGACTCCAAACTATTCACAGGGAGGGTGGGGGGCAGGGTCTTCCTAGACCCTGTCCAGATTTCCATATAGAGCATCAGCCGCTCTTCGCAAGCAGAAGTTATTGGCTAGAATCCGATCGCGAATGTGACCAAGGATCCCGTAGCTACGTACGCACGTGCGGAGACTCTGTACCAGATCGATCCTGGGGGGGTCCCGGCCAGATCGTGTGGGATCCCTACCAAGGCGGCACTTCACCAACAGAAGCCATTGACAAGAACTCAATCGGAAGATTGGGCTGGGATACGGTACTTGCTTCCGTACGGACGTGGGAAGACAATGTACACTGCTTTCAGCAAACTCATCTTTTACGTCCGCCCAAAATTTTCGGCATGGCAATACCAAATGGCACCTGGCTGCAATCGCTACCCCCTCCTCGACAGCACCGTCAAGTGAAACGCCAGAATTTCCAAAAGCTATCGAATCAAAAACTACAGGATGGTATCAAAGATCCATTGGAGTCTTTGATTGAATCGTGTTGTCGGAAAGCATATCGCTACGGGCACTACGAACCAACCAACCCAGCTCAAGTCAGCCCCTTCTGCAGAATACTACTGCGCGTTCTCCCCCAAAAATGGCTTACGCAATAGAGATTGCCGTATCCGGGCGGTAGGATGCAGCCTCGTGGTAGACCTGCGGCTTTACAGGGAGGTTCTCCGCACTGCATTCAGGTCAACGTGACTATCAGCACCTACCCACTTCAGGATCGAACACAGTCGAGAGATTAGAGAGGCTTACCTCCCAAACGTTTTTCCCGGGCTGGTCGTCACAGGTCCCCAAGCCGGGAATATGAATAAGTTTGCAAAAGCGATCTGGGTAAATCTTGTGCAAGGGCGGTGGCGCCGAAGAGAGCTAGGAGTGCGAGGACTGTGGTCCGCATGATTCCGATTGACAGCACAGGATCTTGGTGGGAAGGTGTTGGGGGTCAGCTGCGGATGACGGCGGGTTCACGCCCTTCTTACAGTGTTCAGAGCCGGCCATGTCCAATTTCCGTTCTGGAACTGGACGATCCTTCTACCTGTATGTCAAGGTGCCGCGAGTGGCGATGAAGTGAAACAGACAAGAATCACAACTTCATAAGATTCTGATTGGGCCAAGAGACGTGCCGACAGGAAGGGCGAAGAATGTCTGTAAAGTGAATTGAGATGGGTTCCTTGAACAACGTCTCAGAGCTAGGGCATGCCCGGTAGTCATCACGTTTGTGAATACCAAAAAGCAGGGCCACAATGGTCCCTAAGCATTTCGTACATGGTCCGTGTCTGACACTAGTAACGATAGCCCCTGCCCTCCATCTGCTTAGCCACCTGGATCTTTCGGGAACGCCGGAAAGCTAAGGTATAGAAGGATCTTGTGGTCTCTGCCTATAATCAGCTTCGCCGTTGCCCTCCTCGAAGAAGCCTGCAAACACCCACCACAAAAGCAAGACGCAACAATGAAGTTTCTTCTCAGTACGCTCCTCACAGTCGCTCTCGCGGCTTTGGCTGTCAACGCCGAAGAGTGCTGTGGCAACTTTTGCACTACCTGCCCACCGGACTACCACCTGGATTGCAATCCGGTACGATCTCCTGTCTGTTGTCGAAGAAAGAGACCGAATGTCGCTGACGTCGAGACCTAGCCTGGATTCCCCGGCCAGCCTTCTTGTAGCCAATTTTAATTGGCAATGGATGTGCGGGAGGGCACAGGAGCCCGAAGAAGTTGAAGCGATGGTGTGATGAATCGGAGTGAAGTTGGGGTCGGAGGACAGTTGCCTACAGTCTGAGTTTCGTTGCTGTCGACGCCGGGGATGCCAAATTCGAGCTTGGCCTGTAGCAAATATGCCCACTACAGCAATACAGGCCCATTGCTGCATACTGGCGCGATCAAGAACTGAATTGCCCTCCAACACTGCCGCTACCAATTTCTGCCCGCCGCGCAACTCCGCTGGCTGGCTCTGTTCGCCATGCATCCAGTGGATGTATGCAAGGCTACGGCGAGCCGAGCTTGCGTGAGTACGTGCCAGATGTAGGCAGTCCCGGCTTCGCACGGACATGCGAGGCGTTGCTGGCTGTAACCCCTTCCAATGTGGCCTCCTCTGCAAATGGTATTGTTAAGGGTCGAAACGTTGTTCATCTTGGATGCGAGGCCAGCGGTCTTCGATGGTGCTACAGAGAAGGAGGTGCTTACTGCGAGATTACCATTTCGGATCTGGGTCCTCTGTTTCGCCTTGGGTGGAAAGGCACCGCCAATATATTCTGGCGTGTCCGTGTCCCGAAGCATAAAGCGTTGTCAGTAGAGCTTTGCCTGAATCTCTCTGCGTTGGCATCTAACCTTCATTAAGGAACGTGACCCGCGTTCTCCAGCATCTCAAGGCCAATTTGTGATATCTGACTTTAGGCCTAGTTTTCTCACATATTGAAAGACCGTGTCCAGGTCATCCGGTATCCCGTTATCCCTGGAGCTTGTTGGCCCACCTGTACAATGCAAACCCGAGGCACGAAAATGTTTTGGAAATGCGAGAGCACTTACCAATAGATCGCCTGTTCAAAATCAGCCCACTCGCCATCCGTGCCATTCGGCCTCATGCGGAAATGCGTGGTTGTTCGTGGTTTTGGTACACCATATTCCCATCCGTCGAAGCCCGCGCTGTGGATCCGTCGCCATTCAGGGATGTCGGCGCAAGTGGGAGAGTGCTTGTCGCACCAATGCTCTTCTAACTTCACGCATAGTGAAGCAGACCGCGTCATGGCTTCTACGTGCCAGACGCCGCAGTTTGCTGGCAACTTCCTCATCTGAGCGAGAGCCTGGTGTCTGATTGTTGAGTCTCGGCAATGTGTTGCCGTGAAGAAAAGAGGATGAAGCAGCCCTTCATCCAGCGACACTGAGAATAAGCGTCTGTCGGCATTGTCGCTGCTCATGATATATTTGCAGATTGTGAGGATGTCCTCGAACTCCTGAAGGAAGGCATCGTACATGCATGTCTCCGAGTAGAGGCATGTCGCGGCCAAAATTCTGTTGATCTTGACCCTGCTTCTGAGCATGCCCAAGCCATGTTGTTCTCTAATCGACAACTTGACACTCGGCTTGTGCATGAAAGACCACAGCAGCTCTTCGAGATCAAGAAACGTCTGCACATACTCGTGTGAGCTGGCAAGCAGCTCTAGAGGAATACTGCCAGGCTCGCGAAACTTGAACTCGTCAGCTTCAGCTCGCATGAAATGAAAAAGCCGACAGGTCCATGTGTTGATCAGATCTCTCGCCTGCGTAAGATCGTGTAGATGCGATGGCAGCTTCGTGTCTGTCGCAGCAGTGTAGAATGGAAGACCAGGGATCCTCATACCGAGGAACATCGAGCCTTGCATGTCAAGTCTCATGAGCGAGCGCACGAGGCTCGGATCGATTTTTCTCACGTCGACAGCCTGGTTGATTTCAAGCATTCTGATGGCCGCCTCAACATGCAATAGAGCTGGCACAAAACACTCTCGCAGAGCTTCGAAATGGGTCATCAGCAGAATGCACATCAGCACCGCGTCCATAGAAACGTGATCGGCCTTCAATAGCTCTTGAAGTCCGTTCAGCGCTTTGGAGTACTGGACCAAGGGATAGCTGGGCGTCATCGATGATTTGGCTCCACTTTCCTGTTCTCCGTTGCGTAGGTGACGCTCTTCGTGCAAAGCACCGAGGGCATTGACGGCGAAACGTATAGCGGGCTCGCTATGGCTGGCTTGAAGGACGTAGCGGTCCCATACTGGATCGTTGAAGTAACCAGACACACAAGGCGCAGTCCTTAGGCGGAAGAATTCAAAGGTTCGTCTCTCCAGCTCTCCAAAGGGAGCATCAGGGCTCAAGGCGGGAGGCACAGACTCAATCACATCCTGTTTGATCGGTATTGTAGAGGTATAGCCATCGCATCTGCGACCAGTGCTCGTGCATCGATTGCAGTGAGGCTTGGCTTCATCGCACTTGATCCGCCGGATTCTGTCCCTTCAGTCAAACGATGCTCCTACGCGATGCCAGATCCTTCAACGCAGTTGGCGGGTAGTCAACGCTGGTAGACAACGGGCGATCAGCGGCACAATGCACATATGCGAATCTGTTCACCTCTGAAGAGTGCTTGCGCAATGGTGCCGTGATGCCTCGGAGCCGAGTCGTCCAGGCTAAGGTGAAGTGACATGCCACATCGGGCGGAGTCGGTGGCAAAGCCAAACAGAGGACACTTACTTGCACGTCAAACAACCCGTCCGAGTCTTAGGCGCATACCGCCTCTGCCCCACCCGCTTCTGTAACTGCTGTGACGATGCTGACGGCCGTGGCTGAAGCGCGCTTGCGGAAATCGTTTCAAGCATCGTCGCCGTCCATTTGCGAGCTCAGGTGTAACATTAGTCTTCGTACACGTACAGCGCACAACACGCATCAGTGCCGAGCAGACCAATGCATTGTTATCATCAGCAGATGTGAAAATGTGGCAGCCTTGGATGGCTCGCGGCATGGTAGACGGAACCCTGAGCGCGAAGAGTTCACGCAGTTGCGAGTCCGAACACGCCAATCGCGTGTAGACGGCCCTAAGTCCGCTACGGAGACAAGACCCTTCGGCTTCACGTGAATGAGCCCGTTCTTGGCAAAGAATAAGGGTCTCGTGCGACTTTTCATGGCGATACCTCCTCCCTGTTTGCAGCTGGCCACGGTGTTCAGCATACAGCAGTGAACTGTAAGAAGCTACCTCAAAGTACAACTGAAGTTGTCGGTTTGATGGGTGACTCTAACTACATGTGCTTGGCATTCACAGCACATGCAACCACCCGAACGCCAAGTACTTTGTAAAGATGCAAGCTGTCCGCAGAACATAGCAGGATGCATGCCACGCCTATGCTGAAAACCATGTGAGCATCCCCTTGCTGTCACAACACCACCCCTCTAAATCTGCCCCTGCCCAGCTCTCCCTCCAGCACGCGGACAATCAAGCCCCGAAATCTTCAACGCCTCCTCTCTCAAATTGTTCTCCCTCTCCAACCCATACACATAATCCCTCTCCCTCGCCTTGAACGACCAGCTAGCAGCCCTCCACATGCCCCCGAACGCCACACCGGGATGAAACGCCGTCAAACAAACAATGGCCAGCCCAATCATAGCACCATCCAAAACCAGAAAATCCGTCTCGTTGTTCCAAAGCTTGCCGGAGAACCCACCCCAGAGCTCAGCAACACGGAAGATGGATCGAATCAAAATGGCAACAGTGGCAAGTAACAACGACGCCATGAACGCCTTGAAGACGAATCTCTCGCGAGTCTTTTGCTTCTCGGCGTTCATATCCAGTACACCTCGTCGGCAGCGCAAGCCGAAATCCGCGACGACAAGCAGGAAGACAGCCAGACTGATGGCCTGCAGCACGAGACCCGCTATCATGATGTCGACGCCGGTTTGCTTGGTCCCCTCATCGTTTGCCGTCTCCGCAATAGCTCCACCAACGGCTTGGAGGAGCAGTGAGAGGAAATCGGAAGTCATGAAGGCGAGCGCGACGGTGCGCGGGGTGAAACGGGAGTTGCTCTGGCCGTACACGACGATGATGCGGCCGAGACAGAGATAGACGCCTGCGCTGATGAAGACGGGCGCGATGGTCGCTGCGATTAGGTATCTGTCCGCTGTCAGTACTCAATGCAATTCACTGAGGTGACTGAGGACATCCTTACAGTAAGAAGGCATTGTTATCAAACGGGTTGTCGTTGATCTGCAGTCTTGCTGCATACCCGAGCACTTCCAGCACGAGTCCGACGATGAGAGCTATGGCGAAGCCCCATGTTCTGTATAGTATGCCCAGCACGAACTGCGGTAGAATCGCCACGGCGAAGAAGATGGTGAAGAACAAGTTGGCGCCATAGGACGGGATGTAGAGGAAGTTGGATTGTGCTAGACAGCAAGTCTCGAGGGTGCATTGGCTTTCGTCGGTGACTGTGAAGTTGCAGTTGGCATACGGATCGATGGCCATGGTTTCCGGCTGTCGTTGGAAGATCTCGAGATGTTACGGGAGGATTTTCCACGGCTAGATCGCGTCGCTGTTCAACAAAGGGGTAATTTTGGCGCTGGCTGGAACGAGTGTTATTTGGGTCGCGGTGTTGACTCAAATCGTTCCAACGCTTGAAGACACCTGCCGTGAGCAACGACAAGGACAGGATAATCGTACGACCTTCTTATGTCCCAGACTATAGATCCAAATCAGCACATCTTCGCATGCTTGAAATCCTCGGCCCAAGTCTCGAAAACGCCACGCTCGTTTCGAGTTCAGTCGGACAAAGAACCTATTGGCTCTTTCCCACACTACAACAATCGCAAGGTCTCACAAAGCCCCGTCTCCAATCTATGTCGATGGCGCATGACTGTAGCAGCCTGATGCACGATCTACCGACCCACGCTGTAAGAGCGTGGAAAACATGTGCTCATGCATAGACATGGGCATGGTGTTTTTGGACTCGTTCATGATTGGTTGGTTCGTAGCACTTCCTGGCTACGCGAATACCTAGAATTGGGCGCGGCTCAAACTGTAGCCAAGGCAATCCTTCGGCTCACAGGCCCAGCCGCACGGAGTCGTTCGCCGGTGCTTGGCATTGCCCTGCTGACTACGCGATTGCGCGTTTCGTACGAGAGCTGCGGGAAACTGCCATGCAAAGGCACAGCGGGCGTCCTTACTGCAGTCCTGCCTGGGCAGATCTTGTGGGTCTTTCGCTGCTGCCTTTCGAGCAACGGCAGAGCTGCGGGAATGCATCTACTGTCCGACGATCTGCACTGCCACGACACACGAAAACACGTGCCAAAAGCCCGCCAAGTACGGCTGCAATGGTGTACGTGTGTATGTTGAAGGCAAGGGGCTGGCATTGTCGACCAAGAAGGAAGAGGTAGACACGGGCGCCGCTAAGGTAAGGCACGTGAAATCAAGTCGTCCGTAGCATTGCAGATGCGCTATGTAAGGTATACGCCATGTCTCGTATCAAGTCATGTCTCGTCCAGCACCAGTCGTCTAGTCTCCAAACTGGTCTTCGATCTCTCCAGGCGGCTTGGTTTCGACAAAAGCTCGTCGGATGAACGTGAACCAAGCCTCGTTATTTTTGTGATGATGCTTCTTTTTCTTCTTCTTGTCCTTGTCACCCTTCTTCCTCTTCTTCTTATTCTTCTTCTTGTTCGCATCGACAGTGTCTGATCCACTTGGCTCCTCCCCTGCGTCGTCCAGCACCAGGTTGTCATCGTCCGGCACGTAGTCTCCGATTCTTCTCGCAAGATCGACGAGACTTGGCATGGTTAGATCCTTCAGCTTATAAATGTCGTCCTCTTGCGTGTCGTAGTGCATTTGGAACTTGAATTTCTTGGGCTGTGGCGTATGCGCCCTGTCGTGTGGCTTTCTACCCTTGTGCTTGCCTGGATTCCACTTCGCAATATCTGTATCCTCACCGCTGTCGCTGGGTGCAACAAAGTCGTTGTTGATGTATGTGAGATTGGCGTAGTACTGGGTGTACTTCAAAAGAGAAAGTGGCTGCTGCGAGTACGCTGGTCCAGGTGGTGCAGACCTGGCTGGCGAGTCAGGGATTGTGAACTTGTACTTCTTGTCTTTCTTCTTCTTCTTTTTGTTGGCCTCCACATCGTTCTGGGCGTACGAGGAGTCAGGAACGTAGAGTGGAGGCGGCACTGGCGCGTCCAGCTCCTCACGGCCGGCCAATCCACTAATGTTGTATTCGTACACGCGCAGCACCGGCAGAAGATTTGGCACGATACTAGCGCTCACAAATGAAGCAGAGTAACGCTCTGCGTACTTGCCACCAATCTTCTTCAGAAACTTCGTCTTCGCTTGCCTTGCTTTCTTGGCCTTTCCTGTCAAAGTCAGGGCATCCCGACAGTGCCGCAGCCACCCCTTCTGCTTCTCGCTGTCACCCGTTTCCCACTCAGAGTCATTGAGCCAATGGTATGATTTCGGAGGTTCTGGCAACTCAGCCCAGTCCCCACGCAGCTCGGTCCAGTAGTCATCAGATACTGCAGTATGCAGGTCATCACCATCGTCGCCATCGCTTTCGCTCGCATGGAGATAGTTCATTCGGCCTTTCTTGGTATCTTTGTGGAGATCCTTGAAATCCTGCAGTACGAAATGATCATAATTGAAATGTCCATAAAGACTGCTAATGATGACGTCGCGATATTGTCTTTGCCACAGAGTGTATTTCTGCCAACAAGTCTCCTCCCACAGCGTCTTCGCATCTTCTCGGATAGGTGGAACGTGGCCTGCCAGTATGGCTTTGACCCCACGATCGCGCATGAATTGCAGCTGAATACGAAGCCACTCCATCTGCTGGTATCCAGGCTCCTTTGGTGATGCGCAGCCGTCAACAGCCGCGTTCTTGTTGAACCAGTATAGAGTATTTAAGCTGAAGACTGCCAGCTTGTTGGGAATGACTTCAACATAAAACCAGCCACCCTGCTCGAACTGATGCCTCTGAACCTCCGGCACGAAGCGTCGCCATACTCTAGAATATGTTCGTGTCCACGCATTGGGCCCTTTCGCCATGACATTGTGCGGTAGGATGTCGTTGTTGCCCAAATTTGGCACGATAGGAATGACGAAGTCGTTGTTCGGGTCATCATCCTCTTCGTCTCCATTGTGCTTCCCAAACACGTCAAACATCTTCTCCACCAGCCATTCATTGGAGCCCACGACTTGCTCGGCATTCCGCGGAATTTCTTCATCATTGTCGTGCCTCGCCGAGTCACCAGTCCACACTACAAAGTCAATCTTATCCTTCAGATTCGCTTCCACCCACTCCATCGTCTTGTTGATCAGCGCATATGGGCTGTCGCAGTCACTGACCTCCGCGCCATATACGCCCGCTGGGCCTTGCCCTCGATGGCATGCTGAGTCTTCATCGGTCGCAGAGTAGACTTCGTAGAAACGATCCGGGTGCATGTCCGTGATATGCAGGAACCGCCCATGCAGCGGCCTCTTCTTGAGCACATCTGGTTGCCCTTTGACCGGCACAACTATGTCCTCGAGCTGTCCGAGAGGAACCTGGTCGACAGGTACTGCAAATGCCCGCCCTGCCACTGCAGCCAAACAAATACTCCATAGCCGATGCATGGTGCAATTCTCACCCAGCCTCACTCCTCTATAGCCGCCATACACTCCCGCCGGACCACGACTCCACCACGCCTTATGTGCTACAGGAAACCAGAGCGCCCAAGAGATCGTACCGTCTTCTTCAGCCCACCTGCAGATTGTCTGCACCGATCAACGATCGTACGTCATTCGTGGATTGGATGCAGGTACTGCGCGCCGACCCGGTTGCTGGTAAGGTTAACCCTGAAGAAATGAGATCTCGGCGCAATCTCGCAGTGAGCAAGATCAGAAGAAGGAGACTGGAGACAGATGTAAAGAATGCAGAGCGATGGGAGACTCAAGGCCAGACTGATGTGGACTTGCAAAACAAAGCAAAAGTGTACTGAATCATTTCGGCACGCGACAATGTCGCCGCGTGGACATCAATGTTGTTGGCCAAGCGGTCATGCTGGCGAATCAGCGTCACGCCTGTATGGCACGTTGCGTGCAGGCGACATTCTGTGGACACAACAAGGTCAGGCGACAGTAATACGTATGTTCTTGCCGACAGATCACACGGATGCACGCTTCACTTCGTCGTGCTGGAAACCTTATGCCACCATGGAGAAGATCGTGCAAGCTGGTATCGGAAAATCTCCATTTTTTTGCAGGTTCTGCTTGTACAACTATGGCGTCCTACAGCCACTGCCTCTAGAGCTTAGGCGCAGGCTCAACGACACGATAGCAAGGCCCTCCTTTACCAAACATCTTCCGCAAATCCTTGACGATCTAGCGCCTCGTCAGTGACTGTCACGTTCCATCCCGTTTGTCCTAACTTACCTCCTCAGGAATCTCATGGGCAGCAAAATGCCCGCCCCTGGGCTTGATATCTTCATAAACGACTGGACCAAGCGTCCTAGCCCACGTCGAAGGCACGACGCCCAGCTCCTTGGGCGCATGACAAAGCCCAAGCTTCACCTTGGGTATCCACTGCTGCGTCCTGTCACGACTAACGCCTCCGCTCGGTGCATGAGTCGCTTCATAGTATATCCGCAAACTCGCCGCCGGTCCAGCAGTCGAGAAGGCGTAGATAGAGACCCAGCCCAAGACCTCGTCATCAGTCCATGGGTAATTGTCCGTCCAATCATGCAGCTTCTCGAGTAGCCATGCGAGCAAGCCGACAGGAGAGTCTGTCAGTGAGTAACCAAGAGTCTGCGGCTTGGTGGCCTGGAGTGTGCGATAGCCGCTTCCTTCCTCCAGAAACCACCTGGTCCGCTCGAGTCCTTTACGTTCCCGCTCGCTGTACGGCTTGAGCGAGTGCTGCAGAGCTAGTAGCGGATTGCTCGTCCAGCTTGGTGGACTAGCCCGTATCATGTTGATATGAGAAGCTGGAATAGCTTCTGGATAAAGCAAGCCCATCGCTCGCGTTATGTAAAAGCCCCAATCCCCACCTTGGGTGACATACTTATCGTAACCTAGCGACTTCATCAGGCGGTGATTGACTTCAGCGTATTGCTGCAATCCAAAGCCCTTTTGCTTGACTCCCTCAGACCATCCAAAATTCGGCAAGGAAGGCGCGACAACGTGGAAGGAAACGCCATTGTGGCTCTGCTTCAGTCCCGCAAGCAGCTTCGTCACCTCAATATAACTGCCTGGCCATCCATGACAGAATAGCAGCGGAATGGCATCTGGTGAGTCTGAAGGCTGGTGAAGGTAATGGATATCCAATGCACCGAAGCCGTCAACAGTGATGGGCCTGTGGAAGTTGGGCAGGGCATTCAGCTTGGCCTCTTCCTGCCTCCAGTCGTAGCTGTCTCTCCACACTTGGGCAAGGCGTTTGACCTCGCCGAGCGGAGCGCCATAGTCCCAAGCCGCGGTGTCCAGCTCGTCCGGAAATGTCGCAATCTCAAGTTTCTGCTTCAAGGATTGAATTTTGTCCTCAGACACCGAGATCTGATAGCTCGACATTGCCGATGATGATCGCGGTGATGGGCCGGGATGATGAGCATTAGATGACCTACACCTGGTACTAGGAGGTAGTCGACCACCTAGCTACAAATGGCCGGCGACGAGAACACTTTCCTAGTTCTCAAGCGGGGACGCAGGGCATAGCCAATGAACAGCAACCAGTTTGTGTCTTAAGTGTGGAGTGTCTGGGGTTGTTGGACCACTTACAGTAGGTTCCATTTCGCTACAGATACGGATGACGCGAGAAAACGGTCAGGCTACTAAGGCTAGGTCACCGGCATCCAGCCCTGGCGTACAGTACTGGAACCACGACAATAAATAGCCATGTGCCACATCGTCACCATGGCCACAATAACATGAACAATCTGATGTGCAATAGAAGCGACGGCAGATGCAATAATGAGGACGGCTTTCCCTTGCCGGATGAGTTTGATTTGGCCGAAGACGAAGAGCACGGCTTCAGCTAGGAATAGCATAGTTCTATCCACATGGCATATTGCTGATCGACATTTGGCGCATGCCGCAGACCCACCAAGACGCCTGATTGGGATGCTGCACCTATACACGGCTTCACCTCCACCTCCTTGGCCCAAGACATCACAGATCGTCAAGGCCTAAATACTACTTCACCACGAAAATTTCATCCGCTGCTGGCGGCGGAGGCGGCACCGCTAGTCAGTCTTTCCGGCAGCAATTGAAATTTGTAGCAGGGGCTAACTACCTGACGTACACGGCATTTACTAGCGCTTTTACGGACACTACTACTCCTGTGGCCTATTTGCTCGAATACGGCTGACGGTTATGCCGCCTTCTCCTGATGTCGCTGCAACAGGAACCCCAGTAATATGCGCGTGCTTACTGGCGAACCGCGACTAATGGCTGATGCAAATGCAAGACACGGGCCCTATGCCTTTGATTCCCCAAGATCGCTCGTGCACTCGCGACATGAAATATCTCCCCGAGGGCCCGAGCCTACCACTACCTCAGGACTGCCAAGCGATACCTGATTCTGAAACCGCATCTTCTAGGTATGCATACGCCATTATTCGGTCGTCGCGAAACATGTGGTCAACAGCTCCGCGGTCCGGCACATCGACGCTGCCATGAACAGTGATCGCCACACAGGAATCTCCGCCATCCCTACAAAGGCTGCATACGGCATTCGCAAGATCAACTGCAGCCCTTGTTGCCATGTTGGCCACTGGCGAATATGTCGTCAATGACCCAATGAGTCGTCGTCCTGGTCCTTACTATAGGAGGTACTGGTCCTTACTAAAGGAGGTTCTAGTCCTTACTGTAGGAGGTCCCGGTCACTGCTATATGTTTTGGGCCCTATAGGAGGCAGGCGTAGGGATATCTTTCTCTTAATATCTTCTACCATCCTCGCTGCTCTCTTGACAGCTTTCTACGACTGACGGAGTACTTCGACAGGCCTATTACTATTTATGTTCTTGCAGTTACTTAATCTTTCATAATGCAGTATTCTTACCTTCTCACCATTGCTGGAGCCCTCCTCCGAACCAGTAACGCAGCCCCTACCCGGACAACAGAACAGCATGCCAAGGTAGATGCGCGGAATCCAGATCTGATCGGCGACCTACTTGGAGGTGTTGATACCGCGGTATCTAGCGCCATAGACGATGGCTTAGATGAGCTGCAATCGCTGAGCGCGTCGACGGCCACCGGAAAGTGCGCCAAGGCGCTCTCCATTCTGTCGACCGTCACACCCGTAACGAAACCAAAGGACATCGACCAAGCGGCATCCAGCTTGTCTGCAGTATTCCAAGCGAGCCCGACTCCAAACAATCTCTATGCTGCGCTGGACGGGCTGATTGCTGCTGGTTTAACTCAGGATAATCTTCAGGGAGCCACGGACTTCTTGAACGGGCTTGCCGACGGTACGTGGAAGGACAGGACGCTTGCAACAAAAATGCACAGTGGCCAATGCTGTCACTCAGAAGGGATTGGCCCTTTCGAAGCATCTTCCGCAAGCATTCATTCTGCACAATAAGATTGAAACACCGGCTAACCTTTCGTTTCTTTGCTTCTAGGCGAAAACAGCATGGACAATAGCAACACACGAAATCCATCACCCTCAGTCTACCCCAAAGCGAGTTCCAGTGATGCGCCGTACAGTCTGTCCGAGTGGGATCTGAGGAAAGTGGTCCACATCCCTCCCTCTTTCAAATATGGTTCAGGCGCACAGCCCGTCATCCTGGTGCCAGGGACCGGAAACACTGGCTACACAACTTTCGCGGGCAACTACATCAAGCTTTTGCAGGGCCAGGCCTCATCCGTAGGCGACCCAGTCTGGCTCAACATCCCCGGCTACCAGCTCAACGACGCACAAGTCAACGCCGAGTACGTCGCGTACGCGATCAACTACATCTCCGGCATCAGTGGACACTGCAAGGTCGCCGTGGCCGGATGGTCGCAAGGAAATATCGACACGCAGTGGGCCTTTAAGTACTGGCCGTCCACCCGCAGCCATGTCACCGACCACGTTGCGTTCTCTCCAGACTACCACGGCACTGAGGTGGCCAACTTCATCGACATTGATGAGGCTTTGCCGCCGAGCTTGCTGCAGCAGGAGTATAACAGCAATTTTATCTCCACTCTGAGGAGAAACGGTGGTGACTCGGCATATGTGCCGACCACGACCATATACTCCGGCTTCTTCGATGAGATCGTGGAACCACAGCAAGGTACCGGAGCCTCAGCGTATCTGCTCAGCAATAATGGTGTGTCGGCGTCGAACAACGAGGTCCAGACTGTTTGCGCTGGTCAGCTTGCTGGTTCCTTCTACACGCACGAGGGCACACTCTACAACCCTCTTGGTTATGCTCTATTCGTGGATGCCTTGACACACCGTGGGCCAGGTGAAACTTCTCGTCTGGATTTAGGGTCCGTCTGTTCGACATATCTCACGTCTGGCCTCGATTTGGAGGACTTCTTGGTGACGGAGAACACCCTTCTGGTTGCTGGCATATCAATTGGGGAGTATCCAGTCTCTGTTCTGCAGGAGCCTGCTATTAAATGTGAGTAGTGATTGATGTGCTGGTCCACGATGTTACTGACTTTGATCCAGTATACGCCACTTATTAGAGCTCGAGAATTGGAATTTGTTCTGCGATAGAGTATCTGGATGTAATGAGCATGCATCATGACCGAGTCTTAATTGTGACATACTAGATTGTTGTGACATATTACATGGCAGGTCAGCAAATGTATTTAATGTATCTTACATATGTTCATTCTTCCATTCCAGTCATGTGAAAACCGATAGCCCGAGACTTTGCTGAACACCCCCGTCTGCTATCGAAAGTTTAACACCTCGGCTATGTGAGCTTTACTCCTCTCTTCTTGAGGAACGAGGATCTTCGCATTGCTCCTCGGTCGACAGATCATAGTAATATGATCCATTGGAGGTATTCCCGGCCTCACAGACGCAGTAGGTAACAACATCAAGTTCCGTCTATCATCCATCTCGCGTGCATCTTCATCATTTACCGAAAGGCAACACAACAGTCCCCTTCAAGAAAGAGCTCTAGACCAGCTCAACAGCAGCTATCTCGATGGCAGGCACATCATCCACAGGCCAGACGCCGATCCCCTTCAGCGAGCCGCCCTACCTCTGCGGTCTCCCATCTCCATACTATACCCCCGAGCTACGAAAATGGCAGAAGACAGTCAACGCCTTCATCAGCGAGCACCTCACACCCTACGCGCAGCAATGGGAAGTTGAGGAAACCGTCCCACCGCACCTCTTCGACCTCTTCAGCAAGCACAACATGCTGATCCCGACTCTCCCGGCACCTCTGCCGGTCAAACAGCTGAAAGACGCCGGGATTCACGATATCTTGGGCCTGAAAGTAGAAGACTTCACCTACTTCCACAACATGATCTACGTCGACGAGATGGCACGATCTGGTCTCAGTGGGCCAGGCGCGAGTATGACGACAGGCATCGCATTCGGGGTGCCCTGCGTGATCAAGTATGGTAGCCCGGAGCTCCAGCGACGATACCTGCCTGATGCCTTCTGGGGCAGAAAGAGATGGTGCATCGCTATCACAGAGCCAGATGCCGGGTCTGATGTCGCCAATATCCAGACCACGGCTGTGAAGAGCAAGGATGGCAAGAAGTACATTGTAAATGGAACAAAGAAGTGGATTACAAACGGCGTCTGGTCAGATTACGCTTCAATGGCCGTAAGGACTGGCGGGCCCGGTTCAGGCGGCATCAGCATGATTGTTTGCCCTCTAAAAGGCCAGAAAGGCGTCGATATGCGACGGCTGAAAGTTTCGGGACAAATCAGCGCGGGCACGACGTACATCGAACTCGACGACGTCGAAATACCCGTCGAGAACCTGATCGGGAAGGAAGGGGAGGGGATGACGTACATCATGAAAAATTTCAACCACGAAAGGCTAACCATTGGAATCGGGACGACGCGACAGGCGCGCGTAGCACTGAGCGCGGCCTTCGCGTACGTTCTCAAAAGAGAGGCCTTCGGGAAGACGCTGATCGAGCAGCCGGTTGTGAGGCATAGGCTTGCGAAGGCGGGGGCACTGCTGGAGAGCACGTGGGCGTGGATGGAGCAGTTTGTGTACATGATGTGTCATATGCAGAAGGAGGTTGCGGATGTGGAGTTGGGGGGGTTGACTGCGGCGGCGAAGGTGAGTGCGGTCTAAGGATTCGGAGTGGTCTACTTTGCTGATTTGTGAGCAGGCACATGCTGGGATTGTGTTGAAGGAGTGCGCGGATACTGCGGTCTTGTTATTTGGAGGGAATGGATTTACGCGGTCTGGTCAGGGGCAGATTGCTGAGCAGATGTGGCGAGAGGTAAATGGTAAGCGGACTGATGGTTTTGAAAGGTTCTCAGTGCGAGGTTGACTGACACTGGTATTTGCTGCTTCTAGGCAACCGAATCCCTGGAGGATCAGAAGATGTGCTATGTGAGCAGTATTTTATTCCGAACGTTTAGAGCGTTCTTACTGACCCTGTTCGCAGTGGATTTGATGGTTAGGCAGCTGGCGAAGAACTATCAAAGGAAGACCAAGGAGCTCGAGCGACCGAAAGGCAGCTCGAGGCTGTAAAATGAATATGACCTGATAGGTGAGTGCAGTGTCGCTTCACTTAATCCTCACTGTTTACCGACATTGGAGAGCTGAGCCTGTGACCAGAGCGCTACAGCCTGGATCTGGTCCTTTGCCATCGTCTAAAACATTTTGGAAAGCCGAAAGATTCATACTATAGAAGTAGCAATCCATTGAAATCTGGCCCTCCGAGCACGACCCGAGCGTATCATGTTCGCGTCTCCAGATTCCTGCCGACCGCCAATCCAAATACGTCCCTTCAATCGATGTCCTAAGCGCACCTAGCCTTTCCATTGATCGCATTTGCTACGCATACATCACCATCTGGTGGTGTGCACGGAGCGGACTAACCAAGCCGTAATTCAGTTTCGAAACCCTTGTCACACAAACGGTGGACATGGGTACTAACCTGATCGCAAGCCTGATGAGCGACACCATCATCGGTGTACGTGTAACAGACTCCGTGTCCATCTCCGCCAGAAGGTTCGCAGTACTATTTGACACCTGTCGCCAGCTGGAGGTCGAATGGATGTGCTGGGCGCCATTCCTACCGCGATGTAGCGGATGGTTGCCGTGGTCAGCGAGGCGAAGAGCGTGAGAATTGTTAGGGATTTCATTGTGGTAATCGTGCTGTTGGAGGGCTGACAGGATTGTAGAAGACGGTTGGATCATGGCGGCATGTATACAGCTTTATTTCGAACAGCGACGATGGGACATTTGCAACTGGTGCCATGGCCGCTGGCTTAATCTCGCGGTCTTGGCGCGAGAAACATGGCCTATGATATCGCGTCTTGCTATGGCGGACAATCGGCCCTGTTGGTAGAACTTCGAGAAGGTCGCTCAAAGTCGTGTTGTAAGACCGCCGTTGGGATCCCTCGCTGGATCGAAGGAAGCAGATCGGCTGATGGAGATGATCTGTCATTGAGTGTCAATGGAGTCGGCGACACCACGAACGAGAGTTGCAGGTCGTGGTATGAATGTATGGTGAATTTCTTCAAGTCATCTCCTATCTCTTCGGCTATCGGCTTGCCTGAAGGTAAGGGTAAGGTACCTTCGTAAGGCACCCCTCATTGTTGATTTGGAAAACCACGTGGGTAGAAGTCGCGTGGGAGCCAATCAGGAGCGGTCCGCCCATCTCGGGTGCTCCCTTGTCGGGTCCAGGACCCTTGGTCTCCCTTCACGTGCACCAAGGTTACTCACCTCCAATGCCCACTTCTGCCGCGCCACGACCAACTCTCTCCCGGTGAAGATGGTGGGCCCGAGAGGAAGGCGCGACGTTGCTGGACAACGGCGTGCGGTACATACAGTATATCGGGAAGGCACTGCTGGAACAAGCACTTCTGAGTCTGACATCACGATCGATAGCTTTTCATCATCAAGGCTTAACCTTACAGACTGCACCTGGACAACATAAAGTTTAATTGTCGCCAGTCTAATACGGTGCAGCATCGCAATAGTAATCACCTGCTAGACTATACAACGCCCCCCACTACACCCGACTTTGAACACCAGACGGCGTCCCTTACTTCCCTAACTTGCTTCCCCAGCTGCAGGCAGAGACGGTGTGCAGTTGCGACTGGACACATCTCAAACATTGAGCCGGTGTGGGACCGCACGAAACATCCAGCAATTAACGCCCGATATACTTCGGCACCCAGGACTCCGCCCATGAGCACAGCATGATTTCGAGAAGCAGTCGATCCGGTGCGCGTTCCAACACAACCCACAATTCACCGTCACGATCGTACACGAAGGCAGCGCAGCATACACCGGGGTTCCAGACGGCGACATAGCCGTCGAAGGCTGCCTGCTCAGTGCGGGCAGCATAACACTCACGACCTATGGCTCTGCACCGCGGCATACAATCAGCAATCTTCTACTACCTGTCATGCGCTCCGTGCGCCGAAGCGCGCGTGCGTAGGAAAAGGAGGCAGGAGGCGGAGCGTGACCGTGCGGATAAGGACCACTTGGCCACGCTGATGCCTGACCTCTATCGTCATCCGAGCCCTTCCAGCACGAATCCGCATTGGCAGGCCGATATCGTACAAGGACCTCTTCCGGTCAAAGGCAAGCGAAAGACAAACACGACCAATGGTGACAGTCAGAGGGGAGGCAGGGAAGGCAAGCAGGATGGCAGTATAGGTGGCAGTGCACAGCTGAGTAGTGTGGATCTGCCGCGGATTAAGAGTCGTGGCAGCGGGAATGGTAGTCCAGATGGCGGTGGCAGTCAACGCCATGCTGAGCCACGCCAGAGGCAGGATGAGGACTTGTGGGGATCAGCGCAGTCCTACACGAGCGCGCAGCCGCCTTTGAGGAACGGCTGGAATTCGTCAGCTGTAAGCAGTATCGGTCTTGCGAGACCTGCAACTGCGCGAACTCGTGATTCCGTGGCGACGTTCAGATCGCATCGTAATCCTCAGATCAATGAGATGCACCCAGCTACGGTCACTGTAGTCGGATCGACAGATGAAGTCGCGTGGATGCTGCAGCCGCCACCAGTGGCTGAAGTAATGGAAGGCATCACGCCACCGCCTAGGGCTCGGAGCGCAAGTGGCGCCAGCAAGCTGTCAGCCTCGAGCAGCACGCCGACGTCGCGGCAGGCAAGTAGTCGGTACGCCGAGAACGTGCCACCATCTGCGACTGCGTTTCAGATACCAGCTTCGCCTTCGAGAGACAACTTGGCACGGTCGAATAGATATTCGGTCGGTAAGGAGCGAGAGCGGGCCGCTACAGACCTTACCACGGACGAGAGGGATTTTGCGGACTCGCCCAGCAAACGCGAAAAGCGCAAGCCGTCGCCCATACACATTCCACAAGATTCGGAGGATTCCGGTCACACGGTTATTCATCGTCCCATGCTTGCTCCAGAGCCTCTGCAGAAACCATCACAGCCCGTACGTAAGGCATCATCACGGCCGCAGCTTTCGACCATCTTGTCCGACAGTCTTATTCCAGCAGACGGAGAGCCGAACGACTTTTTCACTCCAGCCCAAACACCTAAAGACAACTTCTGGGCGGGTGCGCGAGAAGGTGCATACACCAATTCAGATGGTGGATCGACGAACGGTCGTGATCGCGTGGGACGTCGGTCGCCGATCGTATTCAAGGATGGCGACTTCTTCAGCACGCGAATATTAGCTACCTCGCCTCGGACTGGAGACTCTAAATGCGCTCTGCCCGTCGCCGATGGCGAAGAGGCAATCGAGATCACTGATTCGTGGTATACGCCTGAGTTGGACATTTCTCAGTGGGTGCACGAGCAGACGAAGCGCGAAGGTGTGAAGCGCCGGCAGAGTATGGATGATCGACTGGTGAGGTGAATATTCTTTTTGGTATGGTCAATCTCGCGCGTTTGGAGTGAGACGAAGGTTTTCGAGCGTTCCGAGCAACGGCGTTGTGGGCTTTTTGGGACACCGCGCGTGCGTCGGCTGCGGTAGCGATATAAGCGCTTGGTCGCATATGGTCTCTTTTAGTCGCATGCGGTCTCTCTTTGTGTCGAGTGATTTGCGCATTGGAAAAGCAGCGGGTTGGATTGGGATCTGAGATCAAGCACGCCTGGGCTTGGCAAGATTGTACCTGTGTGCCACAGAAGAAATCAGTCAACGTAGAAGATACAGCCAGAATCGCACCTTGAATTACCTGTTTTCCTTTGCTACCTTATGAGCTCTCCCCTTTCTGGTCGAGTCTTGGATGGACGACTTTCGGAGCCGGACTCGGCTCGAAACGGTAAAGGTCCGATTTCGCGACGCCAAATGCCGGCCCAAAGCCTCAACCACGCCAGAGCACTTTGCAAGCCTTGGTCCAGCCGTCATCAGTCATGCTTTCCCACACCGCGTCCAAGAGGCTGCTGTTTGCGTGTACATCAGAGGTCAGGTTGGAGATCGTTCGACGTGCGTTTTCCTCGAGTCAAAGTGCGACCAATACAGCGGGAGATCAGAGCCTGAGGCAGGCCTGGCCATCTGCGAAGTCCGAGATCCGTGTATGCGCCGTGGGAAGAGGTCGTCTTGGGAGAGGCAGAGGTGTCAGGTACAATTCGAGTGAGGTGGCCTCGGTGGTACCTACAACGACTGCGAGTCCCACCGCAACCCCACCACCAGAAGCAGCTTTCGCACCCGGGAGACGAGGCGCACGCTTTCTCCTCTCAACAGCACTATTCTGCCTCTGCCTGACCGGCGGCTTCGTCATGGCCACCGCGCCCGTCTCAGACTCCGTCAATGGCTTCATCAACCCCCCCTCCGACGCCCAAACCCTCACCCTCTTCGAGCCGGAAACAGAAACACAGAAAGACATCAACGAGCACATCATCAACCACCCTCTCGCGAAGCAACTGCGCCATACCGACGGCGTGACGGAAAGCCGACCCCACCTCAAAATCCCTCCAGCCATGCGCCCGCACAATCTAACAGGCGGCGCCCTCATGGGCCAAGGCAAGGTCGAAGTCCCACCCCTCCAGTTCGTAGACACCTCCTCCGACCTCCCGAGCCTCACACAAATCTCCCACCTAGGCCCCGCTCTCTGCGGCCACCCGGGCATCGTGCACGGCGGCATGCTAGCAACGATGCTAGACGAAGGACTGGCACGGGCGTGCTTTCCGGCGCTGCCGAATAAAGTGGGCGTGACGGCGAGCTTGAAGATTGATTATCGCGTGCCTTGTCCCGCGGATAGTTATGTGGTGCTCAGGGCGCGGACGATCAAGGTGGAGGGGAGGAAGGCGTGGGTGGAGGGTTGGATTGAGGTTTTGGATCAGGATGGTGGCGTGGGGGAGGGGAAGAAGTTGGTGGAGGCTGAGGCGCTGTTTGTTGAGCCTAAGGGGGCGAAGGGGATGGCGAGGTTGTATACTAGTCAGTAGATTCGGAGGGTGGGGGGGTTGGCAGAAGCATTTTCGAAGCGAGTTTGGATGTTTGGGGATAGATACAGAGGCTTCACAGCCGCGTCTTTGCTGCTGTCCTGCACTGTTGCATTTCCAAACTGTATTAACTCACACGAGCAGCACCAAGCGCTTCTGTACAGGCGTGGGGCTGCCTAGCCAAGGCACTGCAGCAGGCGTCACGCACCTGTCGAGCGCCGTCGACAATGTGGACACAATTCTCTATACATGCACAACATTCTCACCGTCTGTCCACGAGACGAGAAAACCCCCAAACAATGATGAATCTCGACGATTGCCCCCACAAGATGACAGCGCGATGATGCTCAACAAACTCCTCATTACCACCACGTTGGGTTCTTCACATGCCTTTTCTGCCCTTCGATTACCTACTGCTGACCTCTCATCAGCCGACTTACATGTATTCTCTCGCGCTATTACCTGTGCCTGTGATGCAATGACTACGTCGGAAGGGGTTCATGCAAGGGGAAGTGTCACCATTAATTTTAATTGGCTGGATAGCGGGTTGTTGCTGCTTAGTTGAAGTCGTACATGCCTTTTTGGGGGGACGTGGTACTGCATTTTCTGTTATACTAGTATCTAAGTACTTGTTTGCACGGAGAGATGGTGTTTGTGAGATAGCTCTGGGATCCTGAGACGACCACATTGCTTGCGCTCACTAAAACCAATAATCATTGAAACCTGAGGCAGGCGCGGATTGACACCAAGGTCACGGTAAATCTTTCACTCGCGCAAGGACCCTTGAGTATTGAGGGCAAGAGGGAAAATAACACACTCAGTAACACCGACAGCCTCACACAGAACAAACAGCATGGCCTTCCCACCTAGCCCCCTCCCCCACCTAACCGGCACAACCCTCGAAATCTGCACAATCTTCACCGCCCTCGCCTTCATCCTCACCCTCATGCTCTGGCTCTGGAGCGACTGGCTCGCCTTCCTCTCCCTCGGCCCCGGAGGCACCCCCGCCACCATCCTAGGCTTCCTCCGCGTCGAGCTCCTCAGCCTCTTCGCCCTGCACGACCCCTACAAACCCGGACCCACGCCCGCTCGCTTCGTGGGAAAGCCAGGCTGCCTCGTCAAACTCCCTAAACGCGAGGCACCGCGCCCTTGCACCAGGGGTATTGCGCCGCACAGGCAGGTCACGCAGAAGGCCAGTCCGGAGGTTTTTGAGCGATTGAGGGCTAAGATTGAGGAGATGGGGCGGTCGGAGCAGGGTTTGGAGATTGAGACGTCGTGTTTCGAGAAGCATGGGACGGGGCTTTTTGCTGCGATGCCAGCTAAGCGCACGTGTGGCGGCGAGATTGTGCACGCGCATCCTTCTGATGGATCGATGCACATGACGTTACACCCGGTGGATGCTAAGGAGGTGCTTGCGGCGGGTTGGGGTGAGCGCCATCCGATTGCGCGCGGAGGGTTCTTTGAGAGGTTTGTGCCTGGGAACTTTGTTATGATTTATGCGCCGAGAAGTGAGGAAGAGGTGGAGATTGTGTTGAAGATTGTGAGGGCTGGAGTGTGGTTTGTGGGTGGTGGGGATGGGTTGACGGATCCGGGCGATGGTGAGACGAGGAGGGATAGCGGGTATGTTTCTGAGGTTGAGACGGGCGAGCAGCCGGCTTGCGGTGGGAAGTGAGGTGTGGTGGGCAATCTGGTGCGCGCCTGCATAAAACGATGTCGAGATTGCAGAGGAGTATTTTCTGCTGCTTGGGAGTCGTGATATCGAGCGAGGAGTTGGCCGGTCTTGTACTTGTAGTATGGTGACAGCATGCGACCTCTGTTTTGGGAGCAGAAAATCCAAACATTAGTCGGTACACAGTTGGGCGGTGCCAGCACTCGACATTCTTGGTCGTGCGCGATATGCCGTATTATGGACGAACACTAGTTCAGCCGCCCCGCCGTGTAATTTTCACATGGGTGCCGCGCTTCAGGAGTCCAGTTGAGTCCGTGACAAAATAGGCAGTGCCGTTGAAGCTGAAGGATAAGAACGAGCGTAATAAGATGAGTCCAAGCGATAATGCCGTCATCTCTTGACAAGACTGGATAACGTTCCAGTCATCGCCTTTTCGAGCCAGCTCAAATTCCATATTGTAGGACAGCAATTGCATCCAGGTTTCCGCCAGCTGAGAACCTACCAGTCCAATGCCAAGAACGCAAGAGCAGACCATCACCTAAGACACAAGCCCAAACTCTCATTCAACCTCTCCACCGCCCGATCAAACTCCTCATAAGCCATATCCCTCAACGGCTTCACCTCCTTAACCCCCCTACAATCCAAACCAAACCCGTCAGCAAAAGAAAACCCCCCAAACGCCTCCTCAACCACACTCCACCAGCAGCAAGAAAGAGGACGAAGGAAACTTACACATTTCCCTTCCCCAGTTTCCCCCGCTCCCACCACACATAACACAAATTCTGCAACACCTTATGCTCAATACCTCTCGTTTTCGCCGCTCCATCCAGGAACTCCAGCGTTCGTTGCACCTTTGCGGCGTCGAAGTCGTCCGGGGTGGAAGAGCGGAAGTTCGCTCGGAGGCGATCGCGCACGACGTAACGCGCAGGTTTGGAGTATTGGACTGCGTGGAGGGAGTGCCGGAGGAGGTGGCGGTAGGCGGTTATGAGGTCGTGCGGGGTGGGCATGGTCACCGTACGTGAGGGGAACTTTGCATGGTCATTCACGGTAATTGACCGCCAGGTACTTGGGACTGAGGTTTTGATCTTGATGCCGATGGAGTGATGTGAGGCACAAGTGGAAGGAACAAATGGGAAAGGACCGAAGAAGCTAGTGTGCTGGTCAAGCGAGCCAATGATGTGTCTGTTCCAATCACAGCGTCCTTGAATGACATTAGGCACAGATGGAAGCCACGCGTACCCAAATCGACGTGGCATAATGAAGCAGGCCTGATACATCATCTCTAAGTTCTGCTCGCGAGGCTGAGAGATTGTCTACCGTCGCGTCGTCTCTATGATGCTGATCATGTACAATATGCCGCTGGAATCGCTACTCAATAGATATGCACTCTGTCATGAACACATCCCTTACTCCGCCTTCTCGAATCCACGATGATCCAGATACCCATCGTGTCCTTCGGTCTCCGCAGCCGGCTGACTATGCCGTTTGATCCTCTCGACCTGTGGAAAGACTGTCAGATACCGTGTCTCAGGAGCTGTTATGTGATGTTTGTAGAGAACTTACCATCTTCTCTAGATCCTCAGCACTGGGAACGCCCAGCTCCTCATCGAGAGCACGCTCAGCCTCATCATCCGTGCTACTCCATCCTCTGTCTGAACCGCTCTCAGGCTTCCCGCCTTCCTCTTCGTCCCGATGCTTGACTGGTGGGCCTGTTGGTGCGAACTTGGACTTCTTACGGATGGGCTCGCCGTACCGATAGAAGATGAATGGGATGGGTGCAAGCAGACAAGCGACGCCTCCGATCAAGGAGCCGCCGCCGCCGACATCAAGTGAGTCGAACATGTATGTCGTGAACAAGGGCGCCGCGGCTCCACATGCGCTACGCGCCACCGTATTTGCAGCCAAAGCAGAGGCGGCGTACATCAGATAGCTGTCCGTCAAATAGTTGAGGTAAGCCACGAAGATCATCATGATGCTCGCTGATAGGAAGACACCGGCAAGCGTTGGCACAATCCAATGTACGCTGTTGTACTGTCCACTCCAAGCGAACCAAAACATGGTGATAGGGAATAGTACACCACCGGCCATGGCGATTGGTAAACGGTCCTCGGGTCTCCTGGGCTCACCAGCAAGGATCTTCTTCCTGTCCTGGCTCGACACGTAGAAGATGACGCTTCCGCCAATGCAGGCGCCGACTACGGTGCCAATCAGAGGGAGTTCTCCGACGCCTGCGTTCCAGCCGCGCTTTTCCTGGAAGATGATGGGGTAGATCGTGAAGAGCATGTACAAGAGCATGTAGACCACACTCAGGTAGATGGCGGACAGGAAGGAGATGGTGTCGAAGAGGATGAGCCAGGGTCGTGTCAGGGCGACTTTGAAGAGGCCTGCTAGCGTTCTGTCGGTCGCCTCGACCGGTGCTTGGATGTTCTCGTAGCCAGGAACCTTGGCGCGCCGGATTCTTCTCGCCTTGTTCAGCAGGACTTGGCTTGGCAGCGTCTCCGGGATTGTGAACATGAGGATTACAGTAAAAGCCGCCAGCCACAGCAGCACGTAGAAATTCCAGCGCCAGTCTTTCTTGAGCTCCAAGAACCCACTGATGACGGGACCTAGAGCCGGACCGATGAATGTCATCATGGAGAAGAGTGCCATTGCATTGCCTCGCTCCACCGGACCCCAAAGGTCAGCCAAGACACCAGGCGCATTGCTCAAAGCTGCCGCCGCAAACGTGCCAGTGAAAAACCTGCCCACGAGCAACCCGGCAAAGTTGGGCGTAAAGGCGCACAGGAAGTTGAAGGCGAAGTACGCCACAAACGTAAAGTAGAATATCCACCTTCTGCCGTAGAACTCGCTCAACGGCGCCCACATCAGCGGTCCCGCACAGTATCCAAGCAAAAACGTGGTGATGACGAGCCCCGCTGCCTCGGTCGAGACGTGCAGCTCTTCTGCTATACTGTCCAAGCATCCTGACGGGCTACTGGAAGCGAATGTAGCGTTGACGACCAGGAAGACGGAGACAATCGTGATGAACCATCTCCGTGGCATAGACCAATTCTTCGGGTTCTCAATGTCGTCTGGCGCAAAGTCGAGCAGACCTTTTTCGTTGAGGTACGGCCGCTCTGCATCTCTGACCTTGTGGCTGCGATATGGCTTCGCCACAGGCCGCGAGAGTATGCGCTCGAGTGTATCCATGGCTGTGCTGTCTCCCTCACTTTTTCTGTTTGATTTTGTTGCGGCTTTCTGTCGGCTTCTGGAGGTGTCCCGCCTCGTCCAGCGGTGAAGGACGTCCAACTCTTCCGCCTTCCAGGTCTAGAGCTAACACAGGGGGATGCTGCAGCCTCAATGTCTCAAAGGGAATGACATGGGAAAGAGTGTGAGAGAACGGGAATGTCGTCTTTCGCACTTACCACCTGCTTTCTAACCATCTATTCGTGTAACAGCCACCATCCGCTACCACTGTGGTCTATCGGGTATGCGGCACACTCGTCCATTTGAGCTCCGCATGACCAAAAATGTCGGGTTTATTGTTGTTCTTAAGCCCGAACAAGCCAAAAAGAGAGAAAATTTAGGAGGCAACGCATCATAGCCGAAGACTGTCCAAGGAAAAGACCTTGTCTCGGACGAATGCTAGACTCTTCAGTCGCCTCACTCGAAGAAGAGCTGTTGAACCTAACAATCCGTACCTTCCTCATCTCTGATCATTCAGACTGCCAATATGGTGGCCATACTGGACGCCTCAAAATCTCTACAAACATTGTTCGAGTTCCAGGTTACACCCGGTCGTTGGTTTAGGTACGCATGCATCGCGGTACCGCCGTGACGGCATTCGGTAGATGGGGCACGGCCGAGTTGCCGTTTTGGGAGCGTATCCAAGAAAGCAGCGTCCGAGCGGCTGAGCGGGCTGAAGAATGCGGTCGCTCCACGAGAAGGATGAGGTCGAAGCTGAGCTGTTGGTTATCATCGGGCCACGTGAGGCCATGCTTTGTGGTACCGCACCACCCTTGTTCGTCGTGTGGCATCAGCGGACCAACAGATGTCCTGCCGCGATATCAACCACGAGGGCAATGTTACAGATATAGGAGGGCTGATAATGAAAGGACTGTCGTCTCACACCAAGGAATTCAACACGCCTCAGACTGGGTAAGGTAAGTTTATGGCGCAGGGATGGCCACGTCTGTCTACTTTCTGGTGCAGACGGATCTACATAGATACCTTATGCCTTGCATGTAGAGCGCTTAATTTTGGCCCAGTTACATGGCGCCAAATTGTAGACGGACGTGATTAGCCTTCTCTACTTCACAGCTCTGTCATGAGACTTGAGACAGTCGTTGCTCATATTCCAAATTCCCACATGGTACGGCCATAACTTGTTGATCATTGGCTGCCTCAGCCAAGCCCAAGTTTTGTCCCATGCCAAAGTCGCTCCATGCAGGTGCTCCTAGAACGCCAATGCTCGTGTTGAAGAGCTTTACTCACTTGGGTATCTCAAGCACTCTATCATGTCTCCCTGCTCTTGCAAGACACGGTTCCATGCCGTTCATTCTTCTCGACTCCATCTCTCCAGTGTGCACTCTTCTTCCCAAGCTTACTGCAGCTTCGGTCCAGTCTTCCCGCCCTTAGGCTCAACCACACCACCTCGGGGCCCTACACTGCCTCCCTTGGGAGCATTACCCGGACCCTGCCCCTTCGCAGCCACCTCCCTATCCCTCTTCGCATATATGCCCGCCGTGAAAGGATCCTCAAAGCTCAATGCGACCTTGTACACCGCAAGCACCAGCGCAGTCAGCAGAATTCCAGCTGGCTTCCCATACCACAGCGCCGTGCCCAAGAAGCTCATCGTAGAGCCATAATACATAGGCGCATCTGTGACGTTGAAGGGGAATCCAGTCACCATCTCGTCCATTAGGATGCCAAAGTAGTCGCCCAGGTATGTACCAGTGATACCGAGTGCCCACATCGAGCTCAGGACCAGCACATTGCCGCTGGCTAGCAGCCCGACTGCTAGTGCTTGGCTGAAGAACGTAAGGAGCGCCGGATGTGAAGGCTGAGCACGCAGGGCACGCTCGTACAGTGCATCCCGGATCAGACCCAGAACGAAGATGGTGACAGCGAGGCCATAGCAGCCGTACAGCCGGTTGCCGCCCGCGAGTTTGGTGAGGGTCTTATTGTTGTATTCGAAGCGTGCGACTGTGTTCCAGAAGGTCGGGTTGAAGAGGATGGCGCCTGCTGCGACTGTTCGCCCGGTGAGTTAGCTGGAATACTCGAGGTGAATGGGAAGACAAAGGGCGGTCGTACTGTACAGCGAAGGCTGCGAGAAGTCAATGTAATCCGTAAGACCTGCCATTTTGTGTAGTTGTCAAATCCCAGACTTCAAGGTCGTCGGGATAGAAGGATTTGTTTCACTTGAAGTGTTTATGCCATTCGGGATCGAGAGCTACGTCAGAAGAGCTCTGGTGGGGCCGCATAGTCTACTAATGTTGGTGGGGTTTTCGCAAAGATGTACTTCCCCATAGTACCGACCACAAGCGAGGATATATCTTGATGGTTTGCGACTGGCTGAATTACCACTCGAAGCCAAACGACAAAAGGGGAAGGCACGCCCGTAGACCCTGCCCAAGATTGGGCACGAAAGCTCATTGACTTCCCGCCCATTCGTAGACGTGCTGGCGACACTAGCTGATGTCCAAATTATTACTATATATCATATCAGATAGATTATGAGTTACTATAATAATTGTTATCCTCCTGAACTTGGCCCTCCTCCTTGACAGAACTTTCCGGGCGTGTCCGGGCAGAATTCGCTAGTGGTCAAGGACAGATCCACATGGACAGGCGCGCAGTAAGTTGTGATACATGAGACCTTGTATCGTACGGTTGCTGGCATCTGAGGAGATTGTCGAGATGGGAAAGGCCATGTGATGCAGGGTCTGTGATCCAAGATATCTGTACTGTTTTCTAGCTGCCATAGCTCGTGTACTGCCGTTACTGGCATTCCGTTTTCGTAATCAAAACCCCAACCTGCCATACAAGCAGGCCAACATCCCCATATTTACAATCCGTTCGGGGCACACGAGAACGCGCCACCAAAGCTGCCAGCCTCGTACCCTTGGATGATGCTCTCCACACTAGCGTACGTACCCGCGCTCAGGAACAGCAGTCCAATCATGATCAGCACAATGTTGAAGCAGAAGCCGAACACACTGCGGAAACCTCTGGACGTGATGTAGCCGGTACCGTAGTCTGCCTTGCGCATGCGGATGTAGGCGACACCCCAGAAGATGAAGCCGAAGAAGCTGTCGAAGAGCGAGGACATCAGCGACAGCAGGTCGCTGAAGAAAGGAATGACTTCGGCGATGATGAAGGCTCCGATCCACGTGCACAGCAGGATTGCTGCCCAGCCAGCCCAGCCAATAACTGTGTTGTTGCCCAGATGACGTGTGCCAGCAAAGAGGCGGAAGAAGATAAAGCGCGCGGAAACTGAAGCGTAGAGCACGCCCAGGAAGATGATCGTCGGAATCATGAAGCTGAAAGAGACTTTCTTGAAAACCTCTTTGCCGAGCGAACCGAAAGCCGGTGCAGTGTTGTAGTTGGTGCCTGTGTATGCGTAGATGATCGAGCCAACCAGTGAGAACAGAATGACCTCTGCAATGGTGACAGCCCACAGCGCCTTCGGAAAGTCCTTAGGCTCCTTCATCTCAGCAATGAAGGACGGGATGGTAATCTGGCCGATAAAAGTGTAGCTGATATTCATGAACGCACTCATGCCCGACACAAATGAAGTGCCTGTGGGTGGGATGGCCCACACACTGGGAGGTCCGAGTGAAGGCCACTTCTCTCCCGCGACGCCGCCAGGATGAGCCTCAATACCAGCGAAAATGGTGGCCAGGAGCACAGAGACGAAGGTGAAAAACGCACTGGCCGTGCCGAGCTTGGCGAGAGTGCTGAAGGTCCTAGGAAGAGAAGCCACCCAGCAGATCGTAGCTACGATGATCGAGAAAGCGACTGAGCAGACACCGCTGTTGTTGTTCGTCATGGTGTTCAAGTACTTGGCACCCGTCAAGCAGTGCAAACCTTGGATGAGGGTATTGTTCAATATGAACATGACGGCCGTGAGCCACCAGGCCCATCGTTGGTTCCAGAACAGCATTTGGCCAATGTCGCAAACATCCTTGACTTCGGGATGGCGGAGACAGAACTCCCTATAAATCGTGTGAGCACGTTGTAATCAGTATCGTGGCATTATGATAGATGACATACCAGACTAGCAAGGAAGTGTATAGCACAAGCCCAGCGACCACGAACGTCAGAATCAGGCCAGGGACCAGGCCCAGCACCGAGTAGGAGTATGGAAATGACATGATAGCCAAGCAAATGTATTCCGAGAACAGCAACGCCGCAGTCTTGTACCAACTGCATGTCCTGTACTTGATCGCATTGCCCGCTTCCATCTCCATCTGCTTGCCAACCGAGACGCTCGCGTCCGACTCAGCATCGTCGCCCATCGGCGCACCTCTGCCCGCAAGCGACCCCGATATTGATTTTGTGACCGGCCGGTCGATTCTGCTCATCTTGCGCCCACCAACAGATCCAGTGTCGCGCCTGCCTCCCTTCTCTGCGGCTTCCGCGTCGGGTGAGAAACCATCGTAATAGCCCTGCTGGCCGAATCCTGGAGAAGAGTCGGTCTTGGTTTCTGTGTCGTAGGCGCCTCCCAGGGTGCCTGGCTTCGAGCCGAGGCCTAACGCCATTTGATCGAGCGGATGGAGCGTATGAAGACGCAGTAGAAGAGTGGATTGATGCCTGTGACCGGCTCTAGCATTGATTGCGGTGTTGAATAAACACTGCGGCTTCTTGCGCGAGATGCAATAATACGGCTAGATGTCGAGGAAGAAGGATCGCCCGGGCTGACGTAGAATTGTAGTCTTTAAACGCGATTCGGTACAAGGTTGTCGAGTTGAGTTTTGGGACGTCACGTTGTTCTCGGGCACTTGCTTTGGGGCGGCGTGCTCGTGGTGTGAGGCGCGGGACCCACGCTATGTGAAGACGGTGTAGGGCAGAGCGGGAGGGGGCAAGATTTAGAAATGATTGTCCAAACCTGCATGACATTGCATGGATTCCATCGCGTGGCGTACAAGTACTCAGCCAGCTGTGCCGCCTTCCTGTAGTCTGTAGATGCGTTCTTACCTTCTGGCGTATTACAGGGCTTTGTGGTGATTGATAGCGGGGCAATTCAGCCCGCGCTGAGTGGAGAGTGAAAAGTCAAACAAGAGCCCGGCGAACTGCACTCCACGAGCGAGGACAGCGACGATCTCTCCCCGCAGGCCAGGTCGATGGGCTTCGGACATCTGGTCTAGGTCCAGGCGCCGCCGCTCACTTCAACACTGAGCTCGCATCTAGATGCCCTTCAGAATGAAAAGCTACTTTGGATATCAGCTCTTCGCCACACCTTCGCTCCCGCCGATTCGTAGGATTCCGCAAACATGGACCCCATGATCTCAAGTCGCAGCAGCTGAAACCGTATCTGAGCCGGTGAACAGTCAAGATCCGAACTTGATATTCCGCTCCTTCTTCCCAACAACCATATAACAGCCGTGGGGTTGATGTGATGCTTGCTACGTACACGAGTAATGCAGAGACTGTCTGAGTTTGACTGCAAAGGCCGCGAATACAATTAGCGAACGACCAGCTCAAGGATCATACCTTGAGCCCAGTTTTCTCTACTGCTGAGAATAAATAGATCTCAGCCTTTGTCCCTCTGGAGCACATGGGTCGCTCAGGCAAGACCGGTGAACGGTGTTGCATGCTGTCAATGCGAAGCACTTGCCAAGGTCTGCCAGAGCTTGGCCAGCAGCACTTTACCGATCTGGGGAGACTGGCGCACTACTAGCCTCCGTGCTAGTGGCGAGGAATCTAATCTATAGCCAAGGTATAGAAACAAATGCGCAGCAAGATTCGCCGTGAGGTACCAAGGTGTATCCCTTTATAACATTTGGCCGTGGAATATCTCAGTCTTACGAATTAACCCAATCTTTTCTTACCAACGCTGTTTACCATGCGACAAACGGGGCTCACGTAGCCCGACGATGGCTTAGGCGATGGAGAGCCTCCGGAGCACAGCACATCTGGCCTCCGGCCTGCGTAGCTAACGTTGAAAGTTGACGTCACCACTAGCAACGAAGCTGTCACGCCGTCGCATTCGTCCCTTCGTCGTATGTCTTCGTTCGTATTGTGTATCTACAGCATTATGCAGGCTCTTTCTGGTGTACAGTATTCACATTGCTTGCCGACTTAATACAGCCACCTTGGCAGGGTCTCCAACGCTCGTACGATTGTCCGCACGACCAATGGCTAGATCCCCAATGTCAGTAAACCATACCTCTGTCCATAGACGTGAAAACAAGCACTTACCACCTCCCCAATCCTCCTCGCACCACTGCCCACAGTAGCCACGGTACTGCTCCCACTCAGAATGAACCCAGAACCTGTCGCCAAGCCCGTCGTTGTCGTCGTGGTTGTCGCCGTCCCAGTACCAGTCCCGCTCGTACTCGTACTCGCGCTCACCGCAGTTGCCGTCCTCGCCCCTCCCACCACATATCCATTGCTCACCGTCCCCGCCGTAATAATGCCCGAAATCGACCCTGTGCACGCGGCTCCACTGGGACAACAGGCGACATTTCCAGCATAGTCTGCGCTGCACACGGCTTGGGATGCGCAACAGAGGTTCGCGGCACCGAGGTTGGAGCAGGAGTTGAAGCCGCTGGGACAGCTGGTGGATCTCTTCAGGAGGTTGTGGGTTTCGTCGTCGACGATTGTGTTGTTGGGGATGTTCGTGGGGATGTAGTCTTGGAGGCTGATGGGTAGGGCGTCCCAGAACGGTTGGAGGTTCGGGAGTGAGAAGGCGGTCGCGGTTGAGGCGAGGACGAGGACTGATGATGGCCGCATTGTTCAGACTCGAATTTAACGACTGATTGTTACTGGGCTTCCAAGGGCTGCTTTTTCCTTGGTCCCAGGATCTTAGTCCGGGGCGATGAAGCTATCTCCCAATCGTGGCAACTGTGCTCGTCGTCGCTCACTCATGTATTGTATGCTTTTACTTAATATACTGTCTCCAATGTTCTGTAGAGTAATGTCTCATGACCTCGTCGACCTCATTGCATCTACGTGCGCAAGTCGAGAAGCACATCTCACATGCAAAGCTTGGTGGGGCGCTCTGTTTGGATCGCGGACGCCCCAGCAACCAATCGCACGGATCCCTGCAAAGCTAGCTCCACCTTGTAAGTGCGTGCATCAACGCTACTCCGTACACGGGCTCCCGTTTTCCTCCAAGCGCGTTGCCGGTATGTTTGACAAAATGTCTTCATGTCTGCATGAAATTTTGGCCGGCATGATGCTGAGGTCGCGAAACTTTTGCGAGCAAATGAAAGCGATGACGCATTAGATGATGATGCAGGCGCAGCTCACGGAGGGACTTTCGGAGGCAGGCGCGACAGCTTGTGAGGTAGGTAGGTGCTTGCTCAGAAACCTTGAAGCTCTCTCAGGTACATGAGCGTTGTTCGTCTTCCAGATCAGTCTACGCTCACGCCACACCGCCAACACCGCAACGCCCGCTCATCATGGGCAACTCCATCGGCACAGTAGCCCGGTCCCAGGCCAAGCACACCTGGTGGAAGGAGTCTGTGGTCTACCAGATCTACCCGGCCTCTTTTCTTTCGACAGGCGCCGGCAACCTGCCAGGATGGGGCGATATCAGAGGTATTACCCAAAAGCTTGACTATCTCCAGGACCTGGGTGTGGACATCGTGTGGTTCAGCCCAGCATACAAGAGTCCGCAGGTGGACATGGGTTATGACATCTCGGACTTCAAGGACATCGATCCTAGGTACGGCACGCTGGGAGATGTCGACGATTTGATCAAGGAACTCAAGAAGAGGGGCATGAAGCTGATGATGGACTTGGTGGTCAATCACACGTCAGACCAGCATGCTTGGTTCAAGGAGTCGAGAAGCAATAAGACAAATCCCAAACGAGACTGGTACATCTGGCAGCCAGCGAAGTATGACAAGGATGGCAACCGCCGTCCGCCAAACAACTGGAGCCAGATCCTTGGTGAGGCCAACTCAGCCTGGACTTGGGATGAGGAGACCCAAGAGTACTACCTCTCGCTCTTCACACCGGAGCAACCTGATCTCAACTGGCGCACCACGGAGGTCAGGGAGGCAGTTCACGACGTGCTCCGGTTCTGGCTCGAGCGCGGAGCCTCAGGCTTCCGCATGGACGTCATCAACCTCATCAGCAAATTCAAGGGCTACCCGGACGCTGAGGTCAAGGACCCAGAAGTGCCCTATCAAATGGGGTCCAAGTACTTCGCCAACGGGCCACACTTGCATGAGTATCTGCGCGAGATGAACGACAAAGTGTTGTCAAAGTACGACGCGATGACTGTGGGTGAGATGCCGTTCGTGAAGGATCCCGATGAGATCATGAAAGTCGTGGGCGCCGACCGCAAGGAGTTGGAAATGATTTTCATTTTTGATGTAGTCGATGTTGACAATGTCCCGGGTAGTTTCCGCCTAACTCTTCACGACTGGGAGCCGTCTGATATTAGGAAGATCATCACCAAGTACCAGTGCTTGATGTTGGAGCGCGACGGCTGGAACTCGGTGTTCATCGAGAATCACGACAACCCTCGCTCAGTATCGCGCTACACAGCCGACAATGACGTGGACCGCCATCTGTGCGCAAAGCTTCTGTGCTTGATGCAGACAACATTGGCTGGTACGCTGTACGTCTATCAAGGCGAGGAATTGGGCATGCGGAATTTGCGTCCCGAAGTTCCGCCCAGGGAGTATAAGGACATCGAATCGCAGAACTACTACAAGAAAATGGTGGCTGCTGGCAAAGAAGAGGAAGGTCGCATGATCTTGCAGAAGAAAGCGAGAGATCATGCCCGCACTCCTGTCCAGTGGTCCGCGAAGACAAATGCTGGTTTCTGCCCTGCGGACGTCGAGCCCTGGATGGTCGTCAACACTGATTACGAACGTGTGAACGCAGAGGCCCAGATGCGGTATCAAAGTGACGAGGAGCTGAGTGTGCTGCAGTTCTGGAAGCGAGGGCTCGCCCAGCGCAAGGAGCACAAAGACGTGTTCGTGTATGGCGACTATCATGTGTTGGATGAGACAAGCCACAAAATCATCGCGTACAAGAGGGCCAGCGCTGCGGGCGAGGCTTTTGTTGTCGTTCTGAACTTCTCGGACGGCGATATTGACTGGTGTGTTCCTGAGGCAGCTAAAGTTCAGAAATGGGCCGCAAGTAACTACACGAAGGGGGCACCGGACCTGAAGCCCAGTGGCAGGATCAATTTGAGGGCCTGGGAGGGCATCTTAGGTACGTCTGCGCCTTCTTCGTCCTTCACTTGGATGCTGGGATCAGTTACTGACCGCTCAGCAGGAACGGCGAAGGTATGAGCCGGTGTTTCGAAAGCGTGAGATGACATGACGACCACGTGCCGACCGAGACGGGGAGCGCAATCGTCTTATACAGCATTTAGTGGCTATACAGTGCGAAAGCATGATATGCGCCATGAGAGCATACGACCCTGCAACTTTTATCTTTCTTTTCGCGGAGGTTAGCATATCGTTGATACTTTTCCAAAGGTTCCAGAGGTCGTGAGGCTCGATGACTCTGAGCGCAGATGTTTGCTCTGCCTTGAGCACCATGTTCACAAGATCGAGTGATGCGAAGCCAAACTGTCCCGACCTTTGCCCCGAGGCCGCTTGTTTAGCTTACACAATATACCTTAGGTAATTACAGTTGATCGATTTCAACGAATAAGACACAAGACCCGAAGCTGCGATGTTTCGCACGGGAGCACGAAGAGCATGCTGACTGTAGCACTGAGTGCCCGATAACTGGGTAGGCAACAAGTTTGGTACTGACTTCAAGGTGTACGGCTGCGCGCCAGTACCCGGTGTGATGGCTGCGTGGCTCGGGGTTCAGTAATGATTGTTACCTTAGACATAGCCACCTCAGTCGCCCTCACGCCTGTCATGGCAGCAGTTCTCAAGGTCAGACACTTGCTCCATAAATTTGCAAGCAGTCTTCTTGCTGCGTTTACTCCTTTTCCTTATATATATCTTGTTGTCCAGAATCACCAAAAAAAACATCATCCGCCTTGCTACGAGATCAGACCAGACCAAGGCAATCCTCACACAAAAGCATACCACAACAGACGCACACTCCGCACCTGTACAACACTGCCCACGCAGGAATAACGCAACGATCCGCATCCCACCCACCCAGGTCGTCCGGCTTGCCCACACCATAAGCCGCAGATACATACATACACCTGCAGGCATGCCGCGCAAAGAAGTTCGCTTCAACCTCCCCGGCCAGCCTCGTCCGGGAGAATCTACGAATGTTGGAGCTTCTTCCAGACGCAGGATCTCGAACCCCAGGCCGGTTTTGAAGAGCTCGAGGGAGAGGGGCGATGCGAGTGCGAGAGGGAGGTATGAGTGGGAGGTTAGGAGGAGGGAGGAGGTGGTTAAGGGAGAGAAGAGGGTCACGATTACGAGGACGCTGAGGAGGTGGAAGTAGGGGATGGTTAGGTGAGTGCATGGGGTTTGCGAGGGATCTTTAGGGTGTTGAGGGCGCTGATTCGTGTTTCGTAGGTGACTTTGGCTCTTTCGATCGAGGAGGGTGTTGTGACTGGATTGAGTGAACGTGTAGTTGCATATTCTTCGTTTGGGCGAAGATGCTGGGGGTGGGCTGTGATCTGTTGAGATGGCGTTTGCGAATGATACCCCATGCGTTTGGATTCATTTACTGACGGGTCTCCGTCTCTTGTACATAAGGCGTAACGAGTATTGTGACCGGCCGAACCGTTTTGGTTGCTGACGGTCATGCCTACCAAGCACTACGCGTCCTCTTGAAGCAGCGCATTATGATCACACAGACCGTTCACTCGCGACTTTGTCCAAGCCTAGGCTCATGTTACTGGTTATTCGCAAGTGCTTGCCTCTGCACTTTAGGGCGCTCCTTCTCAAACGGAGACAGCACGGCCCGCGCTGGGCGCACTTGTCTTACGTTTCGAAGCTGACCTTCAACAACCAAATGCATAGATCTCACTTGCCACGACATAGGCTTCTTCTTGGCTTTCGAGATCTGATCTCGCGAACGATCAGGACAGAGCGTTGCGATCATGGCAGCCACATGGCACTTCCGCAACGGCAGCAGCACAGGAGTTGTTTGGTTGCCTCTGAAGAAGTCAAGACAGCATTCGATTCTCCTCTCAAACCACAACATCCGCAGTCTGCGACCTGTTGTTGTACTTGAGCACCCTCTAGACTTGTACAAACTTCTCGACAGATACCGCAGCTGCATCCGATACCATCCTGCTGACACAGTTGCCCACAATGGGCACCTGCATGGCTTTACTGGTTATACTCCTGGCCAACCTGATCTGGGGCCAGTCGATCAAGACTGTCTCCGAGTCTGGCACCACCTTCATAGCCACGCGTACGACGGACGCCAATGGCAGCTACATTTGGGTCACTGACGGACGTGGCCTCTCTGCTACGACGAATTCGGAGACGATATCCGAATCTGTAACCTCGACCATTGACTACGATGCGACCTCCACGGTGTACTTATCAAGCGCTACAACCAACGAAAGCTCGACTGCTACGCCGTCATACACATCCAGCGTCGTCGCCACCAGCACGACGACTGTGACTTTGATGGATCAGACAGTGACGCAGACAATGGTGCCAGCTCCTCAGCCGCCCACCATTCCATTGGTCATGACTAGCACAGTTACCACTGTCCAAGTATCCAGCGTCTTCTTCAGCGAAACTGCCACAGAAAGCGCCATACAGACAATCACCGAGGCTTCCCACTACAAGACCATCACCAGAACCATTACCAGGCAGGCACCTCATCTCATCAGCGAGTACCATGCAATGCTCAACGGGACAGACGTCACGATCACCGGTACGGTTGGTACATACGGCCACACCATCGTATATGTCACTCCCGCTGCCCAGGTTCCTGTCACGCCAGTATCGGTCTGCTGGTTCCCGGGTCAGCCTCAGGGATATGACTGCCAATCCATCCTTCAGGGCACCTTCTCGGCTGAGGAGATCAGGATCATCGGCATGGAATACCACGAACTACGTGCCGAGTTTCCTGAGCTTGACTGGGGCCTGATTGGGCGCGTTTCGATATCTTTGCAGGCAGATATCTCATGGTTGGAGGCCATGAAGAACGCTTTGATATGCGTGCGACGTCGTGGCGCGCAAATCACTTCGAGGCCAGGTCATTACCATACCCACCACGCTTTTCAAGGACGCACACCAGCTACAGTCACCCGTACGGCAGAAGTGCAAAGACGTGGCGAGAATGCGACGCCTTCCGTGTCTGAGCTCATGATATGGGCGTCACCGACAGGCCACAATGAGCTCCTCATTCCAATCATGAACTACACGCAGTGCGTTGGTGATGAGATGGTTGTGGTCGCCAATTACACGCCTTTCAACTATCGCGCTGCTGCTCGCATGGATCCAGTGCCTACGCCAGGCTCGTGTGCCAAGCACTCGCGCGGCTACAACAAGACGGAATGTGCTTGGGAGATGTGTATGCTCCGCCACCATCTTCCGGTGAACATTTCAACCATCATGCCAGCTTTGGTCGGCGAGCCTGGGTGTCAAAAGTCTGCCTGGGTGACTATGACATCGAGCCTGACCGGGGCACACTGGGGACAAACCACGAAGGGCGTCTACTGGCCGGCGTATTCCAGCAACACAGTGATGCACGGCAAGCCTACAGAAACAATTGCATACTGGACTCCTCCAGACAGAGTCCATCGCAAAGTTTTCGAGCGCATTGAAGAAGTCTTTCACGAGCGCCATGGCCAACAGAGCTGCTTGGACAAGCGTTCTTGTTGCGAGGAGTGTGAGAAGGAAGCAAGACATGGCGGTCACAGCGATCCGTTCCTCTGGAACATTCTCGCCGTCGCCTCTGGTGCAACACTTGCCGCACTTGTGCTGGGGGCCTGCTGTTGTCTGTGCTGTTCGAAACGTGCTCGGTCCAGGAAGTCGGTACTGAACTCCATACTGAAGCACAGCAAAGCCAACGAGCCCGTGCAGGAAGTGGTTCAGACAGTCGAAACAGTCCCTTCAGCCGTGACAAGTACAGCAGCCGGAGCTGCCTCTGGTGTCGAATCTAATGTCGACTCCGGTCGTGGGACACTTTCTCGCCGCGTTGAGGAAGGTCGCAACCATGTCTCGTTTGCCCCAGAGGTTCTTGCTGCTGTTGCTGGCACTGGCGCTGTAGCGGGCGTTGCAGGCGCCGAAGCTGCTCATGGGGTCGGTGAGGGAGGCCAAAAGGTCGTGAAAACAGCCGAGAAGGTTCCTGAGGCTGCTGGACAGGCCGGTCAGCAAGTCGTCACTACCACCACAACGGGCGCTCGGCAAGCTGGGGAAGCAGCACATCAGGTCGTTGTCACCCCCGCCCATCAAGTCGTCTCCTCAGCTGCTCCAAGCACTTCCACTGCTCCCCAACTCACACACGATGGTGCTTCGGACGCTTTCGGTTCCGGCTTTACCAACGATCCCTATGGCTCCCTTCGTGGTCGCAAGCGAGCCAGGTACCCTGGTCTCAACTTCTGATCAATTCCACTTCGACACTCTTGCGAACGCCGCCACTTATCGATCCTAGGAGTCTTGACTTGGAGATGGAGATGGGTTGGAGATGAAGATGAGCTGGTAATGTGAATTGATGCGAGGATTAGTGTCTGCAATGTCGCTTTCACTCATTTACAGACCGCGGCGACTTATGATGTATGGTATGAACGGCTTTGTTAGCGTAATGTATTCATGCGTGGCGTTCGAGCGTGTCAGCTTCGGCCGTCGACCAAGCTGCTGTATGCTGTCCACATCCACCACTTGCAGATCAACCGTCAGGTCAAGTACTCTTCCAGCATAACCAATCTAGTCTGTGGTGGGCCTGCTCAAATGACTCCAGGAAGGCACATGAGGTGCCGCTCTTCGAACCTCTTTCCACGAACTTGCTCGCCCGCCTCCATACCTGCGATCTAGAGGAGTGTCATCATCCTTGATAACGATCGTGCCAGATGCCAAGCTTCCCGCCCGGCTGCTTGATTCTCGTCGCAAATCAAGACATTCGGGGACGCATGGCAGGGAGAAGTGTCATGCACAGTGCTGAAAATGGACCGGAGCGACTCGCATTCTGTCCATCCGCTAGTCTCCGCTACGCTGCATCCAATCAATGCCTAGACACTATGTGCTCCTCAATAGTGAAAAACCTCCAACCTGACAATTCTCTACAAAGACTTCTGAGAGAGCCAAGAAGATGCACTTCCTTTGTCTAAGCCGCCTAGCACTCGGAGTAGCATTACCTACCTTGGCAGTCATGCTGACGCCGAAGAATGATGGAGAGGAAGGCAAATTCGATGTGAAGCCCGGTGGTGGCAATACTGGCCCGAAAGTGACGGCTCCGTGAGGCTGGCTGCGAAGAGGATACAGACCGAATGCTTCGATGAGCACCGAATATCAAGCCTCGGGACATATTTGGGCCAGCATGGAATTCTTGATGTGCTCAGTGCAGTCTTCGAGGGGAGAAAATGACAACAAGAATTGGATCTTGTGGAGGCAAACGGTGATAGGGAACGGAAGCCCTCTCTCTCTCTCTCTCCCTCCCTCTCTCTCCCTCTCTCTCTCCCTCTTTCGTCGAGATGTCCAAGCGAATGTTGCTAAGCATCAACGCGCAGGCATATACAATTTTCTTGGGTCGACCGTGCGGATTTATGCCCGGGGTATCTACACATCCGGCGTCCGCCGACCAATGCTCAACGCCATCGCCATGCGTCGCTTCACAAATCAATCGATCAATCGATCAACCAACCACACGAGCACGTACCAATGCACCTGTGCTGTCGGAGTCCTTCTTTTAGAACGATTATTCATATATACATTACTGCCATTCATCCTCGTCATCGCCTCGAACGCGAGCGGCGAGTGTCTCTCGTTCTTCTGTCGTCTGAGCTTGCGCTGCCTGGAAGAAAGTCAGTATGTCATCCCAGACTGATTTTGGGGATCTCGCAGGTCAGAACTTACTAGGACTGGTGTACGAATAGTACTCGCTGTCATACGAGTACTCGGAGTACTTCTCCTCATTCCTCCTCCTATTGTTCTCATTCCTACGCCTCTTTAGCCCCAGCAGAGCCCAAAGAGCCGCAAGACCGCCTCCGACCGCTAACAAGCCCTTGCCGCTGCCATTGTTCCTCTTATCCCTCTCTTCATACCTGCTGACACGCGTAGGTGGTCTCTTCGCCGCACCGTACCAAGTCCTGCCACCTCCACCTGAGGAGTGGTGACGTCTGCGCTCATACTCTTCTACTTCGGTGACCCGGCGCTTTTTGCGTCCGCCAATGCCGAATATCGCCAGACACCCGTCCAAAAGGCCCTTGAGACAGCAATAGAAGCAGATGAGCGTGAGGAGGGCCAGCCCAACAAGTACGCCTATGACTATGCCAGCGATTGCTCCGCCAGACAGACCACTATGGTGGGCTTCTGTCGACGTGAGAGTGATGTTGGCACCCGTCGCCACAGGTGTCTCGAATGGAATCGTGGTCGTTGCGCTCCGAGTCGAAGTCACCGTCATGACGCCAGATGATGTGCCTCGAAGTGGTGCGGTTGCCGTTGCACCCACAACGATCGTGGTGGTACCGCCGTTGGCCATGGTCGATGTCATTGTCGAGTAGTATGTCGAGTAGTAGCCCGAGCTGCCACCACCTGCCGCAGAGCATTGTCCTGCAACATAACAGTACTGTCCGCTCGCGCAGCAAATGCTCCCACAAGGACTCTCGTTGAGAGCATAGTTGCAGCTGGCAGTCGCAACAGCGGTAGCCGTGTAGATCTGCGAGCTGTACGTGCTAGTGATCGTCTTCAGGTCCGTCTCAACATAGGTTGTGGTGTAGTACTGCCATGATCCTCCGGCAGCTGCTGCGGTCGTGGCAGGGCCGCACTGCGCCTGGTCGCTCGAGTCGGTATAGCACGTCGATGCGCCTGTACAGCACAGCTGACTGCTGTATCCACAGTATGTGCCGCTGCATTCGTATCGGGCCACCAGCTCGTTGAACGTGAAGCCGGCGAGCACGGCGGGTGTCGGGGCCGGGTTGGCGTGTGTTGACGGAGCCAGTAAGATGGCAGTGATGAGCTGCAACAGCGGTCTCGGGGCGAGGTGGAGGCGCATGGCTCCCTCGTGGTGGCCCTCGTGGGCGTGAGGAATGTGTCTGATCAAGAGGCGGGAAGACAGACAGATCTACCCCACTTCTTCAACAACTGCCCGTTTGTATTCTCACCGCTGCGAGAACTGACCGATGACGGCGCACGATGAGGAGGCAGGCTGTAATAGATCAGTAGCGACAGGTATGGTTGTATCTCATCCGTTACGAGGAGAATGTGTCTTTGAAATTGTTAAACTTCTTGGTTGAATTGGGTGCGCGCACCTGAGATGGCTGGTGCCAGCCACACTGCCCCCACCACCAGCGTTTGCTTATATTCCTAGCTCACTCCACGACCCCGATCTTGACAGCTCAAATGGAAGTGTGATGTAATGGTCGAAGAACGTCCCAGATAGACAACCAGGTTGCACTCGAAGCTGGATCCTCTCGTACTGAATACCTTCGCTGTACATAAGCGCCAAGAATATTTACTCCAGGCGTTGTCAAGGCAATGAATCGATCGGCTCTTTTGGCGAGCCGAGGTGGCAGGGATGAAGCTGTTCTACGACTATTGATCGACAGGCACCGTCATGCGCGTCACAGCTCAGGTACGCGTCGACCTCCGAGCAAACGATGAGCCTGGCTCCATCTCAAACCTTGGAAATCTAATAAACCTCAGGTAATCCTACACACTGGTTCATGTGGCCGAATTGCGCGAATTGGAGACTCAAAGGCGCTCCACTATCATATTGGCTGAGATGACCACGATGTGACCAACAGATAATACATCTAGAGCCAGAACGATGGCATTAACATTAGCATAATACTCCACAATACAATATAGCCAGAGAGGGTATCTTTCTTGCTCTTCCAAAGCAACTCCCGTCCTGTGGGAAAGACCATGCTATATATGGTACACCTATGATCCATGCTCGATCTGTACTTTCACACCTTAGGGGGCCACACCCTTTGACAGGCCACTATTCCAGTACCCAGCAATTTCAGTGAGCACATCACTCATGATCGGCGCTGAAGCCATCAAGCCATGCGCCTCACCCTCGAGCACTCGGACCTCGCATCCACCACGTGAATATCTTTGATCCGCCCATCCGTCGCGACTTTGCGCACGTCCGTAAGGTTTGTCAGGATTCACCATGCCAGTGAGGGCACGTGTGTTGATCTGATCGGCCAACCACGTCACATTGGCTACCGGAATGCGCTTGTCCTCTGATCCGTGTGTGATGACAATCTCGCGTACGACGTCGGTGTACTGAAACCCGATATCACGGTGTCGTTCCAAGCACACCAAGAGATCTGTCGCAGGATTGCTGTCGCGGGTAGCAAGCTCCCACGTGAGCCGGGTCAAACGATTGGTGTACTCCGTTTGCCGTTCCTTCTCAGCGTGCTCAGCAGCATTCAGAGCGTCGTTTGCGAAGACAAGGCCAGGATCCAACGGACCGGCAGTAGCGCTCAAAGCAAGCGAGTTGCGCCTCAGGTTCGCCATGTCCTCCTCTGTCTCTTCCTGTACTGGTACTGGGAAGTTTTCGACCGGGTTTGTAGTAGGCATCAGTTGGTCCATGAGCATTATAGACTCTCGACGGGTAAACTCCGGCGGGTTTGCAGATGTGGAGGAACGCCGCGCGCTACTAGGCGAAGGCGACTGCTCGTGAAAGCGTTCTCGCTCTCTTACTGCGTTGTTGAGCTGTTTCTTATTGACCGGCTTAAGAGACGCAGAGGTCGCAGTCATGAATGACGAGTTTGCTGCTTTCAGGAAAGATGTAGGAAGTACTCGTAACAAGCGCTGACTCCTAGGCACACCAGCTGGAGGAGCAGAAGCCATGTTTGGCACTGTCTCGAGCTGACTTGGCGGTATCCAAGGAGCCAGGAGGTGCACCCTCCCATTCACAAGATGTGGCAGGATCAATGCTGTGGCTAAGGCATATATGGCTCCGGCAGAATGTGCTAGCAAGCTGAACCTCGTGATCCCAAGCTGTTGACATATGGTCAAAATATCATCAGGCCAACCTAGTGGTCCTGTTCGATCCGCCGGCGGGTACGGCTCGCTACCGCCTACGCCTGGTCGATCCACTGTGATCAGACGCAAACGCAAGGTCGTGGCCAGCTCATCATAAAAGGCCGTCACGTATCGCGTCAAGCCCATTCCGACACAGACAAATACTGCAGAACCTTCCGGGTCGCCAACTTCTGAATAGCTGATCAGCCGACCGGTTCCGGGATGCCTCACTTTCCTGCTTAGCCGCGGCGCACATAGGTATTCCTGGACCGAATATTCGATGCTGTTTCTGCGCTGGGTGGCATTCTCGTCGTCAGGATGCCGTGCACCGCGTCGAGCCTCGCTTGTTGACTTGCGCCTGCTCTTGCGCCGCTCAGATAGCTCCTGTGTCAGATCCGGCTGCCCAACGGCCTTCTTACGCCCCCGACCAGCACTTTTCGGTCGCAAACGTCCACCGGGTGAGAAGTCAGGCGTGGATGGCAAGTCAGTGACAATACGATGAGTCGTCACTGAGCTCATGGAGCGCTGACGTTGGTGCGGTCTGCACTGAGACGCGATCTCGCGATCGAGGGCCTGTAGCGCGTCGACTATTTGTGCGTAGGAGTAGTCGAGTGACAGCGGTGGGGTCGGTGGACTAGCCGTGGTCGGTCGACCATGCGCAAGCGTGCGTTTGTCGGGAAGTCGCAAGAGAGGAAGATCTGCACTTTCTGGAGACTTGCTCGCGCCCCTGGCAGCCGTATCACCTACTGGACCACTTAAGCTGGAATTCTGTGCCGCCTGCTCATTCAACCCCAAAAGCTTGTGCGCCTTTATTGGAGGCTCTGTTGACGCTCGATTAGTTGCAGGCCTCGCGCGAGCTGCCCGCTTCGTATCCTCACTTTTCCGGAGTGACAGATCATTGACAGGGATGTTGCCTGTCCTCGACTGCGGGATATCTCCAAGAACAGGATAGTGCCTATGCTCCTCAAGCCGTGACTTGCGCTGCTCTCTTAATTGTTTGATACGCTTGACCGTATCATCATCGTCGCCCAGATCTGCCCAGGTTGATTCGGGAATGGATGGCGAACGCCTGGATTTAGAGCTGGACGCTTGGCTGCCCGAAAAAGTTTGCCTTTTGGATTTTTTCTCCCGCTTCCGACTGGCAGGGCTGCTGCTGGTCTGGCGCAGGGAAGACGTTCTTGTTGGTATGGAATCTCCAATAGGACTCTTCGCAGGAGATATCCGATGTGATGCAAGCTTCGCAGAGGTATTACGGGCACTGTCTGATAGCAGGTATTGATTGCTGACAGGACGCTCTTCCGTTTCTGGTGTTCTTGTAGTCGATGCTGGTGACTCGTCGTCGGCGCCCTCTTCACTGACAGTGTCCGTCAGATACAGGCGCTTCTTGCTTTTGGTCAATGGCGGTGTCGTCCGAGCGATGATTTGCTCGGCGCGTGACAACGCGCGCGGGCTCGCCGCAATCACTAGACCGTCGAAGTCGTCGAAAGCAGGCCGGAGAGTCTCCCGCGAGTTGACTCTTCTCAAGCTTCGCCGGCTTCTTTGCGAAGGACTCCTCTCGGACACTCTGCTCTTGCTCGACGTGCTCCTGCCTGACACGCTTCTTGCCTCTGGTTCCTTCCCTTTCTTTGTCGTGGATGGTTCACTTATGCCGCTGTGCGGCTTGACCCAACTCTCCGCACTATGCTTATTTTTCCCACTGCTCTTGCCGCTTGTCAGACTCGACGCTGAGCTCTTGCGCGACGGTGCTTGCAACAATAAGCTGCTGGTGCTGGCGGCAATATTGACCCCCCGCGGTAACGGCGCCGCATAGTGAGAGATGCCCGACGGCGGCCTGGACGTTCGTATGCTCGGTGGCAGTGCTGCCTCGATAGACCCTGCGTCGTCGTCCATTGTCCCGGCCGAGCCTGCCGTACCAAGCATCTCCATGCCGAAGCCGCCATAAGAGTTCGGTACGCTGGCGACGGGAGCCCCATCTTCAGGTGAATCCGGCCTGGAGCACTTCTCCTTCGTACTGCTCAATTCGGAATATGCCTCGTTGGCCTGGACATAGTGCGGGAGCGTGAGAGTGTCAAATGAGTCCAGAATGGAATTGATGACCGCCGGGTGCGCAGGGCGACTCTTGACGTGGTTGACCGGCCGTTGCCTCTTAATGGAGCGGCTGCTCTGACACGTCTCCGCCGCGGCCTGCGACTCTGGTCGATTGACGTGATCCCACCTCTCGTCGCCTACAGCTAGTGGTGGCGCCGGCAGACTGGGCAGAGCCATTGCTGGCTGCCTTCCCCTTCAGTGCACAGAACGGTTCAATAGAACTCTCTCCGCGATGCCAGGCCTGCGACTTGATCCGGGGCGGCCAGGAACCTTAGTCAATTTCACGGATGCCAATGAACCCGTTGCAGCATCTTGCTCGAGCCTCCTCGACACATGGATTTGATTTGGCAAGCTCGAAGCACAACCACGTCTGCACTCCTCAGCGCCGTCGCAAGAAGATACTATCGCAGGAGAAAGAAACGTGCAAGATGCAACGTTGGTGGCCGCCCGCAGATATGCGCGCGTGGCTGCTAAAGCCGATCTGGCAATCTCCAGCCAGCCCCTCCTGTTTAACGGCCCAAACTATATCCCTGTCGACCATGCTTGCCCTGTTGCAGCACAAACAGCCACCTCCACCTCGCCAGGCTCATCCGTGTTTTTGCCGGCAGATGAGACACTGCACAATTTACACGTAAGACTCCACAACATCCCCGAAATACTGCTTTTGCCCTCGCGAATTCGAAGAACAAGTAGGAAGGGAGCAGCGGTATTCGGTCGCTCGATTGCAGCCTCAATCAGCATGGTTCTCAGCGATACATCACGACCATGCCAATACAAATCATACAGCATTACCGATTACCGTAACCGGTGAGCTGGGACGAGGGAAGTTGCTGGAGGCATTGATCTGCGCCAAAGCGAGGGTCTTTCAAGGATCAACCCGCAAAGGTCACAGTCGCAGGCCCAAATTTGGGGCAACGCTGGACTTCACTCTGTCACGCGAGCCCGCCCCTATAAGACAGCAACAAGGCTCGCTGTTCATCAATGAGCCTCGCAGCGAAGCTCTTAAGACTATGATCAGGGTAACATGGTATGGGGGCGCCTTCGGTCAGAGCACTACGTCGCAGCGCGGCCAGGAGGCGAACTGGCAAGGTCTCTGCAGTGCAACCTTCGCTTGCTCCAGTCTCCCCGACAGCCAGTCATTGAGGCCGTGCATCTATGGATTGTGGATCATGTCCGCAGGCCGTAGACACGCTTTGGAGTGACACACGCTGCTCGGGGCGGAAGCCGGGTCTCAGGTTGATCGAGTGATTCATCTCCATCTACGGTCCGTCTACCCTTGTTCATCCAACGGGGCCGTCACGACCCAGTTTTGGTCACCTAAAATGAAACGCGAACAGAACCGTAATATGCTACGGACAGTGTGAGCCTTTTGCCCTGCCAATGGGTTCTTATGACCGCTTTGCGCTGGTCTGCACATACGATTTGCACATTGTTCTGCATTTGAAAGTACAAGATGCTCAGAACGCAGCAAAGACAGTACCCTTTCGTGGCCAGGCTGAACCTAGGTTCCGGCCACAATCCGGACTGGCCGTTCGCCTCTCCTGCTTCTCCAAGCATTCGTCACCACAAGAAGATCCTCGCAGCCCTGCAACAAGAAGGCGAATCTACGAATGAAATCCTCCGAGAGCTCCCAGCTCGCCAGCAGCTCCGGTTCTCTCCAGACCACAAGCCCGAGTCGCTGCGGACCCTCTTCACTTCTCTCTCTTAAGGCTCCTGAGGCTCTGATAGATCTGGACAGGCTCGTCGCATCCAGCTGGCCTATGGCAATGGCGTGCAGGATGTTGTAACGGAGACGGGAATTGGGAAGGGTGTCGATGATAGGATCGTGGGCGACCTGAAACTGGAGTTCCACAGGCACTAATGTCGGCGGCAAAGAACGCGTCTGCTTCGCGCTTGGTCTGGTGGTGTAAGTGGACGTCCCACGTTGAAGGGCCGCCAGATCAAGACCCAGGTGCCGTGCATTGGTCAGAGTAGCTGCGATCAGATTCCGGTTGATTGTTCGGGCTAGTTCATCCCAGAATATGTCTTTGCTCACGGCTGAGCTCTGAGACGCGGCAGGAGCAGAGGTGGCGCGTGGCTCGACTTGACTTCGACTGCATTGCGGTTTGCTCTCCTCTCCTGACGAATGCAGGTTGCTAACATCGCGGAAGTCATCTGGACGATTCAGGCTTTGGTCCGCTGCCGGTGCTGCAGAGGCAGGTGCGCTCCTTCGATGATAGACCTTGTAGGATTTTCCTGCCCGCTGACGCTGGCGAAAGGCTCTTTGGTTCAGGCGATTTTGAATCCGCCTTCGTTCCTGTGGATCCTGGCCGACGAGTGAGCCCCAGAACGCTTCATACATGGCATAGAAGACGATTTACGTACGTTTTTCCCCTGCCCTTTTGCACTTGTCAGTGTCGGCGGTCCAACGAACAGTTTTGGGTGCAGCTTACAGTTCTCATTGATCACCAAAGCATTGGCCGGTCGACCGAATTCTTCTTTGCTCGGATTTGCTGACTTCAGCTGGCTGCTCAGGTCTTGGTCCATTCAGTGTTGCAATGTCTTCTAATCATAGATGCTTGACAGACTCTGGCCTAGCGACGATCAGAACATGCCATGATGACTGAGCTGTTCATGGCATCAGTATATACCTCTTGCACACACAACTGCTATTACGTGCATGCTCGTATCGGAAATTATTAGGAACGTTTCCGCGAGATCGCCGCTCCCGCGATGTGATCATTGCAGGTGTGCAATCACAGCTTGAATGGATCTCGCCCAAGATAACTAAAAAGGGCATTTGACTCATTAGCAGTGGCATGGCTGCTAGCCGGCCTTTACTGACGCGAAATAGAATTGGCGGTGTTGCGTGACCGGGCGAACAGTGCAGCGGAACTAGCTACGATACACTTTTGGGAGTTACTTGACCGTCGTTTTGATGCTCTATGCTTCTGCAGGTCCTTACAGCAAGGAATTGGAATTTAAATGGCTATCACCTAGACTGACGCAAAGGCGCATGTAACATGCCGATGAGAAATATGCTGCTGTCCAGCGTCACTCAGATATCTCCATCTGGTCGAGTGAGCTGAGTGCCATACTCCATTCGCTGCGAGGCGCGCATTGTGGGAATGGCGGTATACCGGGTGTCGTGGATCGCGAGGTAAAGTCAGCGATCCTCTCAGCCTTATGGATCCGAAGTGTAATCCGCTAGCTTTAGATCTATAGTCACAATGGAGATCCATTCGGGGTGTCGGTGTCCACTCCAAGAGCTTTCTGCTCGCTTGTATCATGTCCGCGGCATGAGGCCTGACGAGCTAGCGCAGCAGTCATGTGAAGGTCCTCGGTATGTGCGCAAGTCGACTTGACTTCCAGCAGATCTATTTCGAAGCGATGTTGACGCGATGACTGGCGGTCGAATTTGACCTTCTACGGAGAGCGGTGACGCCGACATCGAATTCGGCTGCGCATGGAAATAATCAACGCCATAAAATTACTTGATGGTAGTCACAGCGGGTATATGAGTCTGCAGATGCACTGTTGGCGAGCGGGCATGATCGGATGAAACCTTCGCCAGTGCCCTCCAAGTTTCCTGATTTCCGTCATGACGTTGCACGTCTCGGCAGTTGTTTCCAACCAAGTTTCGGCCCGTTTGCTGATACCCATGATTGCATCAAGCTATGCTGAGCCAACTCGGCTCATCTTACGCGTACTGCTGGACTTCGAAGCATCTCAACAAAGGCACCGCCTGGCCGTGCAATAAATGCCAGCGTAAACATGACGATACGCGACTCTGTGGAATGGACGCATGGATACCTCCAAGGTCGCCTATACGCATTGCCTCACAATCCATCACAGCTCTATGGACAGCTGCTATCGAAAGCCACGCGTATTCTGACAGTTCCACTTCCATTCGCCAGCTTCTTAATCCTACCATTCTTTGGAGGTGAGTGTTGGCGCAGCCGGGCTGAAGATTCACAGCCAATTGCATCTCTCAATGAGCTCCATCATGTCTATGTCTGAATGAACGGTACCAGTACGCTCTTGATTTGGCTAGGACTCATCTGCTGCCTCAATGGCATCTGCACCACGAGGAAGCCAGCAACTCCTGTGAAACATAGCGCATCTTGCCGAAGACATTGACTGACGAGTAGGCCGCCTTGTTGAACAGGATCACCAGCAACAATCAACTTCTTGATTTTCTATCTGACATGGGCCTCGTTCGTTGCGACACATGGTCAATTTCAAGTCGAAATCCGGGGTACCCTCCTTGTGCGGCTAGTGTGCTTTCTTGGGCCTGCACTGGGCTCTTTGATCTTCGATGCATCATTACCATCAGCTAGTAAGAAGATGAAAGCCAAAGGCGAGCGCCATATGCCGCGGACTTTAGGGCGTAAAAGGCTCACTGGCATCGTATCAGTTGCAACAGTCAACGTGCTTCTCGGTGTTGCGTTGCAGGCTGTCCTCGAATACGTTGCAACCCGGATGCTGCATGTGCGTAGCTTGATTAAAGTGACGGCAGCGGTGCCGCTTCCATGGACCATCATCAAGGATGTCGTGAAAGGCATCCTCATACGAGGGACACTCCGATACGCCATTCACCGGTTCTGGTTGCACACCTATCAGGCGCCCCTGAAGACTTGGCATCTCCAATGGCAGCACAGCATCAAGCTTCCCTTTGCGCTCGTCGCCGCATACGACCATCCGCTGAGCTACCTGCTCTCGATATGGGCTCCCGCATTTGTGCCGGCAGTCATTTTCCGTTACCACGTGCTAAGTTGGCATATTCTCCTGGCTGTCGACAGTCTTTTGGACCTTTCCATTCACTCAGGATACGCGGTATTGCCATCCAGCATCATCATTCCAGGCATGGCTCGAAGGATAGATGCTCACTTCGAAGCCGTGAGCAAAGGCTCAAACGCTGGAAAATTTGGAACCCTGGGTTTCTTAGATTGAATGTGCGGTACATCTGTCGAGAATGAAGTCGACACTTTCGACGATCTACAGAGCGAGGCGGCCAAGCATAGGTTTCAACAGCGCATAGACGAGGCTGTCAAGGGTGCCCTGGCTGGAATCAATGGAGACAAGGAACAATCCGGTGAACAGCACTCCCCAAGAAAGATTTCGGGTCCAGCACTCGGCGATGGTGAAAACGATGCTGCGGAGCAGAACGAATATAGCCAGGATGCAGATCCGAGCTCAGATATGGATGGTGATACAGTCCACGCAGACGCAACTGCCGGTGCTGGCAACGAGGCCGAGCGAAGCAACAATCAGCAACCGCAACGAAGAAGCGGGAGACGCAAACCTCGAAAGGTATAGGCAATGGTGATATGAGAGCGCAGGCCATGGGAACCCCTCGACGTTCGCATACATGTAAGTGCGCATGCCATGGCCCAAAGATTGTTTTGGGTAGTGACCTATATGTGAATGGGACAGCTGCGAGGCTGCGAGCCCAACATCAGCTCGAATGTGCGAGGGCACCATCTTGGAGCTTCAAATACAGGAGCAAGGCCAAAAAGCAAAACGTACAGCAGTGGGGATTCCCACGTGGTCACCCACCGTAGTACTAATCCACCGGTTCACAGCTTAAGTACAGGAGAGCGGACGGGATCCTCTGATTTCTGCGACCTCTGGCCGTACGTGGCAGCCAAGAGATGAAAAGTTCTATATATTTCACCAAAACGTTACGTTTAGCAGAAGCCGCTGCACTCGATCGCCGTTCTCTCACCGAGAGGAATGGGAAGGAATTGGCTAGCTACTTCGAGGTCAATACTCATGGCTCACTTTATTACCATCCATTCTGCTGGACGAGCCGATCTACTATCCCCTGTCCATCGCGCTTCCAGTCTGCCTCTCGAAAATTGTCGCCTGGCCAGTGATACTCAACGAAAATGCGTCGCAATTCTGACGCCCATGGAATCCCACTTCTGTCAGTCTCAAGGATCCCAGAGTTGAACCAAGTCATCCATTCTGCAGAGCGTAAACGCTTTAGTACATCGTTGAGGTACTGTGGTGCATTCTCTGCAGGGGAATCCGCATAGTGCGGCCCGTAATACGCTTCTGTAAATAGTCGGATAGTGTTATCTGCGAAATCAAGTACGAGAAGAGAGTCTGTGCCTTGCCATTGTTCGAACAGCAGTAGCGTAGTTGGTGATGCGTTTGATTCCTTACCGCCACGGCCAAGACGCTTGAAGTCAGCTAGGCGGCGGCCAATATCACGGCTCCGAGAGAGCTCGTCTGCAATGGTACAATAGACACACCGCACGTGTGGGAGAATTTCGACTTGGGGTCCAAAAGGTAGTTTCTTCATGAAAGAGATAACGCGCTCACCAAGCCGAGACGGGTCTGCAAGGGTGTTCAGAGATACGTCCCAGCCTTGAGCAGGTAGCCAGTGAACGTCACTATCAGCTAAATGGCCCTGGCGGGCTAATGTCTTGTATATCTCTGTGATAAGTCCACCTCATTGTACGCGTTGCCGCTCATCGTATTTGCACAGTAATGTATGGTGCAATAAGAGCTCCGACGATGAGAGTATAGTTGAAATAACGATTCATGTGTTGTCAAATCTGCGGGAAAAGAGTTTCCTTCTGGGTTGTACGCAGAAAGGGATCTGCTCTGTGACGGCAGTAGTTGTTTCGCTAATGTTTGCTGTCGCGGAATATGAATCCTGTGTTGGTCAACCGTGAAGACTCGGCCTTCATGGCAATACAAAGTTTGCGTCAGGCAAAGAATTAATGTTAATCCTTTGACCCTCTCCATCTCTCTTAGCGACCAATGCCTGGTGGTGAATGGGCGACTCTAGTGACTGTCATGGTGACTATATACAGCCACAGTCACAGTCACAGAGCGAATCCGACAGTCGCCTTGACTTATCCATCTCTACCAATGCCAAAGATCAATCCTGCACTACGCAGTGGATTGTCTTCGTGTTCAAGGCGGACCGAGGGCCCAGGGGACAACTTACCACCCATACATGGGTTGCGCCGAACGCAGTGCGTCAAGTCGATACGGAATCGAGACACACGGTCAATGCGGGCATTTTTGGGCTCGAAAATGGGTCAAGTGATGGGATCTGCTCGTCATTGCTCGACCGACGATTGCTTCGAGCTACTGAGGTGTATGCAGTCTTTTGAGCAAAACTTTTGGTTATGACTGTGTCCTCGGCCGAATGAGGTGGAGGCATCTTTCTTGTGGGCCAATCGACAGGGAAAATATCAGATAGCAGCCCTATCCCGGTCGGATGCGCCGCTATCGCGACTGCTTGGACTAGACGCGAATTTTCGAAGGATTGTTGGTTCGGGGCGCGTTTCCAGCTTTTGAGCTTCCGCCGGACATCGTAAGATGAAGACCAGGTGAACCTCAGGTGATAGGGCAGATATTGGCGGAAGGATCCTCCGCCAAGAAAAACCATTCTCGTACCCTTTGCATTTCTTCACGCCAAGCTGGAAGCACAGACAAGTAGAGATTTCACATGGGCAATCAGAAGATCAGATAAGATGCGACCGCTCCTGCCCAAAATGGGAAGTGGCTGGAACACGAGACTTCCCACGAAATGGCAATCCCGACTCCAGTCGCATCGAACAACCTTTCAACCACACTTCATCTTGACAAAGAAAAGACAGGAGTCGTTCAGACAGCTGCCACAGTTGACGCCGAAGATGCAATGTCCGTCCATAGCGAAGGCGGTCGATCGGTACACATCCCTAAGCGGATGCGCATACTGGCAGTCCTGCTAGTATCAGCGATTGGTTTCGGCTCGCACTGGAGCAGTGGCGTTACTGGCGCTATGAAGTCTACCCTCAAGAAGGTATCCAATACCGTCCCTCTTCCTGAACGTTGCAAAACTGATGAGTTAGCAGGAGCTCCACATCAACAACACGCAGTACGCCTTACTTGATGGGAGTACCGACTTCATGACCACCTGCCTGATCCTATTCACCGGCCTGCTCACCGATCGCATGGGTGGCGCCAGCACCATGCTCTGGGGAAATGGCATCTACTCCGTCGGTGCAATCCTGATAGCTGCAGCCACAACCGTGCGCAGCTACATGTTCATGATTTTCGGCTTTCTCGTGCAGGCTCTAGGCGACATCTCGACACAAGTTGCACAATACAAAGTCTTTTCTTCTTGGTTCGCACCGAGCAACGGATTTGCATCGACTCTCGGGCTTGAACTTGGTCTCGGCAAGATACGTTCGTTCGTGGGTCAGGCCACGGCGAATGTCATCGCGAAGAAGACCGGAGACTTCAGCTGAGTGTACTGGACTGCGGTATTCATGAACCTATTCACCAAGGTGGCGACGCTGGTGTTCTTCTACTTTCGAAAATGGTGCGACGCTCGCTATTCTGGCACGACAGATCCCGCAACGGGCGAGAAGCTCTCGGAGCGTAAAAGTAAATTCGACCTCAAGGACTTGGTTCGCTTGCCATGGACATTTTGGGGTTTCGTTGCCTTCTCTGCTTTCGAGACGAGCACTGCCATCGTGTTTTCAGGGAACGGCACTGAGCTTGCAGAGCAGCGCTTTAACATATCAGACATTGCTGCGGGCTGGTACACGGGCATGTCTCAGTATATTGGCTTCTTTCTGGTGCCTTGCTTGGGCGTATTCATCGATGTCTTCGGCACTCGACTTTCGGTCATGGTAGTATGCGGGTCAGGCGTCCTGATTGCGATGTGCCTCTGCGCGTTTGGTCCGTCGGTCTCAGGGACAGCGGCTAGCTTCGGTGTATACGCCTTTGCATACAGCTTGGGTCCAACGGTCATCGTCGATGGTTTGCGTACAGCAATTGCTAGCCAAGACACATTTGGCGCGGCTTATGCAGTCAAAATTGCGGTGAACAATGCAATGAACATAATCGTCCGCATCGTGACAGGTGTCATCCAGGACCGGGACAATGACTCCTATATTCACGTCGTAATTGTGCGTATCCCTCGACAACAACAGCTTACCCATCATCTGCCCTCGGTTCTGACTGACAACTACTTCCTCTCAGGTCTACGTCATCCTAGCAGCAGGCTCAACAGTCGTCTCATTCACACTGTTGACCTTGAGCTTCTTCAAAGTCGAGCTGGCCGTCCTGCAGTGGACGAGGAAGCATCGCGTCCGTAATGGAGAAACTGTCGCGAAGGCCAAGGCAGCACCCGGAGAGGGTAGTCTAAACAGACGGATCTCGCTGGTTCTGTTCGGAGGACTTGTATGCCTCATACTAGGCTCCTGGGCGGCGTACTTCTGGGTTGTTGCAACGGGGCACAACGACTGATGAATGCCAGACAGTGAAGTTCGCTGGTGTTGAGCAACAGTAGTAGGCCCTTGGCGGCTCCATTAGATTTGGCCAGAATGCGGATCCTAGCGCATCCAAAGTATATTTTAGCAATGGCGCAGTCAAGTCCAGTCGAGGCAATTGGCATAATATGAAAGCCCTCTTATCCCATCCTGAGCTTCTGGGGGTGCAAGTCAACTACCGTGCACGACTTCAGCCAAGGTGAGACTTTATGAAGCTTCCTGCTGGCCAGCCAGTCTTTTTGGTGACATGTCCCAGCGAGTCTCGCTCGAGGAGCTCACCACTGCGTCTCGACCATCGACCAGATTTTCCTAGACGCGGCAGTCACTCGGTGGCATGATGCCGAGGCTTCATGGCTCAGGCGCCCAGCGCTTTCACGAAGCCAGGGACATCATATCGAGTCGCCAGCTGTCGCAACGACGGAGCAACAAGGCTACAGAGTAAGGGTTGTTGGATGGGATCGTGCCAGCTAGAAGGAAAAGGGTTGTCAGATGACTTTGGAAGGTTGTAATAGGACTGTCACGCCAAGGCGGGTTCTTTCCGATGCTCATATACGACTTGCTGGAGAAAGGCATTGGGAATATCGTGGCTCAGTAGTATGCATCAACTAGACACGATTTAATTTTCCGCATTTTCTACACTATCATACATGAAGTACTCCATGGTCGTCTTTCACCACTGCTGAGTGGCTTCTCTGACGTACCCTTTTCTTTCCTGTATCTCGTGTGGCCCACCAGGGCTTGCGCGTACCCTGCGCTGTCATCCTGTCCGTAACCCAAGTCCTGTCTCGTGCTGGCATCACATTGAAATCCTCAAGCCGCGTTGGGCGGACGTCCTGCGGCCAGACATGGTCAAGTCGGCAGCAGGCTGAAACATGCTGACTGCTGCATCGCACTGTGGAAGCTCCGACCTTGGCCATGCTTCGGTACGTATGTTGTAAACCTGTACAATATGCTGAACCTCATCTTGGATAGTAGTACTGTGTTGGAGCCGCTGCGCCGTTAGCAGGAACGTGCTGATGGCTAGCAACAGGAACCGGAAGAGGCACCGTAAGAGCCGGAGCGAAACTTGCCCACTGAATCGGTGCTGGAGCTCCGTGGACAGGTCCCGACGGCGCGTACGGCATTCGATAAGCGGCTGCCGGCTGTGGCGGAGGCTGTCCAGGATATGAGGCTGTCGGTTGCTGGTTATAGGCGGCATGCGGCGCATATCCATACTGCTGGTGCTGATTCTGCGTGGTTGGCATTGGGACTGGACTGGGCGGCATTGTAAAATGCTGCATTGGCTCAGTCGGATCGTAAGGAACCGGGCCGGGAACTAGAGCACTGTTCCAGACCGGGCGCGGGGGCCACTGTGGAGTGTGTGCAGCAGACGCGTATCTGGATTGCTGCGCTCCAGGCTGACGTAGGCGGAGGGCATGCCTCGGGGCGTCACGAGCCAGACGAGGACCTCGTGGAGGTTCGCGTGAATAAGAAGCGGAATTGACAACTTTGGCGTGTGACTGCTGCGGCCCGTTGCCATGCCCAGCCTTTGAATGCGCACCGGTTGGTGGATGGTTATCGGCAGCTGCCCGTGGTGGCGGCCCATGAGGATCGGACATGTTGCGACCGCACTTCAGAGATGGCTCACTGCCAGGCATGTTGAGCTGATGACCACCGGCAGGACCCGGCAATGGACCGCGCTCATTGCGCTCAATAGAATCAATGACATGCTGACGTCCGTTCAACGGCCCATCCGAACGGCGCGACTGCCCTGTGTTTTGAGGGAAAGCTGCAAGGGCGGGCGACTGCAAGTTCTGATGATGATGATTCTGAACGGAAAGCCTGGACTGATCGCGCGGCGGTGGTGCAGATTGGCTTACCTAAGGCAGCCAAGTCAGTCGAGAAACACAACAGGGCAGGCTGTGGGAGTTGAGAAGTTTGCTTACCAGCCGGTAGACATGACCATCTCGACCGATTATACGCTCAGGATACCTGCCACACTGATCCGGGTATGGCTGGATAGTTCCAGGCACGTAAGTGGCAGAGTGGGGCGTGCCGTGAGCAGAGCTAGCAGGCTGGGCGCTCCTTGGCTGGTCAACGTCAATGGATATTGGCTTACTTGCAGAAGAGCCGGCAGTGCGAAGGCGTTGCTTTGCAGCCTCGATCTTTTGCTTTGCGATATTGTTGCGCTGCTGAACATTGCGACGACGAGGGAGCACGCGTTGCGCATAAGATTGCGCCTTCTCATCGGTACTCTCAACACCGAAATCATCGACGTTTATGACATGATGAGTGATCTCGATGCTGGTGTCACTAACATTGCCGGAGTCCTCATCATCGGCTTTGCTGACGACATCATCATCATCGTCGATGACGATGGTCTCACGCACAATTTCTTCCAGAGTTTCGTCGTCTTCAGCATCGTTCTCACCTCGCCACTCAATGAGCTTTTTGAGGCATTCCGGCTCTACCATTGCTCGTGCTTGAGTCCACTCAAATGCGCGCAGTAGACGATCGTAGTCAGTGTGAGTATGACGAATACGTGCGATGACGGCGAGCTGGACTCGGCGGGGCAACGAAAGATCCATGATGTTGCCAACGCGATCAGTGCCTTCCTCCCAGGAATGCTCGATGATCTCAGTCGCGTCTTTCTCTGGGATTCTTGGAAACAGCTCCTTGATCGAAGCGCGGACTTCTTCTAGTGATTCTCGTCGTGTCAAAGCGAGCGTAGGGTCCGTTATGCCATATTGAGCCAGTGTCCTGGTCAAGGCTTCTTGCTTCCGTTGCTCAACGAGAGCTGACTCCTTGATGTACTTATTCTGATACGGAATATAGCCCAATTGTTGGCAGGCATCTTCGACGACTTGAACCTTGAAATGGTAGCCTATGCGGTGAACGTGATGCGATACTTTGTCAGGATTGGCCGCATGCTTGCTGGATGGTTGTGCCTATCACGCATGGTCAGCGGGGAAGGATTGAGAGGAAGAGTGGAACACAGCGCTTGCTCATTGTTGAGCGAGTTAACTGCGCGATGTCGCCTGCGACGCACATTCACCACGTTTACGGGCAGGCCTCGCTGGCGAGAAAGCTCTTTGCACCGCTCTGAAAGTTCCGGTGTGCCAACGGGCACGAAGATGTAGCCAGGTGGGGCTTGGTGATAAGATGTCTGCTCTCAAAGTGTTAGTTTGATTCTTTTCCCCGAAGTGATAGGTACAGACGTGTAAATCGAGTTTCCTCTTCTTGGCGAACACCGTCTGCTGCTCAGTCTTATAGGGCTTGTCACGCCTCTTGACGATGTCTCGGGCTTGACTGGTCGCGCGACTGACGCGGCCGCTGCTTGCTTTCGTATGGGGTGCCATAACTGCAATATTTGACTGCAAGAAGAAAACAACAATGTTAGTACAGCACAAGGTCAGGAAGCCTCCAGATTCTTCTTGAGTAGCAGCAGCAGCAGAAAACGCCCTAACACCGTGCTCTTCGAAGGCACGAAGACTGAAAGATGACGAGCAGGAACCACTACGGTGCTCTGTTCAGTTCTGCAGCAGCGGATGCGACGCGACTGGAGTGTGCGAGGCGCGTCCAGCACCACAGTCTTGTCTCTTGTGTACTGAGGAGATCCGGAACGCCTCCTTGGTGATTAATGGTACTCCGGGGCAGATATGCTGGTATGGTATGTTTCTTTTCCTGAGTCGCGTGGAAGTCACGCTCCAGGTACGGTGATGTGTGGCGATTCACACAATACAGCGGCGTGCTGTTTCTGACCTACGCCTGCTCTTGGTAGAGCCTACGATCCTTGAAAGTCACCGCATGATGCCCAGGAGGGCTCTGCGCGACGCACACGGAATCGGAAGGTGCGCGTTGTTGAAGAAAGGAAGGAAATCAAAAAAATAATTTGGCAGTAGAGGCTTTTGTTGCCATCCAACTTTAGCGCCTCTCGGCCGGAAGATTTCGCGATTCCGACTCGCTTCTCCGCCGGGCAGCGACGTCGACGTCCGCAAGGCCGAGCTCACCGACCATCACACCTCTACGGTCACATCTCCGCTCCTCCGGCGCACGAGCGACACTGTCACCACCATGTCGCTCCTCCGAACATCGCGCCTCATTACGACCTCACGCGCCCGCCTCCAAATAGTACCCCATCTCTCCGCCGCCCGGGTCCAGCAACAAAGACAGTTCTCCGCGAGTGCCGCCCGCAGCGCCGGCGACCATGCACACGAAGATCATTACGAGACGCCCAATGGCTGGTTGTGGGGTGTCAAGCCAGGCGACAAGTACGAGGGCGAGGGGTGGGAAAACATCTTCATGTACGGCTTCTTTGGGAGCTTGCTCTTTGGGCTGTTAGGTTATTGCTACAAGCCAGACACTAGGTCAGTATCGATGACATATGGCCCGCAAACTTAACGTGCGGGGCGTGGGATTGCTATCTGTGACTGACAGTCTGCTCAGCATACAAACTTGGGCTCTGGAGGAGGCGCGGAGACGATTGGAAGTGGAAGGTATCTTGGAGGATCCGGAGAAGAAGCGATAATTGCTGGACGACCAACACGGTGTTTGAGAGCAACACGATGACAGTGGAAGAGGGGTGGTTGACGGGATAGTGAGCAGACTGGCGTCTGCGCTGTATATATCCCGCCTGTTGAGGCTTGATAGAAAGCAGCTGGCCTTGCTTTGATATGATCTAGTACAGGGGTGACATCAAGCAACTCGATCACTGAATTTCACCTTCTTACATTCCTGACTACAGTGAATGTGGAATCTGGAGCAAAGGTGAGAGCCATCACGGCTAGGCTGCAGCGCCTCCTCTTCACTTAAGCAAATGTATTCTCGAAGGTCCGCTAAAGGATATGCTTGCCAAATCGACACCAGTCAGCAAAAGCCTAACAGCAGTGGAAGCCAGCAGCCTCAATTCCGGAAGGCTCATCATCCTCACAACTGAGTACAGCAAGCAGCAACCGGTCTCCCCAAGACCGAACCACAAACCCCAAAAGCCTCAGCAGTCGCAGCCCCCAACCAACCCCAACACGCCACCCACGAATCCAACAATGTGCGCCCTCCTGCTCGCCCACCACCTAACTTGTACCCACTACCACCGCTTCCTCGTCCGCTGCTTCTTCGCACAACAAAACCACACGCAAACCTGCCATCTCCAACCGACCCCAACATGGCAGTACGACGAGTTTTTCGACTGCCCGCATTGTCGCGATGTGAGGCGGAGGGAGGTTGCTGAATTGTTGAGGAAGCGGTGAAATGCCTACCAACATGGCACCAAGTTTTCCATTGCCTGCGTTTTGGCGATGTGAGGAGGAATGTAAATGCTGCGAGGGCGGTGATTATTTGCAACACAGAAGTATAGCAGTGGAGTGTTAGCAAGTGCTGTTACATGCCCGGTGAGAAAGCTGTAGAGCCGTGGTATGCAATGAGGAGTTATGGGCGGAAGGGATAACGGGCGGGTGTTGTGGGGGGTTGGAGGTGTGGGTGGGCGTAGTTTAAGGAGGAGCACGATTTTGTGGTGGGCGCGTGCGATGGAAAGCAATATTGGTGGCAAGTAGGATTGTGAGCTTCGCAGCCTTCAGCTGTATTCAAGGTACTGGCGCCCGGAATGAACACTGTCGCCCCACAGTCACGATGCCTCTAGGTATACTAGTCGCACTTGCAAAAGTTGCTCTTGGAAGCTCTACGTCCTACTCTCCCGCACATTTACTTTTCTCCTAAGACTACCCTCCTACCTACTCAGTAGATAACCTTAGCAGTTCTCAGAAGCGCTAGCAACTCCTCAGACGCCAAGCCTATGAAAACCTGAGCGTTCTTCTTGCCATGCTGGGCTTATATGCGACAGTCCTGTGGCCGACGCGATGATTTGAATTCATGCAGGCCTGTCTATCTGCTCACTCCTTCCACAAGTGTCACGAGCTTAAACAGTCATCTCCCCAATCTTCCCCAGCCCCTTCAAACTCCCCAGACTCAGCGCCAATCCTTGCGATCGTGACCGTATCCGCATAAACCCAGTCACGGGCCCGTTCTCGCCTTCCTTCTCCACACTCAGGTTGGCCAACGCATCCTCACCTAAGTCAAACAAGTCAGCACACTCATTCCACAATCAGCCTGTAACGTGTTGAGCTTACCAAAAACACTCCTCGCGTAAAGATTAGCAGACAAGAACTGACAGTCTCCAGACAAACTCGCCTCCGGCGTCAAGCACGACATATTCGTGACCTTCATGAGCCGCTGCAAGAACTCCCTCAAACCAGTGCCCGCCGGCATCTTGGTTTTGATGTTGACCTTGTTCTCCCACTCAAATTCGGTCCACATGGTCCTGAATTGAGTCTCGGTGCAATGCGCCGGCTGGATGTAGTCCATGATATCCACGTGCACATCGTTCAGGATGACCACATTCGACTCGGTAGACGACGGACCGTCGTAAACCACATTACCGAAAATGACACCGGTATCCGTCGATGAGACCTTGATCGTGGCTTGGACATTCAGGAAGTCCAATCCCGGCAGGTTTTGGGTGGTAGGTCTCTCAACAACCTTAAGATCGCCCAGTGTCGCAAATTCGACCGAGAGGTTTTGCAATGTTTCGCGTGTTTGGTTGACGAGTAGAACATCAAGGATGATGTCGAATTGATGCACCTGAACGTACGCCTCCGCGTACACCGGGTCCGAGAATCCAGTCAGCTGCACAACCCGGCTGAGCTTGCTGACAAGGTCATCAGTCGCCGTGTCACCGCCAGTGGCCTTCTCAAGATCCTGCTCCACTAAATCGCCGTCTTCTTGTCCAAGAGCCTTCTTCGATAGTTGCCTGATCGACACCACATCATCCACTTGAACTGCGGATTTGGCCTTGAGGACATCTTCCTTCTCTTTCCGCTTCTTCTCTTCCACCTGCACCATATCACGGAATGCTTGCCGAGTGTCGTCCAGGAATGCAACACCAAGGTCCTTGCGCTGCTGAAACTCAGCCAAGGCGCGCACACAAGCCATAATACGATCAACAGAGTCCTCGTCAATGGGTGCTTTGACAAATTGCGATTGGCCAGCTCGGATTATGGATATCATTATGAGCATGGCCTCAGCTCGGAGCGCATTTGTCCGTGCCGGCTCGTTCGAGATCTCTGAGTGTCGCATTACCAGTTTTGTCAGGGTCGATGAGAGGACAGTCGCCAAGTAGTAGTCACCATCAAGGATCAGCTGCCTCAGAGGCGGCTTCTGCGCTGCCTTCACGGCATCCAGTTTCGCTTTTGCGGAGGCGTCGCTCGTGAGGGCCGATTCTGTCGCGTATGTGCCATCGGCTAGGACTTTCCGGCTGCCCGTTGGTGCTGCAGGCTTACCATGGCCGTTGACTTGATCACTTGGCGGCAAATCACCATCAGGCTGCTCTTCCAACAATCGTGCCTCAGATGCTACAATAGGAATTTCGCCGAGACTGGCCCGAATGCGCTTCCATGCCTCCTTGATGTCGTTCTCCTCCAAACTGTACTCTCCAACGATCCAAAGACTGCCTCTGTACACTTTCCCAGCCCGCACCTCAGCCAACGTGCCGACCAGTCTCTCAACGATGCTACTACGCATCTTCGGGAACCGTTCGACCACCTCTTTGACGAATGAAATCACATCAACTGCGCTAGCATTGTTGAAGTCCGTGATGAAGTCCATGAGCAAGCCAACGACACTCTGCGCGATCTCGGAGAACTTGATGGCGCACTGATGTATGCTGTGGATGAGCAGACTCCGGTACTCGTTGTTCTTCTCGTATTGCTCCTGTATGGTTTTGGTGAGTTCCTTCTTGAGCAGCATGACTACCTCTTCGACATTCTTTGATGAGACCATGTCCATGGCGAGCTCCAAAGCCTTCTTTCGCACATCGAGATCTGGAGAAGAGAGCACGCGCAGTATCTCCATAGTCAGGTCGTCCAAGATGCCTTCATTGTCTTGTCGTAGCTGGTTGACCTTCTCCAGTACGATAAGCTTGACATTATTGTCGCTCTCCTTGATCGCCAGTTCAATAAACTTGCCAGCCGCTGCCTTGACTGCGACTGGGTTGGTGGTAAGCGCAGTCAGGGATGAAGCTGCTTCGTACACCACAGTGCTCTCCTTGGCCTCCAAGAGATCAAAGATCAACCGAAGATATCTCGCCTTGTTTTGGGGGTTCTGCACCGCATCTTTCCGAATGAATTCCATCTCCACCAACTGCAGCAGCTCGCTTGCATTGGGTATGCCCTCAAACACGCCGCTCAGGTACTCCAATGCCCGCTCATGGCTGATCTGCATCAGAGCGGCGAAGGCGTTTCTCTTGCAGGTATTGTCCGACTCTGTTTCCAAGAAAGCCGTAATGAGCTCAGGTGCGTCGGGCATCAGGTGCTCGCTGTGTTGGTAAATGGAAGCGATGGCGAAGACGGCGTTCTTGCGGACGTACGAGTGTCGGTGCTCGAGGCATTGTCGGGTCGGTGCGAGGAGCGGCTCAATGAGTTCTGGTTCGCGCAGCTTGGCAAGGAAGCGGAGGGTGTTGCCACGGATGTACTCGTTGGCATGTTGCAGGTCCATTCGAATACCGTTGCTGTGTCCGAGTCAGCTCAATGTCTCAGGGTCGCATCTGTAGCTGGGTGCCTACCAAACCAAGATCATCTCCTGCTTCAGCTTGCCTTGCGCATCCAGCTTGGGACATATCTCATAATACAAGTATAACAGTTTCTTCAACGGCTTGCTCTTGCTTGGCATAACGAATCGGATGATGTGCATGAGCAGCTGCGGCATGGGGTCCCCATTGAGCATGACGGACAATATCCGCTTCATCGTCTCGATCTTGCTCTCATCGTTGCCCTTCTCCAATGCATTGCGAAAGTCCTGTAACGAGGGCTGATCCGCGGTGTTGTCCTGGTGTACCAGAGAGTACGCATTCTCCAGGAAGGTCGCCATGTTGTACGGGGAGAGGGGTGGGATCGAGATTGGGCCAGTCTTCCTCGCAGGCTGCTACTGCGTGTTTGCTGAAGCCAGCCCTCTCCAACTGCTTCCCGAGGACAGACCTAGCGCTGAGACTTCGCGCACAGTATTCCAATACAATCAGATCCGGGAGGAGGAAAGGGTCGAGTAGAGGCGGGGGCAAGGTTCGTGGTGACGGAGACAGCACAATTGCGGTCGACGTGGACTCCTTGAAGCTCGCATTGGGTCAAGTCCAGCTGTTCACTCTCCATGCCAAAAATCTAGGCCCCGCCAAAACATCCTCCTCTTGGCGCAGCTTGCTCCTCTTCACGTGCATTAAGTAACGCGTAGATCTTCGACAGCAGTTTATTTCAGCTTCTGCGACATTAAATTGATTACAAGCAGCCAATCCAGAGGCTATCGGAGCAACACCAACATGGCTTCTAGCGAGCCCTTCTATCTGCGCTACTAGTAAGTCACTGCCACGTTGGACAATTTGGGATGCAAACACTTATACTCGAATAGTTCTGGGCATTCTGGTCGTTTCGGGCACGAATTCTTAGGCACGCCACACCAATGTTCCTCGATACGTGGAAGACCGCATATTCTAACATCCTACAGAGTTCGACTTCAGAGTGGTGGGCGATGGACGATCTGCAGTGGCACGATATGCCAACAACTCCAACTACCGGAACGACTCGCTGATCCGAAAAGAGAGTATGTATCCGATGCCCGCAGGTCTGAATCACGAAGGTGGAAATTGATGAGTTACTCAGTGTGCGTCTCCACGCTGATGGTCCAAGAGATCAAACGCATCATCAAGGAGAGCGAAATCATGAAGTAAGTATTATTGTGATCGTAAAGGCAGATCAGTCCACATGAGCGTGACTGACTCTTGAGCAGAGAAGACGACACGAAATGGCCACAGAAGAACAAGGACGGACGACAAGAACTCGAGATCAGACTGGGCAGCGAGCACATTAGCTTCGAGGCATGTCGAACATATTTTCTCGTTTGTATGATCGTACAGCAGCTAACGCCGCAAACAGACCGCTAAGATCGGCTCGCTGGTTGATGTGAACGAGAGTGAAGATCCCGAAGGCTTGCGGGTCTTTTATTACCTGGTGCAGGATTTGAAGGCCTTGGTCTTCTCCCTAATAGCTCTGCATTTCAAGATCAAGCCGATCTAGAAATGAAACCACCAATTATGCTTGCAATCGAGCATGATGATAAGCGTACGAGGGGTTTATGGCACCTGTATTACCAGCAAAGATGGAAAGACTTCCTGGTATGGAGAGGAAGCAATGGGCAGAGACAACCAGGTTGCTCTCGTGACCAGGCCGACGGCGCCGGCTTCCCGCCTCCACACTCCAGCTGTCTGTCAATCTCAGGGTCGGGTCGCCGAGTTGGAGGTGCACCACAGAACGCTCCTGACTCTGGGACTGCTCCAATAGTCTCACGTCATCAACCCATGAAATACATTCAATTGGAATTGAAACATTTTTCTACCAAACATCAGGGTTGTTTGTGCTTCCGTTCTTGTAGATGTCATTAGTTGTACCTGTAATGTTTCCTTAGCACCGAGCCAGTGACGCAGCGACAGTGGGCATACTACTACATACCGGATCCATCTACGCGACTCGATCGCGCGACAACCTGTGCATCTCGCAGTTCTTGGGTAAATGGTCGGGCAGGATGCCTACACCTTCGGACGACACGACTGCCATTCATACACAACCTACAGATGCTGTGGCGTCTTCGCGCGCGAGCTTTGCATCATGTCCGCCTGACACAACCGAGCTTGAGGATCGGGATGTACATCTCCGAAACGCAGTGATGAGAGAAGAGCGCGTTGACTCGCCACAGCTCCAGCAGGACAATGGCGATAGAGAGCCGATGGACACCACGGATGAGCGCATTGAAGAGGAGCAGATGATGCCTGAGCCGCGGCAAGAACCGACACCTGAAGCTGAACGCGGGACGATCACGAACGGGCAGGCAGCGGGGGCTGAGGCTGAAGCAGAGGAGAGGCGGAAAGGAGATCACATCGAAGACGCCGCAGTCGCCGAAGAATCAATTAGCGCGATCGGGTCGCCAAATGCAGATGCGCCGAGTGACAGCGACGCGGCGCCGGCGGCAAGACTGGCACAGAGTATGAGTGCAGCTGCAATCTCTGGCTTCGAAAGCACCAAGGGCGAGCAAGACGAGAACGAGCCGCTGTATCTCACGTTCCCACGAGACAAGAGCCGGTTACCGCCGAGCATCACATCCAGCTTCCTACGAACTGGGAGCAAGTTTAGAGGCACGCAGCAGAGCGACAGACAAGTCTACGATGTCCAGGTTGAGATCAAGGACGTCAATATGGCTGAGAGCTTCCTCTGTGGCTATCTGAGGATACAAGGTACCACCTACCCGCTCACCGGGATATCACTTGGGTTTGATGTACTGATGCTGAGGTGTACTAGGCCTAACAGACGACCACCCGACCCTGACGACCTTCTTCGAAGGCGAAATCGTAGGCCCCAAACACCTCTTCAAAACCACCCATCCCTCCTGGGGCAGCAGCGAGCAAGTCGACCTCCAGCACTGGGCCCGCTTCCCAGCCTGGAGGCCCCTGGCTAAGACCGCGCTTAAGTCTCCCAGCTTCACCCTCAAAAAGTAACGCTACCCCGTTCCCGCTCCCAAATCCCGCCTTACTAACTTGTATCTTGTGAGCAGTCCCTTCAGCAGAGAACACATCTTCATGCGCTGGAAAGAATACTTCCTCGTCCCCGACCACCGCGTGAAAACCATCACAGGCGCATCCTTCGAAGGGTTCTACTACATTTGTTTCAACCAGGTCGAGGGCAGTGTGAGCGGGATTTACTTTCACGCGAAGAGTGAGAAGTATCAGCAGTTGGAGTTGAGGGTTGTCAGGGATGGGGGGTGTGAGGGGGCGCTGGAGTTTCGGTGATTGTTCGCAGGATTGATAGGGGGCCCGGTTGAAGCGGGGAAGTGAGTGTCGTATCATTTGTGATAGCGTTCGTGGTGTCTGGAGTTTGGGCGCAGGGCTGTGTTGTACGTAGGGGCGGGCATTTGTGCAGAGCCAGGCTGCTGCCGTCGGGTTAGGTGGTGAGTGAGGCTTTTTTTAGCCCACACTCATCCCCCTCCACCTCTCTCCCAGTCTCACTGAACACCCCTCCGCTCACGTCGCTGGAAACTCAACCCACCCCGGATCCTTCACCCTCCTAAAAACCGCCACAAACTTCCTCCCTCCATTCCTCTCCACCTTCCTCCCCTCCTCCGTCTCCGTCTTCATAACACTCACTCCCACATCCCCCTCGAACTCCTCACCAACCCTCTCAAAACTCGCATGCCCCTGGAAATGCCCCACCATCCACAAATGCAAATCCTCCACATCCGTAATCGTATACACCTTCCCCCCAGGCCTCAGCACATACGCATACTCGGAGTTCAGCGTAGAAGAAACTATACGCGCCTTGTGCTTGCGCGCTTTGAAGTGCGGATCCGGAAAACAGAGGAATATCTTTGAAAGGTGCGATCTGCGAAAGAAGTTGGGGAGGAATTTCATGGTGTTGACGCGAAGGCAGGAGATATTTTGGTAGGAGCCGGGCACCTGGGCCTTTGGATCTTGCAGCGCCTGAGCCCGCATGGCTTTGACTTTGTCGCGCACGAATTGCGCCACGCTGGTTCGTATCTCCATGCCTAGGATTAGAGTGTCGGGGAATTTGGGCGCAAGCGCGAACAGGAGGCCGCCGAAGCCGCAGCCGATGTCTGCGATTTCGACGTCTTTGGTGATTTTCGTGATGCTGGACTCCTCGTCGGCATCTTTTGGGGCGATGGAGTCATTATTGGATATAGTTTCGGGGTCGGTTTTGATGTAGGCAGGGTAGTGCTGGCTCCAGTCCATTGCGGCGGGGCAGGATGAGTAGGTTAGGTCATGGTCGGAGAAGGGGTTGGCGTGGGCGCGCTGGCGGTAGAATTTCTTTTGCGGAAGGGAGGTGGAGGGTTTATTGCTTTCTTCGCGGCGTTGGCGTTTCTTGGGTGGGCCGGCCATTTCTTGCTGTGAGTTGGAATGTGAAATGGAATCGTTTTTGTGGCTGTATCTCCCGAGAGTCACGAGATGCTGTGGTGTTGTGCAGGTGATGTCTGATTGGAGTGTCGAAGTGAAGCTACGAGGTTGGAGAACTGCCAAGCCATGTCGTTGGCCTCAGGCAGGTCCCGCGCACTGTATTATACATCGACAGGATCCATCAGCACAGCGTGTCCGATGCATGAGCAAGGACGAGTGGAGAGTGCTCACAATGGTGTAGATGGTAAATATACGTTTGATAGAATATACAACCATCCCGGCCGCCACCAATTAAAGCGAGCGTTTGCCTTCGAAGGACTCTCCCCATCAACACTACTCTCCTCCTCTCACACCGCATTAAATACATACACATGTGAGATTTTGTCGCGCGCGTCTCAGGAAAATACGCCGCGCTCTGAATGTAATTATCATACAAAATTTGGATCATGAATCGTCAGCATTGGCCTATACCCTTATATTCAGCCCAATTAGTGATTGCAATATCACACTTTTTGCGCCGTCAACGCGATGCTGATGATGCTGTGTGTTCTGTCTACTCCGGGCGCCCTGCATTACTTGCGCTTCTATCGTATCCATAGATTAAGTGGTATCCTGTAAAAGTCAAGACGGTTTTGGCTCGACGAGTCCAGGCTAGAAGTCTTCGCAAGAATCGAAGAACGAAAATCCGGGATCAGATCATATATAGAAGATTCGCAAGAAAGTCCCGAGCGCTGGTAGTAATGTTGTCGTAATAGGGTACTTCAAATGTAGAGGGTCGTCAGACGGATCCGGCATCGATGCTACTAGCTGGGCTCGTCGAGGTCTTGCCGTCTAGAGAATTGGCCTTCCTGTGCTTTTCCGCATAATGTGCCGGCGTCGCATGCGCAAACGTGTATTGTTTTTGCTCAACAACAGCACCGGGCGGATTCTTTCTCGGTGTTGCAGCCCGCTTCACTGACTCCGGCGGATTGTACTCGTGCACGAAGAACTCCGATGGCGCCTGTGGCGCCTGCTTTGGCACCTGAGCGGTCACCTGCATGCTTGGCACAGACGGTGCAGCGCTAAACATGTTCTGGTAGGAGGCTTGCGGCGCCGTGCGCATGTCCTGCGACATGGACTGCTGTTGTGACGGCGGCAACGATTGGGGCTGGCCTTGAGGCAATGCCTGCTGTAACATCTGCATCTGCATCTGCAATTGTATCTGTTGTGCCATTATTGCATGCGCATCACTATTGCTCAACTGTTGGCTTGAGGGTGCGCGAGCCATCATCAACCCTCCCGCGGTCTGCGGACGCTGCGGCGTATACACTAAATTCGGTACCTGGAAGTGCTGCTCAGGGGCGATGACGTTCACTGAGTGCTGTTGCGGAGCAAAGGCTTGGGGTTGCATGAAAGCTTGCGACGTCGGCGGTGCTGTAAACGTGGTTGTCGGGAAGCACTGCTGGCTTGCCGGCGCGGATTGTGGCGGTGTGTTTTCAGTGATCACATTATTGCCGATCCGTTGCTGCATCAGATTCTGCTGGTAGTACATGGGAGTATGCGGAGGCGATGATGCCTTCTGCTGCAGCGTGGAAGCAGGCGGCGCAAATTGCAGGGCATGCTCGGCATCGGTTTCGCTGATGCTAGGTTGTCTGCTCACTTGACCCGAGTTGGCATAGGCAGTGCCGGGAAGCTGGAGCTCTTGCCTGGGGAATTCGCTTGGTGACAATGGTGTTGGTGGCGCAAGGCTATCATTTGATTGCAGTGAAGCATGTCTGAGAGCTTTCGGAGAATTCATGGCCTCAGCAAAGGTGCTGAAGTTCAGAGGGGAGCGTTGCGCAGAACCAGGCTGCGACTTTTGCACGCGGCCGGCTGCGACGCCGCCGTTGATGGATGACTTGATTCGGCGTAGAGACTGTTGAGTCGGCGCCAACTGACCTGACTGCATTTGTCCCGGTGAGGAACTAGGCTGTATAACACCGCTGTATGATTGGCTCCGCATCGCGCCCGAGTTCAGTGCCAGTGGTCCCGGCCGTTGGCGACGGGATGCGATACTCGAAGGTGGCAGCGGCGACTTGAATGTGGCTTGCTGTTGTGGCTGAGAAGTGTTGATGCCAATGTTGCCCATGGACTGCGCAAGCAAGGAGTTAGGATTATGTGGGTCTCGCCGCAAGAAAGCCTCGTCCGAAGGGAATGCCAAAGGTTGTTCTGCGTGCTGCATTTGTTGGGAACACTGACGGGCCATATTGGCTTGTGTGAACTCTTTTCTTAGATCATTTACATCTACAGGTTTGGACTGCCCAGGCTGCCAGATCGAAATCGTTGCTGCTGAGAGCTGCTGAGTCGGTAGCACTTGACCAGGAGCGGCATCGAGCTTTCCACTGGCCGCAGAGGAACTGCGACTATCACTCCATTCCGAGGGTGGTGCAGAAAACGCGGCCTGCTCTTGCATGCTGCTATTAGACGGGAAGGACGCAGAACGCTCGGAGCCGCTCGAAGGAATGCTCGACTCGTAATTTGACATGGTCATTGGGAGGCCGTTTGGGTAGTCGAGTAGTTGCTTGGAGTGTTGAGTCTGATAATTTGGGAATATCTGACTTAGCACATCCTGGTTGCCCTGGAAGGCGTCTGAATATATGTCGAGGCTGTTGGAGCTGTCGATGAGTCCGCCGAATGCATCGAATTGTTCCTGGGTCAAAGTGCGCCGGTTTATTTCATTTGGGCTGTCGAACACACTTTGAGGCATCTGAGTTGGCAGTGGAAAGTTGCGGTATTGCTCTGCACCGCCACTTGCATCCAGGAATGGATTCTGCTGGAACTGGCTCTGATCCGGGAAGTGCTGCTGCAGCGGCGTCTGTTGCATGCTCAGAATTCCGTCGGCCATGGAGTCGTCAGCTGTACACTGCTGCATCATGTTGTAGTACTCGGACGTTGTGAATGCTGGCGAGGGCTCCGCGGAACTGCTGTAAGTCATCGACTGGGCTGCTTGCTGCTGTTGCTGTTGCTGCAAGTAGAGATTCTGAGCACCGAGAGCTTTTTTCGCATCCTGCTTTGCCTTCGCTCGTCGGTTTTGGAACCAGTTCTATTGCACCGTGTCAGCCGCTGTTTGGAGGTGAGCATTACGTTAGCCACGTACGTTAACCTTGTCTAATGACACTCCCAGGCTCTCCGCGAAGCCTTTCTTCGTCGACGTCGGCGGCTTGTGCTGTTTCTGATATTCCGCCTCCAATATGTCATGTTGCTCTTTCGTAAGCCGCGGCTTGATGTCGCAGTTGAGATTAGGGTGGATGCCGTTCGCGCTGAAGTAATTGGGTTTGTTCGAATCCGCGAGAGACACGGACGCGGAATGCTGCTCGAAGTGCTGTTGCGGATGCTGGCTGCCGCGCTCTCCCGCATCCTCGAGCACGTCTGCGAACGCTGGCTCGAAGTGGCCGCCGACGAAGCGCTCCATGACGGGTTTTCCCGGAGTCACAACGATAAAATATGTTCGACGAGCTCGAGCGTGAGAGGACAGGTAGTTCCACAGCCCTCGCGCAGCCTGGTCGATCGCGACTACTGCTGCTGCTGATGGTGTCAGCTTCCGGCCTGACGCGCTGTGCTCGGCCCCAGCCTCGGCGAGTCTTTTGCTAAAAGACAAAAGTGAGCGTCGACGGATTGCTGTTGTGCATGAATGATTTTTAGCAATGCTGAAAAGAAGGATGGGGTCGTCCGTGGCCGGGCCTCAGGAGCGAACGTGGTTGATGTCAACCAGCAAGCAGGTGAGTGGTGAAACAAACAGATCTACCCAGCGCGCGACACGGCGGACGAAGTGGGAACCGGATCAGATTCATGACCATAGCCTCCATGTAGTCTTTCGGGCCTTGTGCTGGCGCCCGCAAACCCTGCTGGATCAGATGCGTCACGTGTGAACATGCACGACGATTGGCCCTGAGGAGCCTTGTTCCACGTTGCTCCCTGTCTCTCAATTCTAAATTTACTCGCGGTCCCGAAATCTCATCTTGCGATGCTGGACGCTAGCTGCACAGCTTCGTCGTTCCGACCGAGTGCTCGGTGAAGGTGACTGAGCGGCTACGACCTCGCAGAAGGCCACGAGGAACTCGTCGCACAAGTTGCACCTCATTAATAATAATAATAGACGACGAGGTCTGTGTGTCGTGAAATGGGATGCACAGAGCCGTGGCGTAGTTAGCGCCCTCATCCGGCGCCGGCGCCGCAAATCAGCTACTCGATCATCCCTGTTCTTCCAAAGCCTGATCGGTTTGGCTGTGCGGAGAGCTTGGAGAGACCTTGGCGGACAGCCTAGACGACGACTCGGCCTGTCGCGGGTAACGGATGATCAGCGTTGCTTAATTATTGCGAATTCGGAATCCTGCTTCGCCCGTGGAGTTCGCGTTGTTCGTACTCGATCAACAGCAAGCTATATCATATCGACGGTCCTATCAATATAGACGATGAAGAAATCAGCGCGTACCTGCGCAAGCAGCTTACCAGCCAACCGAAGCATAGTAGACGTTGACCCGAAACGCGATAAGGAAATCGGCATCAGCGTCAGCATCAGGTGGCTTGCGCTCCCGCGGCGGCAAATAGGAGAACTCCATCTCAAACGTTACACCCACGCGTGCCGTCGTACCATGATGCCTGTCGACACCGACCCTGGGAATACATCACACCGACTTGCCGCGCCGTCAACTTTCTACGAGCACTCCACGCGCCCAGCCACGAGTACTGCGGGTCCCTGCACGATTGTAACCAGAGGTGATCATATCTCGAATTGCGCTATTTAGCAATTGAAGCCTGACGACGTGCTGGCAATACCGCAAGCTCAACGACTTCCTATTTCATGGCAACAACCAGATAGACTCAAAAGACGTCAGCAAGAAACGTCCGGCAAATTTGGCGCTTGCGCCAACGTTCATACAGACTGACAAGCTGACTTCGCGCCAGCGCACCGGTTTAGTCATATCTGGGTTCTCAAGCTTTCTTCCTTGCATATACAGGAAATGAGTATTATGTGGCCTGGGCCTTCTAGCCTTCTAGAGATCCGTTAGAAGTGCATTGCTTCTGATGAGGCTCTTGGGCCTTTTGCTATTCATTATCGCGTACGCATGGGAAACATCCGCCGACTCTGGATTGGAGGACCCCTTTCTCGCTGGCCTAGGTGTTGGGCTTGGGTATAGATCACCCACGGTGTACAGCGGTATATGTGCTGCAATCCGCAAGGCTCGACGGCGACTCAGCAATCCGCCTTCGTCATACACAAGAAGCCTGTGTGGCGCAGGGAGAGGAAGCGAGGCCGACCAGAGGTTGGACTTCGGACTTCCAAGTCTGTATAGACCTGCAGAGCATCGGCAGTCATGCTGCAGAGCATGCTACATCCTCGCCATTGTCGCAGCTTTACGTTGATCCTGGGACGTGACGGTCCAGCGGTATGAACTGGCCATCGAAGGATTCCGCGACTGCGTATCCCAACCACGTCAGTTCAGCCACGATAAAGCTGCTCGTGCAGGAGTATCCCTGCGCCTACAACGAGTTGTGATACTACGTCCACACCTCCAACATCGAGAAGATTTGCGCCTCTGTTACAGCTTGACAAGAGCACCTCGATAGTGAGGATGAGGCTGCTAGTCGGTGTGTAGGAGGCTAATAGCATATGATCTCCTTATACCCGAGTTGCGATCTTATGCTCGGATGTTTACGAGCGGTGTAAGCACAGCCCGTTGGCAAAGGCAGTGCAAATTTTCGAGCGTTGATTGTGAAAGCCTCGCATCCTGCACCGGACAGCAAACGAAGTCCACGCCTCGGGACTATCCAGGATTGAACGTGATAGTTGCCGTTGCTGAGGTTACATGGAACATTGGAGACACCCGTGGACGACCCTAGAGACTTGCAACTAGCCTCTACTACGAAGTCGGCCTTTGATGCCGCCTGCCGCCAAATCTCCGTTCGACGCTCACCTCGATTTTCTATGCCTTCAACTTTCGCTATGATTTTATTCCAGATTTTATGTAGCAAAGGTGCAGAGCCGCATGCTCTTGGCGGGCAGCTAGACAAGGAAACCTTCAGGAACTGCGTGTCGCAGCCTGGAGCTTCCAATTGGCTGCCGGCCAACTTCATCTTGCTGCTTCGCGAGCGCAGAGAGGCCATGGTAGGCGGCTAAGATGAGGTGTATAGGAACGTGTGTCGCCATGAATCTGGCAATGTGATGCTCGGTCCTGAACACTTCTCTGTGCATTCCAGGTTCTCGCAAACGCATTGAGCTCTCAACTTGAACTGCGACGGCGACATTGAGAAAGGTAATTATGCCGGGGCAACTCGGACAAACGTAAGTAGCGAGCCGCTCTTTTATTGCCTCGCATACTCGTATCAACATGGTCACCGAGATGATACTTACTGGCTCGATGTGCTGAAGGCGCCGGTCCGAAACCGTCGAGCAAGAACAGTATGAGCAAGAGATTCACGACCAGCAGCAGTGGCATGTTGGCAAGGGGTCCGACCACAGCCATTCGACCGAGGATCTGGATCGGGACTTCAACAAGATGGGCGTTTCTGACCACAAGCCGGAGAAGCACGGAATGAAAGACAAGATCAAGGGTATGTTGAAAGATGCCTTTCCGGAAGCCATCCAGGACACAAAGATTATGCTGGGAATTACTGCCCTGGAGACCCGCGTCAAGAAGGAGATGCAGGATCCGGCCATTTTTCCTGAAGTCGAGAAGGTGGCGACCGTACGGCGAGGATTGGGTTTGTGTCCTGAGGAGAAGGCGTTTCTTGCCAACAGGAAGGTAAGGGCCCGAGATAACTTTGCCAAGTACCTTGGTCTCAAGCCTGAAGATGTCAATCCTGAGGACGTCCCGACAGTCTCATTTGGCGGCAGTGGAGGCGGTTTCAGAGCCATGATCGGGTGCCTGGGCTACTGCAGACAGATGCAGCATGCTGGGCTCTGGGACTGCTTGACCTACGTTTCTGGAGTTTCCGGGAGCTGTTGGTCACTAGCGGCATACTACACCTTTGGAGACGCCAATTTTGACAAAGTCATCGACCACTGCAAGAAGCGATTTTCGCCCTATCACCCTCTGTCCGGTGAAGCCATCCGCACGATTCTCAGTGCACCCGGCGGTGCTCGGACTACCTTGGGGCCACTGATCCAGAAAAGCAAGAGCGGATTGCAGACTGTAGCGATGGATCTCTATGCCGTCTTCACAACCGGCTGGATCTTTTTCCAGTATGATCCGTCGACCGACCCTGGAGGACATGCAGATCAGGAGCTCGCAGGTTACCAGAAGTCTTGGCATCGATGGTCCAGTGCAGCTAAGTACACCGATACTGGAGCAGAGCCGTTGCCGATCATGACTGCTATTCGCCATGAGCGGCCGTGGAAAGATTGGAAGGATAAGGAGCAGCCGTTTGAGTCTGATGATCCGTCGAGCGGAGATCTTGCAAATGCTCAGGAGGCTTGGTTTCAGTGTAAGTCTTAGCCGATCAGTGCCGTGTGAAGCCCAATTGACTCTGTGAATAGGGTACGAAATGGTAGGTGCCTATCGAATGATATCTTGAGGCTGACGACCTCGACTTACTCGTCGAGTATGACAGACACCATACGAAGTCGGCTGCGACGAGATCGAAGCCTGGGTCCCCACTTGGGGTTTCGGTCGTCCCTTCGACAGAGGCGAATCGACCATGCAGCTGCCCGAGCAATCGCTAGCTTTGCTTCTTGGACTCTGCACCAGTGCCCCAGCCGGGCCCCTAACCTCCTACATCTCCACCATCGCCCGCAACCTCCCCTCAGGTTTCCTAGGCAGCGGCATCCACAAAATGGCATCGAGAGTCTCAAAGTTCTGGGGCAAGCAGGGTACCGAAGAATTTCAAGAACATCACCCTCTCCATGCATGTAATGAGCATAACTTCATGTTCCACTACTCGACTCCTAAGCGCGGACAGGGCAGACCACCAGGTCTAGAAAACAGCCCGCGCATCCACCTCATCGATTCCGGCATGGACAACAACTGCCCGACCTACGTCCTGCTCCATCCTTCTCGCGATGCCGACGTCATCATCAACATGGACGCCTCCTCTGACGTCCAGAAGGACACCTTCCAAGAACGCGTCGACCAGATCGGAAGCCGGAGGGGTCTCAAATTCGTGAAGCGCAACCCCGAGCTCAAACCGCAAGGTGATGAGAAGGATCCTCACCGCTTTGATGGCCTCTACGCGCAGCTATACGACGGCACTCCTTGCGACCCTCCCGAAACGGTTGTAGATTCTTATGGCAGGAGGGTGAAGACGCCGCCCGCTCCACTGCATAAGAGGGCCTGCACGATGATATATATGCCGCTGCTGCCTAACGCCAAGGCTGTAAAGGATTTCGATCCGAGTACGGCAAAGTTCAGTGGGAGTTATAATCTGGTTTGGACGGCAGAGCAGGTGGAGATGTTGGTGAGGGTTTGCGTGCAGAATTTTGAAGATGGTCAGGGCGCGATAAAGGAGGCGCTGCATGATGCTTGGATGAGGAAGAAAGAGGCGAGAGAGGGGCGAGGAAGATGCGGCGCCAATGCTGCTTCAGGGGACGGCGCTGTGGCGACCGTGGGGAATGGTAGTGTGGGCAGCACGACGGGCCCTGCGAGCAGTGATGAGAGCAGCAATCGAATGGCAGCTGGCTCTGCTTCGGATGTTGGTGCTGGCGAACCTGGCGATGTCACTTTCTGGGCTGGTAGCAGTGAGGCCACGGCTGTCCGTGCGCTAGGGGAGGCGAAGGTGGATGGTCTTGATAGTCAGGAGCCGGATCTTCCTCTGGAGAAGAGGACGTAGACACGACCACGTCACTGCGATTGTTGGTTGGTTGAGGTGCTGATACCTCTAGAATGATTGGCTAATGCACTTTCTCCTTTTCCCTGTGACTGAACTAAGCACGGACCTCCAGCTACCATGTGAGCATTATCTGAACAATGCTTGTTTGGCTCGACAGGTGGCTTTACTTTTTCAGTGACGATTGACTGAAGGTAGGAGCGAGGCATGTGCATTTCTTGAAAGTCCCTCCCTGTGAGGGGTTGAGAAGGGGGATTCCACGTGAAGAGACGTCGAGACGGTACAAAAGTCCACGAAGTGACAGGCAGCTGATATGAGGTCGAAGATATACTGCGAGGTCTAGCCTTTGCATGCACCAAAACACACGGCAAGGCTTTTCCTTGAGTGGAACTTCATCTGATCTTCCGTCTCCAGCTTCGCGGTATGCTTCAATTGTGCTCTATTCGCACCCAAGCTTCTTGCGCCAGAAGATGAAGCAACGATGTACCCAGCGGCGAAAATTGCAAAAGCAAGCCCCGAGTCGCATTGCATGCATAGGTAGTATCTGAGGGCTCGATGTCAGTGCTGTATGTCACGAGGTTGATCATGTGGTAGTTGCTTGCAACGCTCACATCGCTCCTACCTAGCAGGGCAAGGATGTTTGTATGTCAGTGTATATCTACAACACCCCGAAGCCTTCTACCTGGCAGAGCTTCCTCCAGAGATAGGGTGAAGAGGCACCAATGAGCTCGACAGCAACTGCTTATGTTTCAAGTAGACACCGAGTAATTCCAGATCTTCATGCATACCAGGTCGCTCACCTGGGAAGTGGTCATGAGGGAGAGGCTAAAGTACCATATCCAATCCCAAGGATCCCTATTGTGGCCCGTTCTGACCATGTCGTACCGTTCCCAACCGGCTATAATGCCACCCAATCACGCTGTTTCCTCATCTGATCGAATCGGGAAAGAGGAGGTGAGAGGTCGCAGCCGTGATCAAGCCAAGAGAAGACGATGTGGACGTGGTGGACGACATGGACTGCAGGCCTGCCAAGAGTACATCTAACCTTTAATCCCTGCGCTCCTAGTGAGCGCGAAGCAGAACGCAGCAGTCATACAACATATTCACAAGCCACGAGTCAATCAACCACTCAGCGCGATGAAGCTACTGGGTGGTGAGACATCAGAATCGACCGTGATAACAAAAAGAAATCCTAAGGTCAATGACCAGCAGACCAGCAGTCACGCTCTGCCGAAGACAAGGCGATATGCATCAGAAGCAACACCAATCATGAGCACAATAGTCGTGCTCCCCATCTTCGTCAACATCATCGCAGAAAGACTCGCGATAGGAAATCCTCCACCACCATCGTCAGCAAAAGTAGGTTCTTGCCCATCGTACTGTTCATGATTTGATCTTCGAAATTTTCTCCCTGAAACTTTACTCCTCGTCGACTTCAGCCCCATGAGCACGGGCCAGGCTCTTGTACTTCTCCACCTCTGCCTTCAGGTTGGCGATCTGAGCCTCGAGGTCGTCGCGCTCGAGCACTTTCTTCGCACGAGATTTACGCGCAGCAGCAGTGTTACGCGCACGCTTGAGAGCCACTGGATCGTTCTCGTCGACAAGAATAGGAGGCAGTGGCTTGTCGCGCTTGCGAGCGTTGATACCGGCCACTGACGAGTGCTTGACCGCTGGAGAGAAAATAGCAGGCGAGTTGGTGGCCGAGCTACGTTTGCGCTGCAGAGATTCGCCGCCGGGGTGGACGACAATCTGGCTAGCCGAAGATGCCGATGTCGTACGAGCCATGCTTGGGGCGAAACTCACGTCTTCCTCAGGAAACAGAGACGGCCAAGTTTTGCTGGTGTCCAAGCTCTCGTACATGGGCGATGTCTCAAAACTGTCGTCAGGCGTGTCGAGGTAGGTTGAGCCGGGAGTCGTGAGGTTGGTAAGTGATGTCGATGGCGGGACCGAGTCAATGTTGAAGATGTCCTTTGGCGAAACAGTGGGTCCGAGTGCGCTGTTGACAGCGGTGAACTCGGACGTGTTGTCGGCGCCGAAAGCGCCGAAATCAAAGTGCTCATCCATACCGAACAAGCCGCCGTCCCCAGTTGAGCTGAGTTCGCCAAAAGTGCTGTGGTAGGCAACGTTTGGTTCTGCTGCGTGTCCTGTTAGAAGCTGCGCAGCAAGAGCCGGGACTTCGAACGTACCCTTGACACTCATGGTATCGATATTGTTAATGTCTGTTTTTGGGAAACTTGGAGTAGAGTTCAGGTTGCCTGTGCTGTTGGAGTGGAAAAGCGGTACTGGAGGTCGGGTAGGCCGAGCAGTAGTACGCAGAGCCGAGTTGCTTATCGTCTGTCTTGAGTTGAAACTGCCTTGCGCGTACAGCGCACTGAGGTTTGCGGAATTAGACGAATGAAGCTGCGTCGGAGCGAGTGAGTGCACTCGTCGAGGTGTTGCTGGCACAGGCGGCGCAGTGGCGGTAGCGGCTGGCTGGAAGAGATCGAAGTCTGTGAACGTAGGTTGAGGCGGTGATTGCCTTGCTGACGCTGGTGGTGGAAGCCATGTCTGCTGTTGTGAAGCCGTGGTGGACGGCGTTAGAGGGATCGCGGAGGTGTCGTTAAGACGGTAAGCGCGAGAGTCCGCAAGCGGAGACTCTGATGAGGGTGGAAGATGGGTCAGGTGGAAGTCCGGTATGGTGGGCGATCGGGGCTAGTTAGAGGCAGCCATTGTGTACTGTCTCTAATCTGGTGTCAGGTGGGAGGTTTGGTGAGGATGGACGAGGAGAGAGAAGAGCGGAGAGGCTGCTTATCACAATTCGCGCGTGCGGCAGCTGAAAAGCGGGTCAGCAGGTGAGTCACAGGCAGCACTGAAGTCTAAATTCTTGGCTGCACCGCGATTGGAAGTCTCGACCTCAGTTTCCGAGCATGGATCTCTGCCATTCGCATGTGCACTATTTATGATGTGTGACACCCTCGCTTGCCTACCGTATGTTGCTTGCGACACGCACACAACTGCCCTTGCGATTGCTAAGGGATCCATGATGTGTCAACGGCGACAGCATCAATCTTCGGCGAGACTCGGGCCGGGGAGGTTGTATCTCCCAGGGCGCAATGATAATAATAAGAATGCTTCGCGCCTTCGCGAGGCGGAGTACATCTACGGAGCTGCCGTGGTCGAATCTGTATACCTTCCCCCACTCGGAACGCAAAGCCGCAATCATGGCACGGTTGCAAGCTGGTTGTCTCCCATCATTGGCTGGTCGCTTACCGGTCGCAAGATTGTGCGGCAAAAGCAACCTTTTTCTGTGCGCAAAGCCTCATTCTGTAGACTGTTGGGCATCCGACGACGGCCTGCTGTGACATCCCATCTTCTCAATCAGACACACGTCTCTGTCGTGCCCGATCACATGATTGCACAGTAGGAGGTAGATTCATAGGTTGCGTCGGTAAGGTACTACTATTACGAAACGTGAAGCCAGACCCCGCACTAGCCCGTATTGGCAGTAACGCTTGCGATGCAGCCTCGACACTTGCATCGACATTGTGCAGCATGGCTACGGGCGAAAAGGGCCAGCAAAGTGAGCTTCGACTCGCGTGACGTCTTGAAAACAAAGGCTGAAACATGGCTTACAGTCGACCTGGGCAGCCTGTCGGCACAGCAGTTGTCACAGGTGAAGAAACAGTTGGATGAAGAGGTCCAGCACTTGACCAACTCCTACCAGAACTTGAGGACCGCCCAACAGAAATTCCGCGACTGCATAGTCAGCATCAAGACCGGCGTTGCTGCCAGCGTCAAAGGTACACACATACCAGATCCATATCGACCGTCGTCTGTGACTTGCTGCTGATTTCGTCGCAGACAAGCCCATCCTGGTGCCGCTCACGTCCTCATTATACGTCCCTGGCAGGCTTGCGGACACCGAGAACGTGCTGGTCGATGTCGGCACCGGGTTCTACGTCGAAAAGTCTACCGAAGATGCGCAAATGTTCTACACGGGAAAGATTGAAGAGCTTGGGAAGAACAGCAAAGACTTGGAGAACATCGTGAATGGCAAGGCGAATAATTTGAGGGTGGTCGAAGAAGTGCTGAGGCAGAAAGTGCTCGCTGGTGGGCAACAGCAGAGTACCCAGGCGGCTGCGGCAGCCTCGTGAGCGCGATTCCTCGCAATGAGCACCATAGGCCATGCCGCAGCGGGAGCATTGAGCATGAGTTGAGATGCAGCCCCGCGGCATGAAGCACATGCCGACTCCGGTGCCAAGCGGTGCCCGATGCATCGCATGCGCTTGATGTAGGTGCTGGCCGCTGCCCAGGCGATAGACGTTGCCCTAACCAAAGCTGGAGAAAGCTCCATGGCAGCAACGAACGGCCTGCAAGATATGTCAACGCATGGTCTGAGATCGACGCTTCAAGGTTGTGTTCTGCAAGTAGAAGCAGCAAGGACAGTGGAAAAGGCAGAAGCTATACTCGAATACTTTCCACGACCCACTCCCCAATAAGCCACGATTCAAGCTGACGCCAACTCGTGACAGCTGACACGTATTTTACGGCATGCATCTAGTATCCACACCTTTACCCGGCACTGAGTATCATGCATGACATCAGTGCTGCAGCACCAACTGATTACGTCGCTGGATTCAGGCCCGTCAATGGCTGCTCCACCTCAGCTTGACAGGATCTACGGATCCAAGGCCAAGCTTATCACGAGCTTGCTTATATTGCCATCCCCGGTCCTTTCGCAAAAACAACCACAACGTAGCCCACGTATACTGGTGATCTGTCAGTCTGCCAAGGTCAGTACGGACGTTCGGCTAATGCAACACCGAGTTCTCGGCCGATAGCTGTATAGGACTTTATAGCTCTTGCAAACCCAAGAAATCAGGGATATCATTCCGCGACCCATTGGCTTTCGGCGCGCAAAATACGCCTCGGCAAAGCTTGACACAATAGTAGGGAGCAAGGGATTGAAACTCACGATGCCGCCGCCGTTCCGTGTCGACCACATTGGCTCTCTCATACGACCACAGTACCTAGTAGACGCCAGGAAGCCGTTCAACCAGATCGACAAATCTTTTGAGAACTACGGACCAGGCGGCAAGGAGCAGGCCGAAGCACTTGTCCGCGAGTCCGAGAAAAGGGCAATCGCAGATGTGATCGCAGAACAGCTGGAACGTGGCATAACACCGATCACATCTGGCGAATTCGAACGGAGCCTTTTCTCTGACGGCTTCTTCGAGTCGTTAGAAGGAATCGAGACAAAATCCCTTGATTGGGAGCCCTGGCGTAAAGACGTACCGGCCAACCGTCCGTTGATCAAATGGGGGCTCAAGGGCAGAACTGCGTGTATTGCCACTGCCAAGGTGCGGTGGACAAAAAGTGCGTACTTGAACGATTGGCTGTATGTGCGGAGTCTGTTGCCGGAAGAGAAGTGGAAAGACGTCAAGTATACCCTGCCGTCGCCAACGTGGTACCAGGTTCAGCTCCGAGACGGGGCTGCGTATGAGAAAGGGATTTATGAGTCGGATGAAGAGTATCTGAAGGACATTGCTCTCGCCATGAGACAGGAGATAATGACACTGTACGATGCCGGGCTACGGCTGATTCAAATCGATGGTGCGTCGCTTCATCTTTACGCCTTGTCGATGGCGACTAACTCCCCATCAAGATCCGAACATGACATTCTTCTGCGACCCAGACTTCATTGCCCAATCAGAGCAAGACGGACTCGACATCCCCCGCCTCATCGACCTATACATGCGCACCTTCAACCTCGTGCTCCACGACCTACCGCCCTCCCTCACCGTCGGCATCCACCTCTGCCGCGGCAACTACACCCAAGGCATCTACCTCAACTCGGGCGGCTACGAAACCATCGCCCGCCAACTCTTCAACGCCGCCCACTTCACACAATACTACCTGGAATTCGACAGCGAGCGCGCTGGCGACTTCTCGCCTCTCCGCCACCTGCCGCCCGGCAAGGCCGTCGTGCTCGGCGTCGTCACGACCAAGCATGCGGACTTGGAGGCTGTGGAGCTGGTCAAGGCGAAGGTGCTGCGCGCCGCTGGGGAGATTGCTGCGGCGCGGGGGAGCACGCCGAGACGCGTGCTGGACGATTGTTTGGCGGTTAGTCCGCAGTGTGGGTTTGCGAGCAGCGAGCAAGGGACCGGGGTGAGGATGACGGCGGAGATTCAGTGGCGAAAGTTGGAGCTTTTGAAGATGGTTGGCAGGGAGCTTTGGCCGGATGGGGATGTGTCTGCCTGAGGCTCAGTTTTGAGATTCATGGTTTGTGGGAAAGGTAGCGGTGTAGATACGTATCTTTGGCATAGCGGAACTCCTTTCTCTACTAGCTATTCATTATTTCCGTGTTGTTGCGTGCCCGGATGATATGATAGGACGGAGAGTGTCGATACAGGAATCCGAGGAACTGCGAATTCCGCGGACGAGTATGCAAAGGGACACGTCGTGTTCTACAGCTGGGCGGTCCTTGTTGCAGAGAAGGTTGCTCGCTTCCTTTTAACAACACAGACAGATCCGCGAGTAGGGCCAGCCAGCCCTGGAGTTCGGGGAAGAGACCGGCGGCTATTTGGACAAGGAGGTCCTCGTCAGGAAAGCGGATGTAGATCCGCTTATGTGTTGCGCACGATTCAAAGACATGATTGTGTGTGAGAAGAACTCTCTGTGTTCTTTAAGGCACGCCTTGACGGATATATATTCGACAGATCAGCGATCTGCCGATTGAAATTGCTCCATTGTGGCTAGCGAGAGCAATGCGCTTTGTCCAATCACTAAATCGAAAGCTTTTCTGTGAATGTGCATGGCGACACGTGAGATCAAGGCTCCGTTATTGTCCACTTGCATTTCGCATGGCGGAAATGGATCTACAGGCGCTTTGCGCTCAACGTTGACTGTCAATGCGTCCCGCACTGAGTAGGCGCATACAACTATAATAATCGCTATGCAAGCTCTTCATAATCATCATTCCATCCCAGGGAGTCATAAATGGACTTCACTTGGTCCTGTCCACGCATAGCCTCGCTCTCCTCAGGCTGAGCAGGCAGCTCCGCTCGCACCGGGTTTGGGGAGGTGGGGACCAGCGCGGACGCCGGCGGCTTGAGGAACAGTGTCCTTACAGGCTTAGACGGTGTCTCATGTATTGGTGCATTATGACGTGTTGATATGGGCGACTCCAGAGTGCCCGGTCCAGGCAACATTGTCGGCGGCATGAATCGTGCGAGCCCACGTGACGGCGTGTCTTGTGTGGCCGGTGCTGCAGAGTGCTTGGGCCGATGGCTAGTCTGAGGCACCGCAAACGAGCTCGACGGTAGCCCGTCTGCGCGATTCTGTCTCTTTATCGACGATGCTGGAACGTAGGATGTTGTGGATGATATAGGCGGGTGACCATTTGGAGCTTTGTCGCTCGTTCCGACAGATGCCTTGCTTGTCCTAGGATGTTTCGGTGTGGCAGCAACATGAAAGGTTGATTGCGTATCGGGTCTCTTCTTTGAAGCGGCAGCAGACCGGCCTCTTGCTGTGGCCTTGGCATGACTTGCGTCGGCACTCGCAGCCAATTCCTTAACCGCAAGGGCTCCATTAGGCTTCCTCAATGCAGAAATCGCATCTTGGACTTGCTGAGTCACATTGGCATTTTTCCGCTTTTTAGACTCGATTGCCCGTGAAGCGGCGTTTAAGTCTACTTCGCGGTTGGTGAGGTGCGTGAACGATTGAGAGTGCATCAGATTTGACCGTTTGCGTGGTTGTGGTATCTTTGCTGGAGGTATGTTATCCAGTGCAGTCGGAGTCGTCCCGCTGCCTTCTCGCTTGACGTGCGGCAGAAGAGCGTCTGTGTCAGTTGCTGAGCGATGGAGAGACGGCACTTGCCGCGAACTCCGTGCCACAGCATCAGGCTTTCTGGGCTTCATTTCAGATGCTGTTCGTGGAGCGGGATCACCAGGCCTTCTGTTAGACGTCGACCGCTTGGCCGGTGTTGGAGCACTAGGACCACCGAGTTTTCGGTTCGCTGATGCTGCATGCTGTGGCACGCGCGGGACATAGAATGGAATGATTACTTCAACGCAGAAGCTCCTGAGTTCGTCGTTGGTGTCCTCGGAAACAACGCCCGCACCGGCATCAAGCTTTTTGGCAGGCGAATGTGACTCAAGGGAATGCCAGATACATAAACGATCCACTAGTGTGTCAAGTAAGGCAGCGAGGTCGGTTGGCTTCTTGGACTTCGGCTTCTTCCTCGTAGACGATGCTTGCGATTCAGGAAACTGACTATTTGGCGTTTGCGATTCCACAATCGGGACCAGTGCTTGCTCGTCGTCGGCCTTTGGCGAATGTACAGCTTCAAGAGCTAATACCTCAAGTGCCATGATGATCTGCAAGTAAGTCTCACGACCACGAAGACGAGGCAACCGACGCTGAAGACCCGCATCGATAGTCTCGGGGCTGCTCGGCGCCGCGTTCGGGTCGTCTTGGGTGCGCCACCACCTTTCGAGATACTCCTTTTCGTCTTGAAAGAAGCCGGTTTTGTCGCGCTTAGACTTACACTTCCGCCGCTTCCTGATTTTTGATTGCTGCTCCGGAGTCTCTAGACCAGTGACCGGGAGCTCCTTGATGAATTCTGTAGCAGCATCCTTGTACTTCTTGTCCATCACAGATACAGACAGAATGGTCTCCCTCAGGAAGCCAATTAGCTCGCTTGGCTGACGATCCGCGCCCGCATCGGCGGAGAAGGCCGCTCTTGCACGGGACAGCGGACCTTTGCTAAAGTAGGCCAGTGAAGTCCTCGACACATAAAGCGCCTCTAGGTAGTGTTTGGCCAATTCCTGGAGTGGCTCACCTGCCATCGACGGAGCAAGGGTCATATCGTCTTGGGCGATTTGAGCCTCTGATTCCGATGCTTGTCTGGCTCTATGCAGATCAGGACGCATAGACAGCCTCAGCAAATCTGAGCTAGGCTTTTCATCTGCCGGCTCTATCGTGGCCTTCATCCACCACGCCGCCGCATGCTCTGTAAACTGAAGAGCCTGGCGCTTGACTTGCGGCTCATCGTAACCCAGTTGCAGCTTCGCAGCAGACTCCAGCTGCTGCCGTGCGACCCGATTGCCAAGCTTGCAAAGCGCGTATGTGTGCCGCTGTGTACGTTCGATTGCATACAGCACTCTAGTCTTTTCGTCTTCAGCCACCAAGATTGACGGTCCGCTACCATCTGCGATCTCGAGGACTTGGATATGTCCAGTGAATAGGCGGCTTCCGCAAGTGGCCGTATCGAGGTATGCGAGCGGCAGCTGTGTACGCGAAAGAAGGCATACTGGCGTAAAGATGCGCGGGGCCTCGAATGGTTTTGAAGAGTCGGGCTTGACATCAGGTCAGTCCGGCGACCAGCAAAGCAGGTCAGCACGCCCTACCTTGATCGCAAAAGGCCGTCTGTCTATCTCAAAGCCCGTGGGATCCTCGTCTCTCTTCCGTTTGGCGCGCGTCTCTGCTGCTTCTTCTCGCTGCTTTCGGTGTAATGATACATCGCTAATCAATGACATACTCCGCTAATGCAATCATGAGTCCGTATCAATGGCATCGTAACTCGTAAAGTCATGTAATAAAAGCAACATGAATGTTGTGTGTTTGGGATGCAGTGTGCCATCGGCGATTAGACGCGACAAACGCGTGAAGCTCATCATGACGCGGAGGAACATCGGGGCTGGAGGCGCTTAGGTCCATGCGACTTTCGTAGACAATATCACCACCAACACCAACATTCTGTTTCCGTTTTGTCGAAAGAGCTTCGGCGGCGGATACTGCACTGTCACGTCAGCGTCAAATAACGTCAGTCTGGCAGGCTTAATCTGGAAGGAACGCAAAGCGGCGCCGGCTCCGGCACCACCTTCAAGTCCGCCGCAATCATTGCCTCCTGCACTCACAATGTCTCGGACCCCCGATCAGCCTAGGTTGACCCCGCAGTTCTGCTTCAACCAGACGGCACTAAGAGGTACTGCTCCATATGCCCAGCAACCGCTTCCCTGCTCACTCATACCAAGCTCGATGAACAGACTTCCTACGGGTATCACGAGGAACCGTTGACGACACCATTCAACAAAACCTGAACGCGCTAGTGACTCCTGGCACATCTGCCCAATTCGATCCATCATCGACGACTGAGAGAACACCACGACCAGTCTACCGAAGACCTATAGCGCCGGAAGCCTGCAGAGGATTCAAGGACAAAGTGTTGTTTCCGTCGTGGCAGAGTCGGTCAGACGTTCTGAACTACTGCGCTGGTGTCGCTACTTCGCCCGACCCCGACGATCCCGATCATGTCATCAGACAAACGGAGGACATGAAGGCACGCGAAAGGATCATAGACGAGAGGTTAGATCCGTACAGTTCTCGATACTTTCCTCGAGAAGCCAGGACAGAGGCGCTGGCCGGGCTGATTCGCAATGAGAGGATGGTGGAGAACATCATACGATCAAGGACGTGGGGCTTGGTTGGCGAGCGGTGCGAGAGCGAGAGCCAGGACTTTCAGAAGGCATTGGATGAATGGCGAAGGCAGGGTGGTGAGGCCCATTGATAGTGCTTGAGTGGTTATAGCTACCAGTATTACTGCCAGGAATCCTCTCATCAGAGCAGTACCACAGCGAGGCCACCTCTAATCAGTAGCGGTGAAGGGCTAACGAGACCCTAGTCTCTCAAGTGCAAATGCACGACTGTCATCATGAGGTCAATGCATCTAGTGAGTCCTGCATGTCCTTCATCAGATGGTCGATCCTATCGAACCAGTGTCCGACAGGGCGATCAAACCAGGATGTCTCGGCGTAGATCTACCGGACGACAGAAGCGGTCAGCAGGCCGACTCGGAGCTTTGTCTTCGATACTCGTCTACTCGCCGCCGAAGTAGCTATGTGTCCGTGATCCCTGACATCGTTGCTCACAGCCATGATCTTAAGCGAAGCAGCTGCTGAGCACGGCTTGGCTCTTTACAGCATGACGAGGAGCTCGCCCGTCTAGGACGAGTGCTTCGCATGAAGCGCAGTCAGCGAGCTGTCTCATGGTGCTGATACACGTCTGTGGAATATTGCGAAGGGACGAAGAATGAAGAGCGCCTCACAGGAGACGTTGATCTATCGTCAGACCTCACGCCTTGCCCACAGACGTCGTCTACTAGCAGCCGATGCAGCTGTCCGTCCGAAATCTCGTGGCGCCAGGATGTCCAGCTTGCATCCGCGCAAATCCTCTTGGCAGGTGCGACAGTCTGGTATTGAGGCACACCCCGAGAATACCGCCATTCACGGTGAGCGACCTCCGGAACACCCGCCTATGAGTTGCATGTTGATCTAAGACAAGGGCCTGCTGTCCGACTCGAGATCCTTCCGAGCATCTCCAAGTCGATATTGCGTGAGGTCTGTGAGCGGCGAGCGTCTGTCACAGACGTGTAGTCGGCACATTTGCTTCAGCAAGGGGTGCCTACACCATGTCACAGCGCGTCTTCGGGCCGTTGACACGTGTATGTGGAGCACATATCGGCATCTACATGGGGCCATGTGCCTGAGCAACATCAAAGCTAACATCACAGGTAGCCACCCGCCGCTGGCTATAGTCGATCAGGTAGTCAGTACTGGGCAGCTGGGTTGTATACAGGTAGCGCCGGAACCATCAATTACAATCATCTTCTGGTCATGCTGACACGAAGTCGAAGCAGCTGGCGAAGGAGGCGTGTTGCACGGTCTTGGGACAAGTTGCGGTGAGGCCGACGCACTGCTTCTGAATGATGCGAAACTGATGTGGAGAGGCAGCCCAACATTTGTAGCAGGCCGCGAAAGGATGTGGGCGGCGCCGCGGCAGAGGAAGTGATCCGATAGCGCCAGGATCCGCGCGGACTGTGCCAGGCTGCCAGCCGCCTATCATCCATGCGACTTGTGTCTTCCCTGCAGGCCTGTTCTTAGTCTCCTTGGCATCAGGAATATCTGCCATACAGGCCCATACTTGGTGTAACCGTGTCCGTTGCGGGACTTGACGCTTTGATACTTCTACCCTCGTCCTCTGGAGCCAGCAGGTCATCTCCAGACTGCCCTGCCACCTGCAGGATGAGTTCCGTCTTCCCCCCAACATTATTGTGTATGCAAGGGCGATAGAGAGTCACCGAATACGCGCCCAAAAAATCATGGCCATCGTCTCGCGCTTTGTGCAACCGGCCGATAATCGCAATGCTTACTACGGCACACCGTCACTTTCACAGCCTATGATCCTGCTCCATGATCTTGAGGTCGGTGAAGATGACGAGCATCAGTAGCCGCGAAGGGCAGTTGGTAATGTTGGTCGAGGGCAACAATTTAGGTAGTTGGGCAGGAAATGCACTGCGGCAGCCACTCCAATCGCTCCGCGTACGTACAGAGTGGACGATACTGTGGAGTGGGTGTCGGTAGCAGGGCTGCACGACATTTACATACTTTCGATGAGAACCACATTGACCCATTCGAGGCATGTTACCCTGACACTCGACGCAAGGAGAATCCATGAAGGCGGGGAACTGGGAAGCCATGGATATAGATATCGGCGCAAACATGGCATATCCGCGGCGACGTGTACAGTATGGATTCCAGTGCACAACAAGGACAGGATAGAGGTATAAGAAGATTGGCAAGACCGACTTTGATTGAATTCCTCCCACTCATCTTCCAGACCCGACAAAAGCATTTCTCGTCCGCCAAGCCCTCGTTGCGCCTGCTACAAAGACTGCCATCGTGGTGAGACATGAGCCTCGCATGCAGCTAAGGCTAGACAACATTGAAGTCTAATCCGTAGTTCGCAGAACCGTCGATCATATTCCCGCCCAGCATGTGCACGAAAACCACCCACTCCTACAAGTGCGGCCATTCCAAAGACAGCCTCACGAAATGCGCCGCTGGCCAACGCAAGCCTTGTGCAAAGCCCAGCGTGCGCAAGATCGGGCACGACCAGAAGTGTGCAAATTGCGGTGGTGGTTGATGATGATGGAAAAGAGTAGTATGTGCCGATTGTTTCGAGCGGTGGTTGCGATCGGGGTGCTGACTTTTTTGTGATGTAGATTCGGGTGGTGGTGTGGCGAGTCGCAGGCGCCGGGCGTACGTTCAGTTCTTCTGCTGAATATAGTGCAAGTGCTGATGTCTGGTGTAGTATGGGGTGTGTGGTGTAGAGAGGTCGCAGCGAAAAGGGTCATGATTTGGAGATGTAATGAAAGTGATGATGTGCGCTGTAAACTTGGGTCGGGGTCGTAGAGAGTCGCAGCGAAAGATGTCGGTGTTGGTGACGGATTTGGCTTTGCCGTGGCTTCGTGTTGTGTTTAATGTGTTGGTGCAGGGAGATGCGCTGGTGTCTCACTCGTGCTTCCTCAGTAGATCGGGGGCTCTTGGACCTCGTTGATGTATATATTCCTGCTGGTGTGTTCATGGCTGATGTGCTCATGTTGTTTGCGTTCATGTTGTCGTTCATGGCTGCTTGCTCGTTGCTGATATCCTTATCGCTGGTTGTTCATTGCGCATCAAAAGCTTCGGCACCTGACGCCCGCGTCGGTGCCTTCACTGCCTTGACTCAGCTGTATGTTAGCTTTGGCTAGTCATTGCAAGAGGGTAGTGGAAAGGTAGCACTTACTCGCCGCTTCTTCGCTCGTCGTGTCTTTCGCGCCGGCTGATTTGCCGCTCATGCATGTCCCGAAGTCCTCTCCTGCTGCTATAGAGGCCCCGATATGTCCCTCGTTCATGCGCTCACGCCCAAGCAGCTTCCATCGCTCAAGACCGCGTGTATGCGGCATGTCTTTCCGTCGCCATCCTCAGCAGGTCTTCTCCCATGGAGAAGCGATTCCTCTGCCTGAGGTCCCAGTATGTGGTGCGCTGAGGCCTCAAGGTGCGCCGCCGATGCGCCGCCGCCATGTCAAGTGCAGAGTCGAAGAGGAGGGAGGTGCTTACCGTCTCAATGGTCTCTACTTCACTCCTGCTGTCGCCGTCACCGGCGACGCGCCTCCCACTCTCCCCCTCGCCTTCATCGCCCCCCTTCCCCTCACCCGCCCTTTTCTCCTCCTCACCCTCTCCGTTCCCCTCGCTGACTGTCTCAAGGCCGAGTTGCGGCCGGGAGAGACTCGTCGCCCCCCTACTGGCCAGCGAGCTGCTGCGCTTTGGCACGCGCAGCTCGCGGTAGGTAGGGGCACGAGCCCTCTTCTCTGTGCTTTGGGCGCCTACAGTATCATCAGCTTCTGTCAGATGCTTTTCGCTTCCGTGAAGATCCAAATAATTCTTACCTGCAGGCCCCGTGCTCATCGCCATGCCGATGGCAGGCGTGGTGGTGGTTCTGGTGGTGCTGGTGGTGTTGTCGGCATTGCTGCCTTGGCCCAGCATGGCCATCATGGCCAGAGGATCTGATGCGGCTCTGGTGGCCGCCAACAGGTGCTGTGAGCTTGGCACTTTCGTGCCGCTCTTCTTCTCCTTGGAGGCCTTGCCTCCAAACCACGTCGCGATGCGGCGGCCAATCGACTTGGCCGGCTGCTGCCCGTCCTCGCGCGGAGCGACAGCGTCCCAAGGGGCGGCCTCGTCGGCCGCACGCATCGTCGGCTCGAGGGTGAACTCAGTTGGGCTGAGTTCGCCGACACAGGTGGTGGTGGTGGTGGTGGTGGTGGGTTCAAAATGGCCCGAGGGCCGCGGAGAGAAGATGCCTTCCTCGAAGGTCTTTGTGACGTAGATGCCTGCCATGTTGCAGGCGAGGCGAGGTGAATGGTGCCGGAGGGAGTATTCACACGTCGAAAAAGGCGTGTGCGTGGGGGATCGTGAGAAGGAGGTGAGTGCAAATTCAACTCACATGTGTGCGAGACCAGAGCGGAGACTGCCGGGGCCGGCGAGATTATGGCAGTCAAGCGCTGCATGGCCGTTGGCGCACAGAGGGCACGGCGAGACACTCGACGCCGAAAGGGGAAGGAACGTCAACACTCGAGTCGACAGCACAACTACAAGAAGCACATTAGCACATTAGCACAGCACCACTGCAAAGCAAGCACATCGGATGAATCAACTTACAATATTCGAATTATCACATCCCGAAGGTATACGCATGTGCAGCCCAATCGCCCCAGAGCCTTGCCCCAGAGCTTCACGACTGTGGCAAGCACGTTACATGAAGCTGCATCATGCGAGTAGAATCCTGTTGCCATCACCACCATCACTTATCCTCGAGCAGGAATGTCAGTATATCAACCTAGCAATGTACCAGAGCCAGAGACATGAGACCGGCTCTACGACATTGGGTTTTCAATTTTCATGTTATCACCGTGCATTTGTGCACATGCTGCTTCGTGCTGAGCAGCTTCTCATGGTGCATCTGTGCACATGCTGGCTCATGCTGAGCGGCTTCCAGATAGCGCCATCGCTATGCAAGCACATTGTGCTATTCATCATGTCCCCAAACGCCCAAATCATCCCAGTATCGTCATGGCTGCGCCTTCCTGAGGCCCAACGTAACTCATCGCTTCAAGCCTGCTCCTCAGGTCCTCCAACTACTTCTCGGAGGCCGGGCCTGCTGCAGCAGCGGAAGCAGCAGCGGCATCCTTGCTGGCAGAACCACCACTGGGGCCCGAAGCCTGAGCAGCACCATCGGTCACCATCTTGGGCAAAACACCTTGCTGAACCCACAAGTTGATGAGGCCCTGCATCGGCTCCGTGTCCCTGTCGCTGATGAGGCCGAAGCGACGACCGACATTGTTGAAGTGCACGAAGCAGGTGTTGAGCTCGCGGTAGCACTCGAGGTCCCAGAAGGTCAACCAGTGAGCCCAGTAGAGGTGAGCGTAGCAGCGGAACATCTGCTTGTACCTATGAAGGGTTGGCAGGTCAGTGTCACCATCGGAATCGCCATCTTTAGAGGCAACTTACAGGTTCTTGACTTCATTGTAGAAGGCCTGCGGAAAGCCATAGGTCGAGCCCAGCCACTTGTTCTTGTCGTTCAGATCGAGGTCCTTCAAGCGCAGGCCCATTGGCGGAGCCGAAGAGAAGGTGTCTGTGGGGAAGAGCGATGGATTTGCGATCTTGCCGTTGACCCAAGTCTGGATGTTCTTGATGTACTGAGCAGCAGGAAGGTTGATTGGGTTGCGCTGCGTGTCGACCCAGGTGTACACGACGCCTGGGCTAGAGGTCATGGTTGGGCAAGTCTGCTCGGTGCAGACAGACTTGGCGGCGGTCTTGTCGACCTTGTCAATGACGACTGTGATCATGTTGCCCATCAAGCGCGCTTGCTCGACCACTGAGAGTATGTGTTAGCACCATACGCCTGCACAATGTGCACGGCCTCTATTTTCTTCGGTACTCACATTGATGAGCGAGCCACTCGCCCTCGTCGACGAGAGCCGGAGTGACGGCCAGCGTATCGAAATTGCCCTTAACAACGAGGCCAGCATACGGCTCCTTGAAGAAGAGCGGAATTCTGCCTTCGTTGGCATTGGTCTGCTGAGCTTGATCGTTGTGGGTGACGCTCTGCGAGATCGACGGCGACGGCGGAGCAGCAGCAACGGCTGGGCCGATCGGATTGGCTTGGCCGTAGGCCGACGGAGAGGAGGTGTTGCCGCGGCTCGGCGGGGCGTTCTGGTTGCGTGCCGGGTTTGCCTGACGGCCGAAGGCACGTCTACGCGCATAGGAGTCAGCAAATCTTGGTATTGGGCGAAAGTTTGGGGAGATCCAGAAGAGCCCGTCGCGGCTCACGCGACGACAGGCATTCCACTCCTCGAACGTGAAATCGAAGGGCTCTTCATCTCCAGGTTGCTGGACGCATTGGTCCATGGTGTCTGCAAGCTCCGGTGCGGCCAGGCCAGTCCGAGTGTGCAGATTTGGTTGTCTTGGCAGTTTGAAAGATACAAAGTATCGACACGGAGCTAAAAGTGGTAGGAGCCATTGCAATCTTGCCTCAGGGTCCAGAAGGGCGCATGACCTCGCTTGTGTAACGCGACGAGCTCTGCTAGCGTCATCCATACCAGTATCCCTACCACGTGCTCAAGATCCTGGCAAGGTAGATGTCTTCACCAATAGTATTCCAGATATCCAGCTTGCTGCTTGGCACGACATCCCATAGCCTCGAGTCCTCGAAAGGCTCGCTTGACCAGAACGGAAGGCACGACGGGCAAGGTGAGGGACCAGCCAATGGGGATGAGTCTTTCACAATGGCGTGGTGCCAGTCTGCAGGCAAAGTCCGACAGTCGCGCGATACCATTACTCCAGTCTGAGTCTAATCGAGAGCCGTATGTCCAGAAAGATCCGGGCGTTGTGGTGCTCATCATGTCCCAGCTACCGCCAAGATGCCCGTAATCGGGAGTGGCCACTGATTGGGATTCCGTTGATCCAGCAGTTGATGAGCGCCGGCACCGGGGCGAGTTCCACCTCCATTCCACGACATAATGCAAAGACATTTTGTTTGACACCTCCAAGAATTGGGTAGCCACCAGCAAAAATGCCACTACCGCCGCACGCCCGCTTGCCTTGGATCCGAAGCATTGATAGAAAAGTATATTCAACTTACAGATTGCTCATCCAGTTTGACATAGTCGATGCTGCTTCGAGTGTGTCGGTGATTGTATCAGTGAGTGAACGAACGGCACAACGCTGTAGGCGATGTGCAGTGGGATATCAGGAAGAAGGTGGTGCTCAGGAGGTCGAGCTTGTCGTCGTTCAGGACCCTGGCAAGCCTGGCCGCTAGTGATGCGGCTTTTCGGGCCGCTGGTGCAGGCGGATACAGCCACTAGTCGCGCTCAAGAGCTCCACGAGATTCGCGACTTGTCTTGCAGCGATTGACGGGGAGAGGGAAGGACCTCTCATATATCCTGGTCAAAAGCAACATCGTGAGGATCTGGCAGGTGCGAAAGTCTGCTGATCACAGCGTATCGACTCTGCCAACACGTGACCTGCCTCAAAACGACCAGGCGCGCAACTTGGCTCAATTGTCGAGGCGACATGGCTTCAGCTGCTGCAGTCGGTGCCAATGCAGCTGAATCGCCGGCAGAGAATGACATCGGCGCCGACGCTGGCAATGTGGGGGAAGTGACAAGTGCAATCGGCTCCAGGACGGATGGCATCACCGAACCGGGCGACGTCGAAGAGAACGATGAGGACGATGTGCGAGGGACCGCGCGAAGAAAAGGGCCTGTCGAAGGCGCTGCATTGGGCGACTCAGATCTGCAGCAAGTTGGCGAGGACGGCGGCGGCGACGACGATCTGTTTGGCGACGAGCACGATGATGCACCAGCAGACAAGCCCGCCAAGAGGCAGCTTGACGATGAGGACCTGGACTCAGGAGATGATATGGACAGGACAGATCGCGTCGCCGAAGAACAGCAGCAAGTCCAGGAAGAGGAGTACGAGCAAGTGGACAAGCTCGAGATGAACCTCGAGATGCCGCGGCAGCCATTGCCGGAGCCTAGCGACGGCGAGGTATGCTGTGTGCCACGAAACATGAGTATGCATACTGACATTCGCTAGATGTATCTCGTCAAAGTGCCCGACTTCTTGGCGATCGAGCCTACAGCATGGGACCACACCAAGTTTCAACCACCTACGAGCGACCACCATTCGCGGAAAGGTCCATCCGCAGGCTTCTCGGCGTACAATACAGCCTTGACAACCATTCGATGGCGGCGCTCACCCAATGACTCCAGTCGACTGCAGTCAAACGCCCGTATACTACGATGGTCCGACGGCTCCACCACACTACAGCTGGCCAGCCTACCTCAAGTCCAGTACGAGATCGATGGCAATCTTCTTGCTCCTCCACAACGAAATCCAGTCAAGCCCACACCCGTCTCGATACAAGCACCCAACAACAAAGGTGGACGTCAAGGCGATGGGACGATTGCTGGCGAGCGCTACGACTCAAGCAAAGATGCCTTCACATACCTGGGCGTGCCTTCCGAAACAACAGGCACAGTTCGCATCACAAACAAGATCACGGCCGGCCTCAGCATTCGACAGACTGCAAACGAAGGTGACGAGGCAATCGAAAAGCTGCAAGCAGCAATGGCCGCGGCAGCCAACGCAGTCAAGGTCGAAGGTGGCAATGGTAAGCTGCAGTTGATCGACGAAGATCCAGACATGAAAAGGGCGGAAGCCGAGAGAGCCATGAGAGAGAAGCAGAGGGCAGACAGGAAGAAAGAAGCAGCCGTGCAGAGGGAAATGGACAAGACCAACCGCGCGCTGGGCAGGCACGGCCTCTCGTCAGGCAGATACGGCGGCCTGAACTCCAGCTTCCTGGAAGACGAGGAGCTCGGCGGCGGCTCGAGGCCGAAGAAGGGCGCTGGTGCCCGACGACCGAAGCAGAGACGGAACAGCATCTACTCTGACGACGAGGACTTCGGACGCCGGCACTTTACGTCCAAGGAGGATGAATATGACGAGGAAGACGACTTTGTGGCGCGTTCGAGCGAGGAGGAGGTGGTGGCAGACGATGACGACGACGACGACGGCATCGTGGAGGAGCCGAGGCATCTCGAACGCACGCCTAAGCGGGATCGGTCGCCGCCTGCTGCGGATGAGGATGCGGATGCGGACGGTGAGGTGGATGAGGATGTGGCGCCGGCGGCTGCGAGGAAGAGGCAGAGGGTTATTGTCGATGATGATGAGGAGTAGTCTCGGTGGCGTAGTTGGGTACCCTTGTCTTCGTGCATAGCGTGGCGTTAGGCATGGACTGGACCAAGATGCTTGGCATCGGTCTTCGGTATTGTACCACTAGGACCATATATACACACAGTCATGAGATTTTGGGCGACAGCTCTAAACTCCTGCAGCTATACCTTCAGCAGATCTTACGTTGATAGGCGACGCGTTCGGCAACATGCGCGTGTGACGCGGTGTTGTAATTCCGAACTGGGCAACGCACACGATCGTTGCAAGCCAGCGGCGTCACAGGACCTCGGAGCATACGCATTCAAGCAATACAGGTAGGTACCAACTTTCATACGCCAGAACCGAGCCGAACCTTTACTTACAAGAGGACTTCAGCAGCCCCAGCAAGCAAGCAACGCCTCGCAAAGGACTCTCACCCAACAGGGAAAATGCACAGAAAACTGATGTCTTGCTATACCCTAACCTACAACCACATCTCCGCTGCCTTCTGCTGCCGTGTCTCTCCCTCCACCATGATCGCTCTTTGCACCAAGCTGCTGTCTTGGCTTGACTTCTTGTCATTTTGTTCGTGACCAGCACGGGAATCGCAGTTTGAGAGATGGAGAGAGCGGCGATTCGTGCGTTGTCGAGTGGTCCGCGCGAGAGGCTTACTCTAGTTGTGGCCGGCCTTGCGGAGCGAGTTGCTGAGCCACTCGAGACCCTCGTACAAACCGTCACCACTGGTAGCGCAAGTCGATTGGATATACTGCAGAAATGCCATTAGCACTGAGTATTTCCGCGGAACTCATTGTTCACGACGCATGAACGTACCCAAGCGCGTTGCCTCAAGCTGTGCAGACCCAACTTGTCGGTGATCTCGGCTGCGTTCATCGCATTCGGCAAATCCTGCTTGTTGGCAAAGACCAACAACAAAGCATCCCTCAGCTCGTCCTCGTTCAACATGCGCTGCAGCTCCTCGCGGGCCTCAACCACACGGTCGCGGTCGTTGGAGTCGACGACGAAGATGATGCCTTGGGTGTTCTGGAAGTAGTGTCGCCACAGGGGACGGATTTTGTCCTGACCACCGACGTCCCAGACCGTAAACTGGATGTTCTTGTACTCGACCGTCTCGACGTTGAAGCCTGAATTGAATCACCGTTAATACTCCCTTTTGCCTCTTGTCAGTGCTGTAAAGTGATTACTGACCGATGGTGGGGATGGTGGTGACGATTTCACCGAGCTTCAGCTTGTACAGAATGGTGGTCTTTCCGGCAGCGTCCAGACCGACCATCAGAATGCGCATCTCCTTCTTGCCCCAGAGGCGGTCGAACAGCTTTGAGAACGTGAGACCCATCTTGACGGATGCGAGTCGCTAGCGACTATGGTGTAAGGGGTATTGGTGCGAGAGAGTTATTGAAGGGGGTTGTGGATCAGTGTCTGTGTGTGACCACGTTAGTCCCTTGTCGTATCTGAAGTCCATTGTTTGTATATGTCGCTTGTGATGCGCTGGCGCGGGCGTCGCACTGCTTGGCAGCGGCACAGTGTCCTCTTTCCGCCGTCCACTGCGCTGACTTCCCTATTTGCAGGCAAGTGCATTGTCTGGAGCTGAGGCGTTTCCTTGGGATAATGCGCGCCGCCATATACCCCTTGTGCGGCGCGGAATATGCGAGGATCGCGGTGGACTCACCTTTGGTTGACCTGAGATCCAATGGGTGTGTGTGAGAAATGTTAAAGTGGTGAGTTGTTGCCAATGATGTTGGTTGGCCGGCTGAAGGACAGAGTACTGTAACTCGCGGAGCAGGGTCCAAAAGACTTGGCGCTGGTACGTGCACGGCTTAGTCATGTTGACATTTTCACAACCCAACGGATCTCAATGAGGTGCCTAAGGATGGGAGGACCATTCCCATGATCATATGGACAAAGACGACTTCGGACAGCTCATACTGAAGTGTCACCACCGCGCAGTCAATACGGTATCACGTGTTTGTCTTCCACGTATGAACAGCAAGGTGTCACATGCCAACTCAGCTTGACAGCACTTGTGAATTAGCGTCCCCGCAGGATTGCGACATGCAACTCATGCGCCTTCACATGTGCCCTCCGCTGCTCGCTGAGCTTCCTTCTCGTCGGCGGTCAAGTCGCTCTCCGCGCGTCCTATTCTGACGAAGCCCATGAAGATGATCAACGCTGTACCACCGCAAGCCATCTCGAACCAAAAGGCATTCTTGTAACTCTGCTTTAGACCCTGGTACGCCGTGTTGGAGACAACGACGTCAGCGAAGGCTAGAAGTATGGCAATCGACAGCTGAAGCAGAACAGTCGATAGCGCTCCTGCGAGGCCTTGTTGTCGTGCCGGCAGGGTAGTCGAGAAGAAAATGTTGGCCACGTTGTAGATGAGGTCGATAGCGATCGTCTGTCGTCTGATAATGTTAGCATCAATCTCAGTCCAACGACGACAATCATGACCGTACCGCACAAGTCATGGCGGGGAATATCCACGCCCAGTAATCGGGGTGCTTTGGCAAGATGGCGAAAAGGAGCGAATCCACCATGATAGCCACGCCAGTAATGGCCATCATGTACGTGCCAGGTATCCGATGAAGAATGAGGCCACCGAGTGTTGCCAAGGTGCATCCTCCCACAGCCAGAGGCACGTACCATGCTACGACAAGCATGGGCGGCTTGTTCAGAATATTCTCCATACTGTCCCGGCTGGTCAGCTCGTGACGACAGTTAGTCAAGGGTAGCGGGGCAACACTCACTATAACGTACCATAGAGCAGGTATATGCCCAGTGTGCCGTACGTAAAGAGCAAGCCAAGGATAAATGGTCGCACATATTTGATTTTGAAAACCTGAAATGGCAAAAGCGGCTGCTCAGCGATCCAACCCTCCACGTAGAAGGCCGCGGCCAGTACCAAGACGCCTACTATCAACGTGATGTAGATGTAAGGCGTCGACCAGCCTCTGGGTGCATGACTAGCATCGGTGATCGCAAAGACCACCAGTATCAGTCCAGCAGCGGTTGTCAAAGTGCCTCACCAGTCCATTTTTACGCCATTGTCTTTGTGCTCCTGATAGTCTTGCGCTACGGTAAAGTATGCAATCAATGCCGTAACACAGGTCAATATCGTGCCGATATAGAAATACCAGCGCCATCCGGCGTACGAACCCGCTATGCCGGCGAAGAAGATGCCGACAAAGAAGCCAAATGCTGCCATTGCACCATAGATGGAGAACACAACGTTCTTGCGTGGGCCAGGACGATACATACTCCCCAGCAACGTCAAGCTGGCCGGCAGGTATGCGGCAGGACCAAGACCTTGCAAAGCGCGGCAGAAATCCAGCATCAATTCGTTATGGGCAAAACCGGCGATCAAGCTCCAAGCGGCGTACCGGATACACCCGCCAATGTAGACCGAAAAGCCTCCGTATATATCGGCCAGTCGACCAAAGGGCAGGAGGAAGGCGCTGACTACCAATGACAAAGCAGACGTCGACCAGGTCGTGGAGGCAGCGGGTATGTTCAGCTCTTCGGTCACCACGGGCAATAGCACAATGAAGCCTGAGACCGCGTACTCGGTCAAAACTTGTGACATTGCTATGCTGAAGACGAAGCCGATCTCGCGCCAGAGGGACTTGAGCTTCTCCGGGCGCTCGCGGCCCAGCCGATCCAGGCGAGCTGTCTCGGAATCGCCTTCGAGAATATGAGCTTCTTTGCCGATTTTGCAACCATGGTCGCGATCATTCACAGAATGATTCTGGGACTCAGTGGGCGTAGCCGTGGTATGGTCTGCACTGGGCTCCGCGACAAGATCTCGGCTCGTGGGAGACTGCTGCATACCTCGTCGATGACTTGAGCTCAGATCCAGTTGTTGAAGCTCGTGAGAGTTCATGGCAGTAGGCGAGGCGCGCAAAGAGTGGAATAGGACAGTCTCCACGTGCTAGTCGTAGAACAGATGGTCTTGACCATTCTTCAGTCTCCATGCCGGCCGGAAAAATCCAGATGGCTCAGCGGCCTTGCCATGGTCGTGAGCGCATGCGAGCACGACCGCTGCGAATGTGAACGGAGAGTGGCCGGCTTGAAGGCCGGGCGAGCTACATAGACATCAGGCCGGGTCGTCATTACGATGCACGCGGTCCCGAAAACGCCTGGCCGAAGGCAAGGACAATGCACATGCATGCATAGGCGCCAGAACCAGAGTCGCCGGCCGGTTCGTTGCTCTCGGCATGGTTCCAATTGTCGTGAGGTGAGCTCCGCAGTCCAACTCCGACATCAAGCCGGCAGCCTTCAGGCACTTCTCGCTTGAGCCTTTTCAATGTACATAGTAAGTAAGAGGACTCATCATTGACCAGCGACATGTACTAGAATGTTATAGTAAGGATATTATTATTCGGAAATATCAATTGATGTTATTCGGAATGGAAGGATCAACTGATTGACTGCTAAGCGCAAAGTACTATGTAATGATAAGATTTAGCGCTTGCTCAGCGGTACCGACGTGCTTGAGGCTTTGGATTTTATATTTCGCCGTCGACGTTCCCGGAGTGTGTTTACCATTTCTGACTGTGCATCGGGCTGTTGGCATACATCAATGTACAGCTCTAGCTATTGGTAAAGTCTCCATGCTCGTCGAGCGTCTCCCCTAATCGCACTCTTACTACCTAAGCCAACCAGCTGGCAGTCCAGTCCCATAAGCTTTCGGTCCATCTGGTCTATCATAGTATGCCGAGCTCTGCCCTTGATTCGTGGGACGGTACTGCACGCTATCACATGACATAAAGTATTGCCCTCTGCTGTAGAGTGGGTTCTTGGCCGACCGAATAGGAGCTCTGCTGCCGAAGGAGCTCACGCCGTCGTTGCTGGCCCACATAGAGTTCTTCAACGCGTTTCCGGGATGAGTTGATGCACCGGCTGCTGGTCCAGGCGAAGGAGCTCGAGTCGAGGCGCCCTTGATGCTGGGTCCGTCCGCCCTCACGCTCGTTTCTGTCATTGACGCTGCAAGGTCCGCGCCATTCCTCTGCAGCGCGGGCCTCTTCATCGCACCCCCCTAGAGCGTAATGTTCCATTGCTTCTGCAAGTTTGTGTCCAGACTCTGTAACGCCAATACTGGACCCTCCATCTTTACTTGTTTGTTGGCGTCCCGTGGGCCCTTCTTGGGAAGTTCTCTAACACAGGTCTTCAAAATGGCTTTGCCTGCACCGCCGAAAATGCCAATGATACGCGGGACCCAGTCTTCAATCATGCCCTTGACGAGCCAGTAGTGCGCGTGCTGCGCCTGTCCTGCTGGGACATTGAGAATGCGCGACATGCTCTCCCACCAGATCCGATTGGGCGCTGGATTTGGATTCTTGGACCGGCTGAAGTCCCGCAGAGTCAGGGCGGAGAAGCCCGCACCGTACGCCCATTGAGCGCGATAAAACTCAGTTGCGTCCATGTCTGCCTTCCAACCAATCAGTCTTCTGCCTGCCGCAGTTGGCGGAGGATTCAAGCCAAAGAGCGCCGGAGCCAGGACGTGATATTTGGCCCAGACAATGTCGATCAGACTGACACCCTGCCAGCGGAACTCAGGGACGGAGAAGATGGTGCAAGCAAAGACACCGATTGCGTCTGCGATCTTGGTATCTTCGCCCGTATCTTGGTAAAGCTGCTTCAGGAGCAGCTTCGCGGTCAAGTTCAGGAGGTAGAGCATAAGTTCTGGGTACTGCTTCTCTGCATCCGAGGTAGCCGGTACAGGTTGACGCGAGTGGACGCCAATGATATATTCTGTGATATCAACCCTTTGGCACTGTGTCATCAGCTCATCGCTTTTGGCTTGCGATAGGATCGCTCGGACTTCTGCGAGCTGTGGGCAAAGTCAGATTATAACTCGACTTACGATGCTACAAGGACTCACCTTCTGTTTGTTCTCGTTCTTGTCAACCTTGTTCAGCTGCCCGATCTTTTTCCTGATTTCCTGCTTCCAGTAGTCCATCTTCTGCTTCGCTGGCGGCATTTCGGCTCTGCTTCTTTCTGGCGCCTGTCTGGCATTAATCTTGGCTTGGTGGGCGGCGTTAGCATCTTTGGTCATTTGCGCGAGGATCTGCTGGACCCGATTCCGCAGTGCCTTGAGCTTTGAGTGGATCTGCAGATACTGCTCATGCTCCTGCTCTCGCTTCTGCAGATTTGAGACTAGGCCTTGATTGACAGCTTGCGCCAGGGCGTCGCCCGCCTGCTGAGTGACTGACGATGCTGGTGCCGATGCATGGGAGCCCGCTCCGTGTGTAATCGCAGCAGCAGGCTGGGCGGGCGGTTTGGCAGCAGCTTGTCGTTCTCGCTCTCGCGCAGCAGTATCCTCTCGTGCCTTGGCGTCCTCTCTCGCCTTGCGGTCTGCCTCCCCCTTCTGCCTGGCGGCCTCACGCTCCGCCTTGTCCTTGGCTTCCTGCTGTTTCTGGGCTTCTGCACGACGCGCCTGCTCCTCCTTCACACGCTGCAAAGCCTGCCGCTGCTTGCGCTCCTGCTCCTGCCTCTTTGCTTCCTCGAGCTCTCTATGCTCAGCAGCCGCCTTGGCCTCGGCAAGTTCTCTCTCTTTCTTTGCCAACTCTGCCTTTTCACGTTCTGCGCGCTTCTGCCGCTCGATCCGTATTTCAAGCTCGAGCTGTGCGCGTGCCCTCTCTGCCGACTCGCGCACTGCCTCGTGACGTTCCAACGCTTCCCGCAGTGCCTCTTTGTGCAGTCGTTCTTGCTCGGCAGTCTGGGCGTTGAGGACGTCTCTGAAGGTCTTCTCCTCGTTCAGGTAGAGCTTGCTCATTTCGTCCCACAATTGGCGGGAGGGACTGTCATTGGGTTGTTGTAAAGAGCGACTTGGCGAGGAATGAAACCCGTTGACTCGTCCATGGCCCGAGTCGGCGCGTCGAGCGCGAGCTGGGCTGACACTGGCGGTATGGCGGCCATTGGAGTCTGCGGAGTGCAAGGGTGAGCTCATGTTGGCAGAGTGTGCGGAGTTGGTGGGAGGTCGACAAGACCGAGTCAAGGAACGGTGTTGATGTTTTCACCGACTCTGCCGGTGGGAGAGGTTGTGTGAGGGAAGATGGCGCGCCGGCGTCATCTTTTCTCACCGAAGCGAGATTCGTTGGAGGCTTGGTCGTGTTTTCTCCAATTCACTCTTGCGAATCCTGGTGCGGAGGACGTGTCGGTGGTCGCGAGCTGCAGGGTTTTTCCTAGCCATCACCCCACGCGATTGTCCAGCCGTCCAAACATTCCTAAGTTGAATACTCTGACAAATGCAATCCAATTATATCTCTGCATTGCATGCTGGAACCTACATGTATCATTCTAATCATTTTCTACCATTTCCTTCGAGCTGCCCAGGTGAACTTCAAGTGTCCGGCTGTCAGCGGCCCTGAGTACCCGGTCTCCCCAGCGGATAACACGCAGTTTGCGGAAGCCGATGAACATGCGTGCAATGGCGGAGTCTGTTTGGCAACCTGGAAGTCTTTCACTTGATCGGGCTATCCGGTACTTCGATAGTGGAGGCAAAGGTTGGTCTCTCAGGTTGCTGCACAAAGCGCGACCTCCACCAACGTTTCGGTCACAACCTGACACCAGGATAATACCACATCTTGCAGCAATGATGCTTAGCATACTTTTGACGCATGCTCTGGAAGAGGCAGGTAATCTCTGGATCCGCCAACCCGCGGCAGGGACCGTAGCTCTTCCAAAGGTACGAGTGCGTTTCTACGGGATGGTCGCAGGGCTATGTCCGGGTCGGGTCTAATCAGATTGATCCACAACTATGCTGCCGCACAACATCATTCTAGAAGGCAGTGGCTGATATGAGACGACTACCAGTCGTGTTCTGGTATAAGTCGAGACCTGCGGGTCTGGCCCAAATTGCTGGACGCGCACATGGCTGGCGAAATCACGCCTCTTTGCACTCCATGTCATACCCTTGCTCAAATGATGAGCGCTTGTAGAACCAGATCAGCTTCAGTATTACACCGTGCAACAGATATCGCAGACACTAAGGCTAAAGGAACCCGCTTGTCTGCCATAGCTGGAGTTGGTTGAGGACTTCCACAATCAACATCTACAATATGCAATCGTTTGATCGAGCTGGCCAAAGGGCGTTGCATTGATGCAGACATTGTCAGACGAATCTGCACCTGACGCTGTGACACAGAAATCAGATGTTTACTCCCACGACGCGGCTGAAGATTCGAGTACAACAGCTTGTCTAACGATCAAGAACTTCACCTGCCTGCCGTCCTCGCAGCCCTAGAAGAGTGACTCAGCATCGCCTGGTCCGACAGTCGAACTTCACACGGTTGAGAATGAAGCTGAGCTTGGTGAGGTGTTCACCATCAATCTATTGATGCAACCATCTAGCTCCAGTCAAACCGCCATGCGTCTTCTGCTGATGCCATCGGCTGCAAAAACCACTCTGTCAGACAAACCGATCAAAGTCGAGTCCTTCGAAAACTCTACAGGACTTATCCAAAGAGAACACTCGTGATACATCACGATGACAGCCTTGTGGTCACCCATCATAGACTCGCGGAGCGTGTGTTGCCGACTCAGGACCACCATCATGGCCATGTTGAGGTACGCAGCTAACGGTGCAGACGTTCTCGTATGTGCCGGACAACACGATTAGCGCTGCGTTGATTCGGGCGGTGTTGCCGGCCAGCTTTGGGAGTTTTCGAAACGCCACGTTGGCTGACGCGAGCAGCAAGCCGGTCGTTGAGAGGACTGATCTTGCTCTTGACAATGTAGAGTACCCAGGTAACTGGGCAGATGAGAGGAAGAGCCTGCTTATGCTTGAGCGAACGGGATTTCAAAATGATGTAGTTATTAGCTTTCACTAGGCTTTCAGGTCTGTTACTACAACCAGCGCATAGTTTCCGGGTTTCTTTGCTGACCATAATCGTTTGAAACGTGCAAACAACAATGAGCGTAGTATTACTATGCGTACTTTGTAAATCAACGTGAGGTGGGCTGCAGTTCTACAGCCAGCTATCTTTGCCGAAGCATACGACATGGCTTCCTTGGCCAGGTTGTGCGCATCGGATCGGCGATGCAGAAGTGCTGCGGTCGACGGGCTTGCACATAAGTCTATGCATGCACAAGATGTTGGCCAGCATCGATTTAAAATGACGACTGATGTTGACATTGATTGACCGATGCCTTTGTCTCTATTCCATGTGTTGTTGCCGAATAGGGATGTCGTTCATCGATTGTTCGATGGACATCCCGGAACCACCGCGGCTTGGTCCTAGCTTCTCGGCTGCTCCTGCCTGACGCCACACCCGCCCGCACCCTCCCTCGCAGTCGCTCTTGCATCGACGCAGTATTGTACAGCAACACTCCTTCCCTCTGTCCTGATGAGCCGCCGTACAGCCGCCGCGCCGGCTTCTTCAAATCGCTCTCTCTGATCGTTCTTGGCCACTTCATGTCCGACGCTTGAGGCGCAATCACCTCGTCCCTGCGGAAAGCCCGCACCGCTGGCCTTTTCCTGCCAAACCCTCGATCATTATTACCCACGAGGTACCTCCTCGATCACACCCACTCGACAATCGCCCATACACAACACCAAGCACAACACCCGCATCAAAGCATAACTTGCACACACCACACCAATCCCAGCAGACACATACGGCCGCCTCTCACGCTTGGTTCTTGCACACACGACCTCGTCTGGAAACCGAGACGCCCCAAGATAAAGCATACGTCACACCTGTACAAGCGAGCTTCGAGTATCTGCCGCAGCGCCTACACACTGCACGCCTCACAAACAACACTGCGCCAGGCGGCTGTTGTCACGTACCACGAGCTCGCGTCACACAGCTCACTGTACCATAGACGTCACATCCACTTCCCGCCCGTCGCAGACCATGGATCAGCAGCAGGGTCAGAACGGTCCTCAGGGGCCTGCAGGACGACGCCTGCATATCGCTCATCGCCGCAGTCCGTCAGAAATGACGCCTCTGATGAGTACGTCCCTGCATCTCCCATGTCTCTTTCACCATGTCATCCACTCCCCATAACTTGTCAATCGTATCAGGCTCCACAAGCTGACAGTCGCTTCTGAACAGTGGAGCAACTCGCTCTTGCACAGCAGATTGAAATGCTGCAGCAACAGCAGCAGCAAATCGCCGCTACACACCAGCAGTATGTCAACATGGGCATGATACCCCAACAGCAGCAACTGCCCGGTCAGTTCCAGCAGTTGCAGGGCCAAATGCAGAACCTCCAAATATCGCCCAACCCGCAAGGCTTCCAGTTCCCGCAGCAGCAGATGGGCCAGCAACATCTTGGTATGCCTCAGATGGGCGGCATGGGCGCTTCGGCTCACCGTCGCAATCAGAGCGCCATGCCGAATATGGGCATGGGAAGCATAGGCAGCATGGGTCCACCACCTGCGCCCTCTAGTGGAGCTGCGGGCACCGACTTCAGCACGTTTGGTAATTTCGGTGCCTCACCCCAACAGCAGCAACAACAGCGAGAGAACAGCGCACCTCGAGGACGTGGTGGAGGTGCCGCAGGAGGTGGACACAACCGGAGACACTCTTTGGCCTTGCCCGAAGCGAAGAAGGCTGCCGAGCTCGCAGAGGCCAAGCGGAAGACTGGTGGCTTCCAATTTCCTGTCCCTGGTGCTGGCACCGCCTCTCCTTCCGCTAGCAACCGGTCAGCCAGCCCGGGCCAGCAGCAACCGACGGAGACTGCCCAGAGCACACAAAGCCCGACACCAACCAGTGCGACCCGTGGTGGCATGACTGGCCGAGGACATGGTAGGAGCCAAAGCCTGGCTGTTGGAGGCAATGGGCGTGGCATGGGCGCGAGCAGTCGTGGGGGTCCTGCCTTCCAGTTCCCGCCTCCACAGGCAACGAACAATGGCGGCGATCTCAACCGACGTGGCAGTCAAGGCCACGGTCGCCAGGGCTCTCGCAACTTCGAGGGCAATTGGCGCCAGCAGCAGCCTACCAACGAACCTCAGCATCAGAACATGGACAACTTCCAGATGAATCAACACGTCTCCGCACAACCCTTCCAACCTGGCCACCGCCAACGTGGCTCAATGCAAGCGCAGTCTGTGAACAGCCTCGCCGGCTTTCAGTACCAAGCTCAGCCTCAGCTTGTGCAGCTGCCTCAAGGCCAAGTGCTTTTGCAACAGCCCTTCGGCGGCCAGCCGCTAAATGCCCTCCAACTTGCAACTTTGCAAGCCTACCAAGCAGCAGGCATCGCACCACCAGCTCTCAATCAACTGACTGGCATGCACGGTGGACCAAACTTTGGCAACCAGCAGCAACAGCAGCGCAAGACACTCTTCACTCCTTACCTTCCACAGGCTACTCTACCTGCCTTGCTTGCTGACGGACAGCTCGTTGCCGGCATCCTCCGCGTCAACAAGAAGAATCGAAGCGACGCGTACGTCACTACCACCGATCTCGATGCCGACATCTTCATCTGTGGTTCCAAGGATCGCAACCGCGCGTTGGAGGGTGACTTGGTTGCTGTCGAGCTTCTGGATGTGGATGAAGTCTGGGGTCAGAAGCGCGAGAAGGAAGAGAAGAAGAAGCGCAAGGAGATCACGGATCAGCGTACTGGCTCCATTACTGCAGTCAACGATGCGACGACGGCACCGGAAAGCTCAGCTGCTGAAGGTGGGATTCGCCGTCGTGGGAGCTTGAAGCAGCGTCCGACTCAGAAGAAGAACGACGATGTTGAGGTCGAAGGACAAAGCGTGCTGCTCATGGAGGAAGACGAGATTAACGACGAGCAGAAGCCTCTTTACGCTGGACACATTGTCGCTGTCATCGAGCGCGTTGCCGGCCAAATGTTTTCCGGATCACTAGGTCTGCTCCGTCCCAGCTCTCAGGCTACGAAGGAGAAGCAAGAGGCGGAGCGCCGTGAGCGCGATGGCGGTAACAGCCACCGCTTCCAGGAGCGTCAGCAGGAACGTCCGAAGATTGTTTGGTTTAAGCCGACGGACAAGCGTGTCCCACTGATAGCCATTCCCACCGAGCAGGCACCAAGAGACTTCGTAGAGAAGCATCAGGACTATGCCAACAAGATCTTTGTCGCTTGCATCAAGCGCTGGCCAATCACGTCGCTTCACCCATTCGGAACACTTGTCGAGCAACTAGGAGAGGCCGGCGACCTTAAGGTGGAGACCGATGCGCTTCTGCGCGACAACAACTTCGGGCCTGACGACTTTTCTGATGCTGTCATTAAGAATGTTGGCCACGAGGACTGGTCTGTTGCCGCGGATGGTGAGGATGCGCTCAAAGATCGTCGTGACTTCAGGAACGAGCAGACATTCACCATCGACCCGAACAGCAGCAAAGAGCTTGACGACGCCCTGCATTTCAAGGATCCGGGTAACGGCCAAGTCGAGATTGGCATCCACGTAACGGACATTGCTCACTTCGTCAAATCGAATTCGCTTGTCGACCGCGAGGCCAAGAAGCGAGGCACGGGTGTCTACTTGATGAATAGAACTGTCAACATGCTCCCGCCGAAGCTGTCGCAGGAGATTTGCTGCTTGAGCCCGGGAGAGGACCGCTACACCGTTTCCGTTGTATTCAAGGTCAACGCCGCTACCGGCAAGGTTGTTGAAGAAGAGACTTGGGTCGGCAAGTCTGTCATCAAGAGCTCTGGCAAGTTGTCATATGAAGAGGTCGACGCTGTTATCAACGGCAAGACTTCTCCAATCGACAGTGATCGCAGTCGGCAGATTTCAACGCTGCACAACATCACCCAGAAGTTCCGCCAAGCTCGCTTTGGTGGCGACGAGTCTGTCATCCCGCCTCTCCGCTTGCTGTACCAGCTGGACGATGAGAATGTCCCGGTTGAGCAGAACATCTTCGACTCTAGCCCCGCCCATGAGATGATTGAAGAGCTCAGTCACAAGACTAACGCGCTCATTGCTCAGAAGATCTATGCTGCCATGCCAGATCGTGCGCTTTTGCGACGACAAGCTAACCCGAATCCTAGGCGCCTCCAGACATTCGCTGAGCGCATGACAAATATCGGCATCGACGTCGATATCACAAGCTCTGCCACGCTGCAGAACAGTCTTTTCGGCATCGAAGACGATGATGTGCGCAAGGGCATGGAGACACTGATCATAAAGAGCATGCAGCGCGCCAAATACTTCGTGCCCGGGAAGATTCCTGACGACTGGCTTTCGCATTACGCGCTCAATCTGCCACTCTACACCCACTTCACCAACCCGTCACGTCGCTACGCGGATATCGTTGTCCACCGTCAGCTTGAGGCTGTTCTTTCCAACGGCGCGATTGAGTTCAGCGAGGACGTTGAGTCCCTCGCCAAGACTGCTGAGACCTGTAACACCAAGAAAGACTCTGCACATGCGGCGCAAGAACAGAGCGTCCACATTGAGTCCTGCCGGGCCATGAACAAGCGCAGCGAGGAGCAAGGTGGCGACCTCATCTCGGTCGGCATTGTTGTCTGCGTGTACGAGTCGGCATTTGATGTGCTGATCCCGGAATATGGGTTCGAGAAGCGCGTCCACTGCGACCAGCTGCCGCTGAAAAAGGCCGAATTCAACAGAGAGACCCGCCTACTGGAGCTGTACTGGGAGAAGGGTGTTCCGTCCAGTGCCTTTGTCCCTGAGGATGAGAAGCCGCAGACCAAGGGCCACCGCTCGACTGGCAGCAGTGTCGCTCGCGAAGCAGCTGCCAAGCACGAAGCGAATCGCAAGGAGATGAATACTGGTAGCATTGACACGAATGATGTCGATGCGCTCTTTGACGACGATGAGGACAGCGCCTCTGAAGCGACGGACCAGCACAACAACGGTGTGGGCCTCAATGGCGATCGTACGACCCACAGCGGCCCACCATCCCCGACGCGCAATGGCCTTGTCCCCCAGCGGAGCAAGAGCGATTCGAGGGTCTTGCATTCCACTGGTCCCGAGGCGAAGCTGACGAACAAGGACAAGTACCTTGGCTACTTCGCTCTGAGGGAGCAAAACGGCGACTACATCCAGGACGTTAAGGAGATGACCCGGGTGCCGGTGCTGCTGAAGACTGACCTGACCAAGAGCCCGCCGTATGCCTTTGTTTGATCTTGTCAACCGAACAAATGCTGACGATTTTTACAGATGCTTGACCATTCGGTCTTTGAACCCTTACGCTCTTTGAACAGCATCTCAATACGATGCACCGATTTTCGATCATCGCGACGCCGCAAACGCTATTGGAGTGGAAGGCGTTAAGGCAGGTCTTGCACCATATGGCGCAAGTACGAGCACGTGTCCAGCATCTGCACACTAAACAGAGCTACCACAGCAGAATATCATGACTTGGCGAAAGCCGAGCAGATGTTCTCGACCACCAGCGCCACTACGCGCTTCTTTTGGCGCGCCATGCCACTGACCGTATACACTCATTACAACATTGACATCGGCAACATTGGAGAGCTCGTCGCGAGATAGGGGGCAGCGGAGATTGTGGCACTAGCTGCGACTTTGCACGCGGAGATAGCAGGAAGACATGGGAGGGAGTAGACTGTATTCCTACAGCGCAGGCCATTGGTGCAGTGTTGTGGATGGCTGTGGATGTATCATGGGAATGCATTGCTTGGTCCTTGGAGCTGGAAAGGGATCTTATTGTTATCTTGTTTGCGTGTATGTACTTGCTTTGCATTATGGCTCTTCTTACCTTGAGCGATGTAGGTATGACATGGACTAGGTGTAAAGGCCGTAAAAAGCACTGAATCTTTTGGTGTCTCGCTCTCGGCGCCTCTCCTTTTGCTTCAGCGGAGCCTCAGACTCCCGACCTCGCCAGACCTGCCGCCTCACCCCATCCCCCCTCTTCTTATCCGACTCTCCTCCCCAGAACACTACGCGCCCATCATCCCCGCCATCATCTCAAACTTATCCCTGATGTCATCCGGGTGCACGCGTCGGCCCGTCTTGTCGTAGAAGGCGGCCGCGACGCGCAGCCACGTCGCGTGGGCGTCGCGCATGATGAGCTCGGAGAGGCATTGCAGCTCGCTGAGGGTGAAGAGAGGGTCGGCGTGGAGTTGTTGCCATTCGTGGAGCGTGAAGCGGGTTTCTTCTGCTGGTGCTGCTGCGGTGGGGGGTTGGGAGGGTTGGGTGTGGTGGGAGGAGGCTTTTTTGGAGGGAGTTTTTACGGAGGGGGCTTTGGTGGGTTCGGTGGCGGGAGGTGGTGGTGGTGAGTTGTTGGCGTTGTTCGTGTTTGTGTTCGTGTCCTCGGGCTCGCCACCGCTTTTGTTCTTCTTGCTCTTTTTGCCTTTTTTGCCTTCGTTTTGCTGCTGCTGTTGTTGTTGTTGTTGTTGTTGTTGTTGTTGTTGTTGTTGTTGTTGCTGTTGCTGCTGCTCGTTCTTCTTCTTCTTCTTCTTCTTCGGCTCATCTTTCTTATCTTCCCCGCCGGCTGCGACGGCGCCTTCGACCGGCTTGCCTTGGATTTCTTTCCAGCGCGCCGTGAGTTGCCATTTGGGTCGATTGCCGAGCTGCTCAGTGATTTTGGCCCAGGAGGTGTTGGAGTCTTTGAGCTCGCGCAGTTGGGCGTCTTCTGAGGGCGTCCAGGGTTGTTCGGCTGGCTGGGATGGGGTGTTAGTGTGCTGTACGTGGGCCTTACTGATCGGAATTTTGTACTTTGTCGTCGCCACCTGCCTTCTCATCCTTTTTCTCCTCTTTCTTCACTTCTTCTTTCTTGTCGTTACTTTTTCCCTCTTGATCTTTCTTGCCACCCTCGTCGCTCTTCTTGGCTTCAGCAGCTTCTTCCTTCTTACTCCCGCCATGCGCACTCGCGTTGGGAGACTTGTGCTTCTCGATGATCTTGCTGCCATTCTTCTTCTTGATGTCGTAGTATGTGACTTGCACTTTGCGGCCTACATTCGGGTCGGTGGGCTTGCCGGTGTCAGCGTCGATCTCGTAGATCTTGACTGGTAGGAATTTGGTCCAGCGAGGTAGATCTTTCATTGTGGCGGGATGCAATGAATGAGAGTGATGTGGTGTATGGTCGAGTAGATATTTATATCGAGAGTGATGCTATGTAAGGAAGTCGAGAGGCAAGAACCTCGCTTCAGGAGGAAGGCACGCTCGAGCGGTATCACTCGAGATGGCGGGACTGGACTGCGAGGCAGAATTGTACAAGGTATTGTTTCTGAGAGGCGAGGACAAGCAATACATGGAAGCAGAATGTAACAGGATTTGTATTAGACTGGCTTCCTTACCTTGTCGCTGCTCGTCTTCACTTTCTCACTCGAGGCTTTGGCAGGACTTCCCGCCTTCTTCCTGCTCGGTGAGGTCGCCAATAGCAAGCCCCTAGGCAAAAAGGCATCGATGAATGAAATCTTGGGCAGCTCCTGGGCTGGCGGCATGTTGTCTGCATTGGCGACTGTTGCGGCGATTCGAGTCGCCAGCGTCGCTCTGGAGGATGGCATGGTTGGTGTTGTTGCGCGATGCCGAGGGTATGCTGATAGTCGGCTTGTTGTTGGCTGCGGTGGAGCGGGGAAATATCGAGAGATCAAGTAAATATTTGGGCAGGGCTGTTGCTGGGCGACATGTGATGCGTGGTCCGAGCTTCCAGGTTTTCGTTTGGGCAGGAGCGATGATACCTCGCAACAACAAATTGATACCAATGTCAGGAGCTGGCCATGTGCAGAGTTCCGTCTTCCGCGTGTCTTTGTCTTAAGCATCCTGTCGGGCAATAGGCTCCAAGTCACGAATGGAGCAAGGCGGGGACACCACACGGGACCATGACAGTGTACTCTATACTTCGCTTGTGATGATATCGCAGCATCCCTCATCAAGGAACATGTTCGACTGGATCGATGAGACTTGTGATGATTTCCTGGCTCGAGCTGCGGTGGTCATGGTGCCACCAGGAGGTTTAGAATGTCGATTCTAAGGTAGTGACGCGCATACAACACTCGCCCCCTGAGGCCGAGTTCAAGCATAGATGTACTCTCTTGTACACTCGCATGAGGAGGAAGATTTCATCTACGTCGAATATCATGAGGGAAGACAGGAGTACCTTCAAACTGCATCGCAGACCGGAAGCAATTCCGCACTTGCCGTTCTGGACACCTCAGCAATGCAATGCCTTACGACCAATCTCTCATCCACTCCGCCTTCATCCCCCTTGACAGAGTATCGAGACAACAGACGAAATGCTCGGGCGATTACCGGCCACACTGCTGGCCCTCACCTCCGTCGTCGCCGTCGGCCATGCACACAACATCCAGATGAAGGCCCACTCGCGCGAGTGCTTCCACGAGACCCTGCACAAGGATGACAGGATGACCGTGACCTTCCAAGTCGCCGATCGGGAATACGGTGGCAGCGGGAATATCGAGCTGGATTTCTGGGTACGTCTTGTATAAAACCAATACACTCTACGCATAGCAATACAACCAATACAATTCACGCATAGCACAGCAGAACTGATGGGCAGCATCATAGATCTCAGGCCCAGATGGCGCCCGAATGATCGACCAGCGCGCCGTGAGCGCCGGCGACCACTCCTTCGATGCCAAGCAAGACGGACGATATGAGTACTGCTTCGGCAACGAGTACTGGTCCGCCAATACCAAAGAAGTCAGCTTCAACGTCCACGGCATCGTCTACGTGCCCGAGACCGAAGTCACGGAAGATCCGCTTGAGCAGGAGGGTGCGTCTTCACTCTGTCCTTCTCCCTCTTCCAAGCATGGCCATTGGAAATTCAAGCTGACGGCAATGCCATCACAGTCAAAGGTCTCTCGCAACTCCTCGATCAAGTCAAAGACGAGCAAAGCTACATCATCGTCCGCGAGCGCACCCACCGCAACACCGCCGAATCGACCAACGCGCGCGTCAAGTGGTGGTCCATTTTCCAGCTGGGCGTTTTGCTCGGCGAGGGCGTGTTTCAGGTGTGGTGGTTGAAGCGTTTTTTCGAGGTGAAGGACCCTAGCAGACCATCTTTCAACAAAGGTGCGTTGGGCTGACCATTGACTTTTGGGCTGGTGTAGGTTAAGCGACTGGTTTGAGCGAGTGGTTGTCCATGCGGTGTTGTCGTACGATTTTCCGATGCATGAGCGGATGGTTGGGAGAGGGAGTGTCGGCATGTGTAGGATGCCTTTAAATGCATGTCGACAAGGCTGAGTGATTACTCAAGTTACAATTAACATCAATGAGATTTGGACCCGCATGTTCTACAGAATTTGGACTGTCGAACTGTTCTCTGGCAAGACTGATCAACGTTTCCTGGCTTAGTCAGGCCACCTAGCGCAGCACCAGCTCTCGAAGAGCAGTTCCTCAACACGCCGGAGTTCTGTGGCTCTAAAAGGTCGAGCAATACCCTAATCCCTGTTTGTCTATCAATTACTACCGACTTCGGAAGACAACAGCGAGAGACTGAGCCGTCATCCGCGCGGCTGTCAAAAAACAGCGACAAGATGGGTGACGTAGCGTGGCTTGGCCTATCATGCACCCAGATAGGCAGGAGCGCACTAGGCCGTCGATCGTAGAACAGTACCTGCATTGGCTAGCGCAAATGCCATGAATCTGGCACTGTAAGATAGGCGCACAAGGCCATAAATCACCTGCCGCAACAACGAGAGCACAACATTAAAGCCACCGCCTCTCCACCAAACGCAAACGCAAACCAAACCACCACCTCCCTCCCCTCCCACCATGCGCCTCTCCTCCCTCCACCTCCTACCACTCATCGCACCACCCACGCCGGCCCTCCCAACCCCACCCACCAACCCCTGCACCTCCCTCTTCTCCCTCCCTCCCCCCCTCAACAGCACAACCATAACCCTCACCTCCCTCATCCCCCCAAACTCAACCTTCATCGGCAACACCTCCGAACCCACCTACAACACCCCGCAACACCACCTCCCACCCTCCTGCCGCGTCGTCTTCGCCGTCCCCACAGCCGGCCGCCTCAACACCTCCGCCGGCGCCGAACTCTGGCTCCCGACAAACTGGAGCGGCCGCTACCTCGCCGTCGGCAATGGCGGTTTCGCAGGCGCCATCAACTACCCTGATCTCGCATGGGGCGTGAGGAAGGGTTTCGCGGCCATGAGCACAGACACGGGGCACTCGTCGTCTGAATCTGACGGCAGCTGGCTCGGCGATCCGGCAAAGGCGATTGATTGGGGACATAGGGCGTTGCATCTCACTACTGTCGCTGCGAAGGCTCTCGTGGCGTCGTACTATTCTTCCGGCATCACGCATTCGTACTACGCGGGTTGCTCGACGGGTGGACGACAGGGTCTGAGCGCTGCGCAGCGGTACCCGCGGGATTATGAGGGGGTTTTGGTGGGTTCGGCGATCCCGTGGCAGACGCACACGAGTGCGTGGCAGACTTGGGTGGCGTTGGGGCAGTTTTCGGGGGAGCGGGAGGGGTTGATTCCTGAGGGGATGTGGGCGGTGATTGCGGAGGCTGTGTTGCGGGCCTGTGATGCGGTGGACGGGGTGGTCGATGGGGTTGTGATGGATCCAAGGGGGTGTGGGTTTCGGGCTGAGGCGTTGCTGTGTGGGAGGGATGGGACGGGGTGTTTGAGCGCGGCGCAGGTGGCGAATTTGGAGAGGATGTATGGGCCTTGGGTTGATGCGGATGGGGTTGTGGTAAACCCTGGCTTGGCGTACAGTGGTGAGGCGAGTTTCGGGGGCTTGATGAACCAGGCTCAGCCGGATTTCGTGCAGTTTTATGAGTACGCGGTTGTGAATGACAGTTCGTGGGATTGGACGTCTATGTCTGCTGCCACGGTCGCGCTGGCGGATTCGATTAATCCGGGGGGCAGCAATGCTTACGATCCGGATCTGCGGGCTTTTCAGCGCGCGCGCGGGAAGGTGCTGCAGTATCATGGGTTCTCGGATCCGTTGGTCCCGACGTATAACGCGCCGGCTTGGTATGATAGGCTTGTGGGGTTTTACGCGGATGTTGGGCGGGAGGGCGAGGTACCCGATTTTTATCGACTGTTCACTGTACCGGGGATGGGGCATTGCTCTGGCGGTAGTGGGGCGTGGGTGCTTGATGGGGCGTCGCAGGGGGGTGTGGTGCCGGGGGTGGAGGGGGAGCGGGAGTACTCTATGTTGTGGAGTTTGGTGGAGTGGGTGGAGGGGGGCAAGGCGCCGGAGAGGGTGGTAGGGACGAAGTTTGTGAATGATTCGGTGGAGGCGGGGGTGCAGTTTCGGAGACCGGTGTGTAGGTGGCCTACCGTTGCGGAGTATGTTGGGGGTGAGGCTTGGGAGGCGGAGAGTTGGAAATGTCCTGATGATGGGGTGTATTGATTTCTGAGTGGCTGGGATGGAGTTTTTGATACGGGTACTGTCGACGGTGGACTAGAAGCTCTGCTTTCCAAGCACTTTGTTTGGCAGAAGGGCGGTGGTGATTACACAGCCGAGCGTGATCCCTCCCGCCAGGTATAAGATGTCGTTGATCGTCCCTGGACTGCTGAGGCCGTTTGAATCGGAGGGCACCAGACTTTGGGCTGTCAATGGTCTAAAACGTAGGTCAGCAGGGCTCATCATGTCAGATCCAGTGGTTGTGACCTACGCAATGATACTAAACAGCCTCCCCCAAAAGCTAGCCACACCACAGGCCGTCCCTCGAATAGGCGCAGCAAACACTTCAGGCGTCCAGCCATAGAGTACGGAATTGAACATGCTCTGGAACAAATACTCCATCACATTCAACCCAATATTCGACGCCTCATTATTCACAGCAGAGAATATGAATATCGAAGCTCCCATGAGCCCGCTGCTAACCACCATGGCGATCTTACGTCCGAAGCGCGGGACATTATACATCATCGAGCCGAGGACTACACCGACAATGCCGGGAGCGTAGATGGCGATGTAGCTCCGGTAGGTGAATTCGAGGGAGAGGTTGATGGAGCCGTTTTTGAGGGCAAGCACGGTGGGGAGGTAGGTCCCGGCTAGTGTGAAGCCCCAGAAGTCCATGATGTATGTCAGCCAGACGAGGATGGTCAGGGAGGCCATCTGCCAGCCGTTAAAGAGCAGTTTGTATCTTGCGAGCTCGATCAAGATCTTCTCTTTGGTGCTGGCTTGGGTCTGCGCCCGGCCGGCTCCAATGCGCTGGGTCGCACTGTGCACAGACGTCTCTTCGGTCGCGAGGGCTTCGAAGTCTGCCTTGGAGACTCCGCAGGGCCGCTTGTTCGTTCGTGCAATATGCTCGAGCACCTCGATTGCCTTGTCGTCTTGCCCGCGGTACACCAGGAATTTTGGCGACTCCTGGAAACTGAAGACTACGAATCGGAGGATGAATACGCCCATGGTGATGGCACCGAGTGTGAAGAGCAGGTAGCGCCAGCCCATGTTGCTTGCTTTGGTGCAGCATGCCTCTCCCGCGGCCACGGCGTTGCATGATGGCAAGGGATTGGGCTCGCTGAAGTTGGGCGAGCACGAGTACTTGGGTATGAAGCCGTATGCAATCGCACAGGTGATGACGACGCCAATAGGCTGGAATATCGACAGGAGGGCTAGCAGGAAACGCCGGTTCTGCGGTATGAATTCCAGGCAAATTGTTGTGTCGATGGGGATGTTGCCACCGATTCCGAAGCCCACGAATGCAGTCACGACGAGGAAGGCTGTGTAGGTGTTGCAGCCACCCAGCCCGAGACCGAAGGATGCAGAGATCAGACATGTGACGTTGAATGCCCATCTTCGGCCTACGATGTCAACCAGAACGCCCCATACGAATGCGCCGGCTGTGAGACCCGACGAGAAGGCGACCTAACATGGAAATCAGCATTGCCCCGTGACGAGGACGAAAGATCGAGAGCAACCGAGATGTTCCCTGACTTGTCGCCTGGGAAGCCGAGCTCTTGCTCCAGAGGACTCAGGACGAGACCAAACGCTTGGGCCCAGAGGAGATCAAGGAGATAACCGAAGCCGCAGAGAAACCAGATACACCACTGGTAGCGGCCTGGCTTGCATTCTTAGTTCTGCCTGAGGCTGCTAATAGAGGTTTATTGGCTGCTTACCCATTCCATTGTTGTCAATCTCGTGGTTGATGAGGACGCACTTCTTTTCGTAGAGGCTCAACCCCTCCATCTCGCTGGGAGCTACATCGTCCGGTGGCTCTCTTTCGCCCTGGGTGAATGCCCGCAAGTGACTTTTCTTGACGGTACCCATTTCGCACTCGCAGAGTGGGTGACTATTTGATGTATGGTTGTGGGGTTTGCAAGATGCGCCACAAGCACAGCAAGATAAGTGGACGCGAGGCTGACAGGTTGTCACGGCCCACCTGGAATGTTATGGCTTATCATGTACCTCGACGCTCCGCTCATACCTCGCTATGCGCGCAGAGTGGCCCTGCAGGACTATCATACCGTCCGCGACGTCACCTTTGCGAGAAGATCTTGGACAGTTGGAGGCTAGGCAAAGATTGAGTTGCGGTTGCACATGCATCTTGGCACTAGACCCGAGCCGGCTACTACAACCGCCCGTGCTGATGTAGTAGCCACACGCGGCTATGTGTTTGTCCAACTGACCTGCAAGCTATGATGCCGTCAAGGTCTGCTATTGGATTGGCAGGAAATACCGCACAGCCGCAACAACCGTATCATCCTCCGCGCGCCGCATGCTGGCTGCTCAGACGCCGCTTCGGACGTAGGAGGAGTACAGGATGATGGTCCCGTGGAAGGCAAACAATTTTATGATATTGGACCAGATGCGAGCAGCGTGACCAAGCACACCGCGAGATGAGACAAGGAAGCCACCAAGCGTGCAACCATGTTGATTGTCGTACCTCTGGTCAAATGCACGCATGGTGGCTCTCTCTCTCTCTCCTTTCACCTTCTGCGAGAACGTCTCCTGGGCTTGTCGTTGCGGAACGAGATGATTCAACTTGTCTGTGTCAACAGCCATTGTTTACGGTGCCTGTTGGAATGGATGCTCCAAGAACCTGTAGACGACTGTGTCGGTGTAGGTCAATTCCAGCAGAAGCACTTCGCGGATCCATGGTCAATGGGGCAAGTGGCTATCGAAGGGCCTTGACTTCCTCGAAAGCAGGGTATTGTGAACAAATTCAGAACACCGGCTTTGATTGCTTTCTCGAGCGGGGACATGGCTCCAATGCCGCTCGGCGAAGATTGGCTGTGCGGCCGCTTCATCAACGTCTCGACTGAATATCACACTGCCGTAGGAGCAGTCCGATCATCGGGTCCATCTTATGGCGACGGAAATTCTTGGGACATTATGGATTAGGAACAACAAAGTGCAAAAGTTTCGAAGCAACGTCCGAGCCGGCAAAGCTTTTTGCTAAGCCTTATCGCTGCCGCTCCGCTTTTGCCGTCCTTCGCCGCAGAAGGCAGGTACGCAAAGCTTGACGATGCTTGTTCGTATCGCACCCCGCCGGCATGAGCCTACCGACTGCAACTTCAGGAGGTGCAATGCAGGCGGGCACGCGAGAAGATCGGCTAGCATGATAGCGCCGCCTGGTTAGCATGCGTTACCTAAAGTCATCTCCGTCGACGGCGCCACCGCACCCGTTGCTGCGAGCAGCGAGCGCAACGGAGGTGAAAGTGATATCGACGTCGATCGGGCCGCTAGTCCGATCTATCCTCAAACCGTGACAGTCTACGAGGTTGACGACCTGCCCAATTCGTCCGGCGAGACGAACGTCACGGGATTTCTGAACACCTTCCTGGACTCTGTGGATGGCAGCTACTGCGACTCTTCTGCGTACGGCATTACTGGCGATAGTCCGGGCATTGACGCGACCTCCCCCGATACTGCAGGCCTTCCGGGGGCGTACACCAGTCCGCTGGAGTGCGGCACGTACAGCCTCACCCGTGTCGTCAGCATATCCTACGGCGAGGCTGAAGTATACCTTCCCAAGCCTTACGTTGAGCGGCAGTGCAACGAAATCATGAAGCTAGGTCTGCAAGGCCATTCTATACTAGTAGCGTCCGGCGATTACGCCGTAGCTTCTTTCCCAGGCAGCAACGGCGACGAGTACGGCTGTCTCTCCGGCAACGGCCCAAACGGCACGATCTACAACCCTGACTACCCCAGCGGATGTCCCTACATCACTGCCGTCGGCGCCACGAGACTGTATGAGAACGACACAGTCCACGACCCGGAAAGCGCCGTGCAAGTCAACCTGAGACGGAGGTCCACATCGCCCGTGGGCCAGTTCTTCGCCACAGGAGGCGGCTTCAGCAACTACTTCACTCCCCCTTCATATCAGGCCAAATCTGTGGCGAACTACCTCGCCAAATACTCCTGAACTTTCGGTTGCATCAGTATGTTGACCCTGATCTAGTCTTTTGTTGATCGTGTTGAGTCCACTTTGGCAATCGTCACTTCGGTATCCATGCATCGCAATGCCCATAATACCGAATGCAGCTCCTAGCCACTACAGCTGTCCAGTCTATACATAATTCAATATCAGCAAAAATCTCCCATCAACGCCTGCCACCGCTTCCTCACCCTCAACCACGCGCCTGCACAGCAGCAACAGGACCCTTCATCTCCGGCCATTCAGGCACCCTCTCCTCCCTCGGCGTCATAGCCTTGAAAATCGGCACCGCATTCTTCGAGCTCGCCCGCCTCCACATATTCGCTCTCGGGTTGAAATTCGTGGGCAGACCTTGGCCACCAGTCTTCTTCTGGTCGATCTTGGCGATGCGGATGATCTCGCGCTGGATGTCTGCGAAGCTGTCATATGGCAGGTACGGTATTCGGTTGAGGACACAGTACTCTTCCAGCGCCAGACCGCGACGAGCGAAGAGGAGGTCTGCCTCCCGGGCGGCTGGCAGGTCGGACACCCCGTCGCCGATGAATATGATCATGGGGATGGTGCCGTCTTCGCTTTCGATTTTGGCTTTGTCGCGGTACTCGTTGATCGACAGAGCCTTGTCGTGTCCGAGCTCGGTTTCGTGTCGCCACACTGGCTTCCATCGGTGTCCGTCAGCGTCAATTTCGGCGTCGTTGGATACGATGTCGATGGTGCTGGCTGCTTCCTCTCCGATGAACTCGTCCAGGACGCGTCTGAGGACGGGTTTCAGGCCAGCGCTGATCACGTTGAAAGGGATCTTGTTGCTTCGGCAGAAATCGTGGAAGACCTTGAAGTCTTTGTCCATGTGAAGGTTGGTCTTCAAGGCTTCGAATCCATCTTCGAATGGGACGTCTAGAGAGCCCCACATCTCGTCTGAGACGCTCTTGAAGCTCCTTTCGCCGGATTTGATCTGTGCGTCGAGTATCTCGCGCTGTTCTGAGCCACAGCCGTAGGCGTTGAACAGGATGTGCCCTGTGTCTTCCATGAAAATTGTCCCATCGAAGTCTAGAATGCGATAAGCAAGGTCTCTTTATTCGGATGCGTAAGCCAACGAAACCTACCTGAAAAACAAATGATTTTTCTCGTCGTGCCCATGTTCGACGTGTCAAGCGTTGCGCCATTGGGCACCTTCAGAGGTTCGCCGATCGGCTTAGGCGTCTCAATAGCTGACGGAGCCATGATATGTCTGATTGTCAAATGGCGACGGAAACGAGGTGTGCATAGACGATGGGAGGAAAGTCAGGACGTAGGAGCAGAGCCTGTACTACTACCTACCATGTGCACGATAAGACGGTGGGTGCTAACGTTACGCTAGACAAAGCCCACAACGACTGACATCAAGGCGACCCATAGAAATAGTCGTTCCATCAAGGCTGGTAGTGATGACTGATGATCAAGGCACTGGTAACTGGAACCGAGCAGGACCTCTCTCTTGCCGACGTTTCGACGTTTTCCTAGCCTTCGATTGCTGAGAACGTGGCCGCGCCAGCCGGTCAGGTGTGTTCTCGAGGAGGCTTTAACGCTCAGTGAGCTTGCGAGTCCAAAATTGTATGCAGTTGAGAGGCTACCCGGGTTGCGGGAACGATAATCTTGGCTCCCGTTCGCGGTTCTGAACAAAGGCTGAGGTGAAGTGGGTCGCGTTGCAGACGCCTACATCATTTTCTGGGGCGCCTCTGGGGCTGCTCCGGGGTCGCTGCCATTGCGGCTATGATCAATGGATTCGCAAGTGTGGGTTTCTTTTGATATAAGCATTCGTTCGCTGTGCAAGGAATGTAGCTTGTCTCGAGCAGAATCGTGTTGCTTCAGTTGAGGTGTCAAAGAATGGTCAGGAACATGAAGGCAAAACTGAGTTCGTGGCGTGGCGCGCGATCGATGTTCTATTCTGATTGTATGCCGCTGCATTCTCACCAGTCTTCCCTAAATATTGATTGATGTATTGGTGGCTCGAATTCCATGGTTGTGGCGAGGGCGCACAAACACGGGCTTGCCAGTCGCCACGACAATAAGCTTCACTAGATTGACCAGCGCGCGTGTTCAACGATTCGCGTCACCGCCTTGGTGCCCACCGCCAACCCCGTGTCCGATGGTAGGCATCGGGAAATTAGTCTGTAGCGCCTGGCGCGCTGCGAGGTGTTGCGATTGTTACCATCATCCTCTTGATGCGTGCTGAAAGAGCGCTCTCATGCCTTTCAGAAAACCACCCAGCTCTCTCGTCTCGTTGAGGGTACTCTGCATCTCCTCAACAGCTTCCTGGTCCAGCCTCGGTTCCGTTGACGCGACTTCGTAGTCTCTGCCTCCCATGTCCAGATCAAACCAGCACTCCGCATCCGACTCTTTGTCGTCCACACAGACGTACACAAACCGCAGTCGGTCCTCAATACCTGTGCCTTCGATCCTCAAACCCAAGCAGTGCTCCCAAAACTTCAGCTCTGGAACATTGTGTCTCGCCTGGGCGTCCAACGAGCGCTGATGTGCCGCCTGAGCTTCGCGGCGCTGCTTGATGGCTGCCTGCACCCGTGCGATCTCGGCCTTGAGCTCGTCTGCGTGCGAGATATGTTCTTCCTTTTGCAGTGTCAGGCTGCGTATCGCTTCATGCATCTCTTCTGTCTCGACGGCTTCCTTCGCGAGAGTCTGCGCGTGAGACGACGACTTGGACTCAAGAGCTGCAATCGCCTGTTTCCGTCTATGCGCCGAGTCTGTCGCCATGTCAGTATGCGAGCCTGGGTTGTTTGTGCATGTCCGCATTACCTTCAAGCTCCGCCACTCTCATGCGAAACGCATTGCGCTCGTCCAGCACGCGCTTTCTGCCGCGCTCAATGAATTCGTCGAATCGTGCGGTAAACTGCTTCATGCGCTCGCGCAAGTTATCGAAGCCAAAGTCGATGCTGGGAAGTTGGTCCGCCATGGATGGAGCGCTGGCGTACTGTTGCTGCGAGCCCGAGAAGGAAGAGCCAAAGCGGCTCGGAGTCATTGTCAGGGCAGCCATACTTCTAGCGATTGAGTGTTGGAGTCTTGTTATCCGGTGGAGTAGTGTTGGGTACCGCAGAGTGCGCGTGCTGAGTGTTTGTCAACAAAGCGGAGACTGCCAGACAACCGCCGCTTAGTCAGCCCTCAAACTCTGCTTGCGCCTGCGTGTATGCGAACGTGCCGTCTCTTTCCTCCAAGTTGCGCTCAACATCGAATTTTCACGAAACACGATTTACTATTCTAACTACGAGCCCGACCTATCAATCATCCGAGATCATGTCCACACCAGGCACGCCTTCTCTTGCACACATCGAACCGTCTCGGCCAGATGGCTGAGGCAGACCTGCCTTATGGCCATTTTGGGCGGGCAGAATATGATCCTGACAATCGCGCATGGAGTTTTGAGCGCGACCAGCAGACATGTGACCTCTGGCGACCACTTGGAGAGCCCAAAGTTGTTGTGCAGCCAATCCGGACCATCAATGCGCAGCAGTCCACAGATGATGTCCCAAGCCACAGGCTTCCAAGGCAGGCACAGGCTCTTCTAAAGGCGCATCCGGAAATCCAGCCAGCTTTTGATCTCCTCGCGCCTCTTGCTTGTGTGTCAGAGGCTGTCGAATCTTTAGCTTCGGTACATGATCCTACAGTGGGCAGTCTGCTCAGCTTTGGATTAGTACGATCAGAAGCAGACCAGCGTCTGGTCGAGATCGCTGCTTTTGCCTCTGGGGCGACAGGTGGCGATCTGCGTCTTATTCAGATTCGAAAGCAGCGGCGAGGATGGCGAGACTCCAAAAACGCTTGGCTTGAGATGCCAGTCGTAAATGGCGAAAAGTCAACATGGCACGGTGATGGTGCAGCCATACGGCAAGTATGCTTTGGAACTACCGTAGATTCAAGCCAAAACTTCCTGGCCGTGCGCCTGCATACCAAGACTATCGTCTTTAGGCCAATCATCCGCAGGAAGGCCCTCTCAGGAACGGAGGACTCGAGATTGGACGCAAACCCCCGACTCGAGCTTTGTTGGGAAAAGACAGGGAAGGTGCCGCATGCGCACGTCTCCTTCAATCCTTGGTTCAACCGGCAATTTGGCATCGTGGATCAAGCCGGAAAGTGCAACGTTTGGGAAGTCATGGGATGGACTGATATGTCCGCTGAATGCATTTTCACGTGTGCAGTTGACGATGACTGCACAGGAAGGAAAGCTGTGGACGACGGCTGGGCACGTATATTGTGGGTCGGCGATCTTATGACTTTCGCAGCGTGCACACGGCGCAAGCTGGTAATTTCGAGCCTGGACAGCGGGGTCACGAGAAACATCGATATCGATGTGTGTCACAATGACAAGAATGATTGGTTGTTGGACATGGCCACGCTCCCGTACCACCTCGACCATTTGTGCGTCCTGACGCCTACACACGTACTCGTCATCCTAGTCACTGGCGATGCAGCTCTCGCAACGCGGAAAGTCTTACGGCTCAGGCACTACAGGAGTCCAGATGACCTCACTCTCAGTCTAGTAATCGATGGCTCTGCACAGACTGTGACGGTCAATATGCGATCCCAGCTCGACACGCTCGTCACGGTGTTTCAACTCGACTTTGACGAAACGAGCAGCATTCGAGCCCACGAAGTACGAAGGTTTGACCTCCCGAATACCGTCGATGCCACAAAGATTGCTGGTTGGCACACGAAGATGGTGTCGATCGGTAAACGGGAAAGAGCGAGCAATGACATTCGGCTCCTGAAGTTGCAAGAGCAGAACGTTCAATTTGCTTCTCTGTTTGTCCTTCAGAGCGACCTCTCTATGTTGCAGGCGCTGTATCTTTCAAGTGGAAAGGCAGATATCCATGCTTCTATAGAGCCACCAGATTGGGAGCGCAAGCTTGATGCAAGTACTCCGAGGCTGCGCACCGAAGGCTTTGTGATTGATGATGATGACCGAGGCGATCTGGATGTCGATGGATCTGGAAGACGTCTGCGTCCATTGTCAGCACATGTGCAACGTCGGATTATGCAGACTCGCTCAGCACCAAAAGGTGGACGCGGATGGACCGTGAATTTGGAGAGGGCTGCTCGCCAGCTTCAGAACGATCAGGTGGTCGAAGTGCAGGAGTTTAACGCCGTGCTTGACAAAGCGGAAGACCTCCGGCACCAAGCAAGCGATGTTCCGCCGGTGCAAACACTTGCAGAATTGGGTCGCGGGGAGCTGATTGTCGACGACATTGAGGAAGCCTCGCAGCGTCTTGAAAACCTCGCCTTGGTTAAGCCTAATGACAGATCACAGCACCAAACAGTCGACGAAGCCCCGGTTGTCCCTGCCACACGACTTGTTCTTCGTGCCCTTCGCCGGCCATTAGGTCCCCTCACAGAGCCAGGTATGGAGTCGCCAAGCCTGATGGATATTTATAACCGCATGGTGGACGACTGGATTACACCACTGCCTCGACACGTGCCTGGCAGGGTTCGACTTGCCAAGGAACAGCTTGTTCGAAGAGCAGCTGCGGAAGTGGCGCTCGCCTCTCGCATCATTCGCACTGAAGACGTCCCCGAGCCCGTGCCGACAGAAGAGCAGGCACCACAGCCCTTCGACTTGCCTGTCATAGGTGGGTTGTCGGATTCCTCTCAGCACTTGATATCCTCTCAATCGCTGCCAGAGAGCAGCCAGTCAAATACACTACCCACACCGTCCGTTACACCGTCAGTCGCGACTGGTACCAGCTACTCCACCACCTTTGGCGCACCCGAAGTATCTCGTTTGAGCAAGTACACCACTTTCAGCGAGCCCGCGCCCGCCGGTCTACCGCGATCTCTCAACCGCGTGCTCTCGCACTGGGACGTCGGCACCGATCCAGCCGAGTACGACTGGCTCCGAAGCACTCGCCAGATCTCACGACGCCAAGACGCAGAAGATATGGAGCAGGTCATCGACGAGCGCGAGCGCGAGAAATTGAGACGCAAAGCAGAGAGGCTGTTACGAAGACAGAGGAGAGAAGCAGAGGCTAGTGAAGCTGCACGGCTTGCGAGCAGTCAGGCGCCGCAGCTTGCGTCTTTCAGTCGGCCGCGATCGAGGTCGCAGAGTCGGCCGCTGAGTCAGGGGCTTGGGGGTGGTACTGCGACGCAGATGCAGAGTCAACTGGTGGCGCAGAGTAGTCAGAGTCTGGGCATGCCTAGTGCGAGTCAGGTGGTCCCGGGCAGATTTGGAGGCAGACCGGCGAAGAAGAAGAGGAAGCAGGGGTTTTGAGGGACGGGGGTGTTTTGGGGGGGCATGTGGTGAGACTTTATTGTTAGTCTCACGTTGGTACACGGTCTCAGCGTCCTCGATGCGATGCGATGATTGGAGTGTTGGCTGTCTGTCCCCAAGTCAACAACTCTGTACCTACCTTTCCGAGAAACTGTCAATTCTAGCCAGCATCCAATTCGAGCAAACTTTGGATCTTCGCTGCCCATGTCCTTCTGCCCTCCCTTCGTTCTCGCGCTCTGACCGCCATTGACGGATTGATATCATCCTCTCTCCTTCCTTTACAGCGCACAGTCCAACCCATCCCACACCTACCCTACCTTGATTGTCAAGTAGGCGGGGAATCAGGATAGAATCGGATTCGAGGAACTTTGCGTGTGTGAGTAAAGTGACGGGATGGGATGGAATGGGATGGCGGATGAACGGGTCTAAGAAGATAAATGTACCTCCTAGTCTGGAGTTTAGAAATGAGGGTGGGAAGCAGGATGGCTCGTTTTCTTTTCCAGGGAAGAAGGAGATGGAGTTCTTGGGATGGGGATGCGGTTTATTATCGGGACGCTGGCTTCTGTGGTTTGAGCAGATAGACAGGCGGCGTGGGCTTAGGCGCTGAGTGACGTCTGCAGGCGCTGTCTCAAGGTACAAGAGGAGAACCGGGTGAACGAGATGCCAGAGTGAGGTGTGTTGCCGTCCCTTAGGTATTGTTCGAAAATCTTCTCCAGGTCTGTCCAAACTGATTGTGCACACCGTCGAATAGCATACATATGACCCAGCAGCAAAAGCACAAAAAAAAAAAAAAACCAAAAAAACTTCAACCCCCCCTCCCAAACCTCTCAGCCAACCCCCTCCACCTCCCCGGATCCCCCACCGACCTCCCCACCTTCCCCCTCGCATACACAAAATCGCGCACCTCCAACCTCCTCGCGCCCCTCCTCAACGCACACTGCCCCGCCTGTCTCAACAGCGCCCCCAAATCCGCCCCACTATACCCCTCCGCGGCCCTCGCCACCTCGGCCACCGCCTCCAGATCCTCCACCGGCTTGCCCCTCAGCAACGCCCGGAAGATTTCGACGCGCTCTTGTGCACCGGGCAGGCCGACGAAGAGGGGAGTCTCTAGGCGCCCGGGCCGCAGCATGGCTTCGTCGATGATGTCCGGGCGGTTCGTGGCGCCGATGACGTAGATGCCTGTGCGCTCGGAGAGGCCGTCGAGCTCGGTGAGGAGGGTGTTGACGACGCGGGCGGAGGATTCGGAGCCGGCGTCGTCGCGGCGGGGGACGAGGGCGTCGAGCTCGTCGAAGAAGATGACGCAGGGGATGCTGGAGCGGGCGCGGGTGAAGACGCGGCGGACGGCGGCTTCGGACTCGCCGACGAATTTGTTGAGGAGTTCGGGGCCTTTGATGGAGATGAAGTTCGCTTTGCTCTCGGCTGCGACGGCTTTGGCGAGCAGGGTTTTGCCGCAGCCGGGCGGGCCCCAGAGGAGGACGCCGGCGGGCGCGGAGATGCCGACGGCGGCGTAGGCTTCCGGGCGTTGGATGGGGTCTACGATGGCGGCTTGGAGTTCTTCGCGCACGCGTTGCAGGGCGCCGATGTCGTCCCAGGAGACGTCGGGGATGGTGGCGAAGCCTTCGCGTTTGGAGGAGGGGGTGATGGTGGGGAGGATGGCGGAGAAGGCGGCCATGGAGATGGCGTCGTAGTTGAGGTGGGAGAAGTCTTTGGTGCGTAGGGTGAGGATGCGTCGTTCGGCTCGTTCGGCGGCGGTTGTGGGTGGTTGGTGGTCGACGTCCATGCTGATGGCTTCTGTGCTCGGCGACTCGAGTCGTCCGAAGAACTTTTCCAGCTGCCATGTCCCGGCCTTGCCTACTAGGTCTTTCAAGTCTGCACCGACGAAGCCTGCAGTCCTCTTTGCGAGTTCTCCGAAGTCAACATCGTCTGCCACGGGGGTTCTTCGAGTCTGAGCCCGTAGTATCAGCTCTCGCACATTCTCGTTAGGCACTGGAATATTGATCTCGGTGTCGAATCTCCCTCCACGACGCAGAGCCGGGTCCAGACTGTCCGGACGGTTGGTGGTAGCTAGCACAATGACCGGCTTGCTTGGATCTCGATCGAGTTCGTCCATAGATAGCAGTAGTTGAGTTACAATGCGTTTCTCCATCCCACTCTGTGACGTCTCGCGTTTCGGTGCAATCGCATCGATTTCGTCGAGGAAGAGCAGGCATGGCGCATTCTTCTTTGCCTCCTCAAAGCGGTCTCTGACGCCCTTTTCCGACTCACCAGACATGCCAGACACGATCGAGGGACCCAGAATCTCGATGAAGGGTAGTCCGAGGGACGAGGCAAAGGCACGTGCGATGAGCGTTTTCCCACAACCTGGTGGACCATGTAATAAGACGCCCTTGGGGATATTGACTTGCATGCTAGCGTAGACCTGCGGACATAACAACGGTCTGATCAAGAGATTGCTGAGCTGATCAATGATCGAATCGATACCACCCAGGTCACTCAGGGAGACGTCCGTAGGTGCCGCGGCAACCGACTTTTCCGTCTTGCATCGCTTCGGGAGCGGTTCTCCATCGGCCATTCGTTGCTGTTGACGCCGCTTGCCGTCGTCGCTTGGGAGTTCTTGGGCGGACGAGCCAGTCTGTTGTACTTGGGCAGGAGTTGGGGCCAAGTTCGCACGCAGAGCGCGCTTCATGATTCCGACTGTGGCGGAGTCGTGCGTCGTCTTGTCGATCTCTGCTTCGGAGTCCTCTTCGGGGGGATCAGGGACGCCTATAAAGTCCAACACGCGCTCTATGCTAGAGTGCAACACTCTCTTCGGTCGTCTCTTGAGGGAGGAGTTGGATCGCTGCAGCGCAGTCCAGAGCGCGTCGACATCGGCTGATACTCCGTCGGCCAGAAACTTCCTCGTCGCCACCAGCACATCATTGTCCAGCGCGCCGTGAAGCCGCATCGCGAGAATGTCGCTCGGGACTCTCGACACAGACGTCGAGGTACATGGAGCTTTTCCGGGCAAGATCTCGGCAGGTGGGCCCGAATGCCGCTCGCTCGGCCCGGGTGCGCGTGGCATCGACCCACCTGCACCCACAGCACCGGGACCGAGTGACGTGCGCCACCTCTGCACCTCGAAGCAGCAGCCCTCCACATAATCACCATGCTGCCGTCACCACCATGGGCAACACCAGCAGCGCCCCCAAAATCTCCGCCCGCGACCGCGCCATCCTCGACATGAAACTGCAGCGCGACAAGCTCAAGCAATACCAAAAACGCATCAAAAGCGTCACCGACCGCGAGACGGCCATCGCGCGGGAATGCATCCGGCAGGGCGACAAGCCGCGGGCGTTGCTGGCGTTGCGACGCAAGAAATACCAGGAGTCGCTGCTGCAGCAGTCGGATCGGCAGCTGGCGCAGCTGCAGGCGTTGACGGCCGACGTCGAGTTCGCGCTCGTGCAGAAGGACGTGCTGTTCGGGCTGCAGCAGGGCACGCGCGTGCTCAATGAGATTCAGCGCGAGATGGGCGGCGTGGAGGGGGTGGAGCTGATTTTGGGGCAGAGCGAGGAGGCGCGGGCGTATCAGGAGGTATGTCTTTGGTATTTTTGGATTTCCCGTGTTACGTGACGTTTATGATGGGTGTGTGTTGATGGTGACGATAGGAAATCGCGGAGCTGCTGGCGGGGAAGATGTCGAACGCGGAGGAGGATGAGGTGGAGGACGAGCTGCAGGCGATGCAGAGGGAAGTCCGTGTTGGCTCTGCTGTGCCCAGTATGCCCGAAGCGCCGCGCAATCTCGTCGAGGGCGAGTTGCCTGATGCGCCGCACGAGACACCCGAGGAGAAGGAGCGCCGGAGGAGGGAGCAGCGGGCCGCGAGGTTCGAGGCGCGGAGTAATCGGCAGGCGCTTGCGGCGTAGGGGAGGGCTTGGTGGGGACATGGTGATAGCGTTCAAGCGGTGATACCCAGTAAGTCACGTTGGAAGATTCGCAAACTCTCATCTCGCCTCTGCATTTTCTGGAGAACTAAGACGAATCACCCAGCATACTACATCATCCACAAAGGCCCACGCAAACATCACAGACACGTCGCCAGTGACTGCGATCCACGAACATCTCCAAAATCATCCCTACTCCCCCCCTTCCCCCCTCCCACGTCTCCAAATCCAACCTCTCCCTCCTCCTCAACCCCACAGCCTCCAAAACCGTCCCGAGATCGGTTTGAGGATCATACACAGAAGCGAAAGCACTTCGCTTCGTCCCGCCAAGGGCAACCACCGATCCAGAGTCCAGCAGGGTTCTGGGCAGCTTCGCTCTCACCGTAGAATCGATAGCCCCGCGTGCCTGAACCAACGTCCACTCCTGCAGCTTGATCTTATTATTTAGTCCAACCAGCTTGTTAACCAGACTATTACTGCCGTCCGCCGCGATCAAAAGATCAGCATGCTGGGCCGGCTGATCCTGAAAGTAGAGCAGCACACCCCCTTGATCTCCAGCCCCGTACTCGAACCGCTCCAGTCTGTGCCCGAGATGCACGCGCTTCTGATCCAGTAAAGGCCGCAACAGCGCATCCCGAAGTCCATGTCGCGACACAGGGCGACTAGCCGGGTAGAGCTTGAGATCCGCGAGACGGAGACGGATATTGAAGTTTGGGTCCACCATTGCAGGCGCTCTCGCATCGTCGCCGGACCAGACATCGCGGAGTGAATTCCAGAGATCGCGGTCGGAGATGTTTTGGAGGGCGGAGAGGCCGTTGGCGTTGATGCGGATGTGGTAGCCTCCTCGCTCGGAGTCGAAGGCGAGGCTATCGCGTTCGCAGAGGTGGACGTCGAATCTGCCGGCGGGGTCTTTGAGGAGGCCGTTGGCGAGCGCTAGGCCGGACATGCCTGCGCCGATGATGGCGATTTGGAGTCGGCGGGGCTGGGGCTTCTCATTGACGATGCTGTCTGTGGGAGATGTGGTTGAGGTCGTGATGGTGGCTTGCCTGTGGATGGTGGACGTGAGGTTTGAGGATGCTCCGCGGGCCTGGGAGAGGCGAGAGAGGGGTATGATGCGCCATTGTTGCTAGGAGCGGGTGAGTTGAGATCCGTCCCGTTATACGGTACTGTACTCTCTGGTCATCGCAGAGTACGAATATTGTTACAGCATAGTCCATGTTGACGTCTGCCGGCTAGGATTCCGTCCCCACAGTCCCCGCATCGGGGTCCCCACAACGCCACACATGGAGTCCATGTCAATAAAAACCACACAACCTTGATCCTTTCCAAGACGTCCGATGCTCTGTACAGTGAGAACGACGCTTCCGACGCAGAAAATATGACTGCAATGGCCACAATCAACATCTCCGGCATACCCGTTCCGCGTCTAGCCTTCGGACTCGGATCCCTCATGAAATGGGCGCCCAACCATGCCCACCCCCTCCCAACCGACTGCAGTACCGAGATTCACCAAGCCATCGCGGCAGGCTTCCGGCACTTCAATGTCGGCGATCTATACACCACCAACGAGAGTGCGGCTGCAGTCCTTCGATCAAGCGGTCTCAGGCGAGAGGAGGTCTTCATCAGCTTGAAATTGAATACTTATGCGTTGCTTGGCTGTAAGGGGCGTGAGCATATGATTGAGAGCGCGAAAGCGGAAATTGGAAGGTTTGGGCTGGGGGGATACGTGGATGTTTTGCAGTTGCATTTTCCGCCACGGGGGTATTCCGGGCAGATGTCGAATCGGGAGGCGTGGCGGGTGCTGGAGGGCTTGAAGGAGCAGGGTGTTGCGCGGATTATTGGGTTGTCGAATTGGTAATCGCTTTGCTGACCCTTCCGTTGGGAGTATGGAACGGCTGATCTCAGGTGCAGGACGCTGGAGGATTACCACGACATAATGGAAGCCGAGGACCTGAAGTATCCGCCTCAGCTGAACGAGTACGAATTCAACCCATTCTTGTTGTCTGATTTGAAACTCCAGGAGCTGCGTGCGTACGAGCACAAGCACGGCATTGTACCCATGAGTATGCTGGGAGATCGGGGCAATCGCCTCTGCGCAGTGCTGACTCTTGAAGCAGACTACGGCATCTTGACTGCCATCTCCGGTCGCCTGCCCTCAGCGAAGAGCTCAACGCTTTTCAACGAGCTAGAGCATCAGTCGCAGCAGCTCAAGCTGTCTCCGGGTGAACTGCTGCTCCTGTGGGCATGGCATCGGCTCAACGGCATCGTAGTGACGACCACGTCGCAGGAGGACCGAGCGATCAGGACGGTGCAGCTGCTTTCCGCGAAGGGCCCTTCGATCCCTGATGGTGTTTTCGACAAGATTGAGGCAGCCGCGGGGCAGGATGGACCGGAGGGCAAGATGGTTTATCGTCATCCGCACATGGAAAAGGCGCGTTTGGCCGCTGCGGGCGTGTGGACGTCATGACGCTAGAGGGAGGCGTCGACGCTCGTGTGGGTCTTGTACGTATTGTGTACATTCGTGAGTGTCTGCTGTTGAAAAGGGAGCAGGTGCGATATCAATGGTGGGGCATTCACTCACCTACAGCTTGGGTGTTCTGCCTCCTCCTGTGGGTGATTGCGTGCTTGATGGGTACGAGTGGTTGATGGGTGGGTTTGCGGCCTCGAAAGGATGGTGGTTGGTGGTTGCATGCTCGATGTGCCCCGGCGATTTCATCAGGCAACCAATTGATCAACTGGTTGACTGGTTGATTGTGACTTTTGGACTGTCACGCTGTTGACACATGCTCAGCCGCTGATTTGAGCAGTCGGCGGTGATTTGGAGCAGTCAGACGGTGATTTAGAGCAGTCAGCGGTGTCGCTAAGCAGTCAACGTTATCGTTAAGCAGTCAGCCATTCAAGATTCACTGACGGCGTTGTCCTCAAACACTGCAGTAATTGACCTGTGGACAGACCTGATTCTCGATCGCAAACCTGCACCATGCCGGGCATCACATGGCTACCTGCATCAGACGAGAAGCTTCACCTCGACAAGGTCTGGCGGGAGGATAAGGTGATGGGCGCGGGCAATCAGACCTCCCTTGGGGCCAGGAATGGGACGTTCTACTAAGTCTGCGCGGTGAGCTTTGCTTGCGAGAGCGGACGGACGTGCTTTGCGACACGTTGGATTGAATGTGTCCCAGATGTGGTCTGTTAGAGGGAACGGGTGTTCAAGCTGAGACTGGAGTATCCAAAGTTTGATACGTTCGTACACAAATGCCTTTCGTCTCCTTGAAAACCACCACACTGCAGCAGCACCACAATGAGCTGTTGCTTCACTCCTCCAGATCAGGCCTGCAAGCCATAGCGCCTGTAGTAAACGCGAAAGTCATCTCCTCAAGCAGCGCAATGTACTGCGCATCTGTCGGCGCCTCATCGGATATCGCATCATGCAATTGCTGCTGAAACTCAGGATGACCGCCTCGGTCGCGGACATGTAGCAAATTCGCCTTCTCGAGGTAAGGTTGAAATGCACCGGCGCTTTCCCAGTCAATGAGCCAGGGGCGTCCATCTCGATCAATAATGATGTTGTGGCAATGAGGATCCATGTGAGCCATGACCAACTTTTCGACTTGAAAGGCAGGAATCCCCTCCGCCACCCTTTCTAGTTTCTTGCAGAGCTGTAGACGATTGTTGAACCAGGCTTCCAGATCTTTGGCCGTGTGGAAAGGCCCGGCGCCATAATCGGGGAAGAAGAATCCGTAGCACTTCTCGCCTCCGCCCGCTGGGCCTGGAATTGGCAATTCGATCGTTCTCAGCTCCTGCAGCATCTTTGCCACGTCTTCGACAATCTCAGTACGTCGACTTTCATGCATATGCTGCCAAGCATTCGCAAGGAGTTCTCCTTCGATGCAGGTCATGACGATGTACGTGATGGGTCCTTTGGATTCCTCGAACCCGTCAGGCTCGCTGCTCCCGTCCCTCGTCGTGTCCACCCATGCGTTCAGTAGCTGTGGCATGCGGATTGCCGTGCTCGACTTACCACGCATGTGATCTTGAATTGACTCTCATGTCGTTTGCTTCAGAAACCCGCACATCTGTCCAATATTTGACAACAACGTTGGAGTAGATACGCGCGACTCGGGTTGCGCCCATGGTATGAACTATAGACGGCGCTACGAATTCAGATGGCGCTCTTGGTAGAACTTTTTCACACACCAGATTGGCCTTGAGCGTAGTGTATCTGCGAGATCATCGGTGTATGGAAGGCCATGCAGATGCTTCTGCGATCAACTTTTGAACCTGTCCCCTCGAAATCGCACCCTTGATGAGCGGCGAATGACCATTCAGGCCATAGACCGCGGGCGCTGCGTCAGGAGGTGGATGGCGCATTTGGTGGTCACCGATCGAGGTAAGTCGAGACCAGCGTCTAGGAGCGCGTCATCGCCAAAGGTCTGTGGTCGGTCGAGAGATACATGTAACTGTTGAGGAGCTGGACGTGGCTGACTCGCGAAATGACGCTGGCACGCTTTAGGCCATTGCAGCCTATGCCAAGATTCTGCTGTAGTCTTCGTGAACACCTTCCTTCACAAACTTGAGGCAAAGAAGAGAACTTCATTGCAGTGCTCCACGCAGGTGTCGCGCGTCTTTAGCCACAGGACAGTGTGCGTGTAAGAATGTCTGGACATAGCGACTGCATCGTGCTCACTGTTTCGTGCTGGTCGAGCACTGAAGAATGGCCCCACTTTCACGTGCTCTACCGCGATCATCGCAATCTTGCCGTATGCGATTAGCGCAAACGAGCACATTTGCACCTTCCACTTGCGAGTCTGAACTTCAGACAATGGTGCTGCGCAATACTCTGCATCCCCGCGATCATCCTCGATCCTGCTGACTAGAGACGACAATCATGGCGGCAGCGCTTGAAGATCATCGTTCCGACAAGGACAGTGTGCGCGAGTAAGTTGCTTGACTCTTGACATGTTGTAGCCCTCCGGCTGACCGGGAATGCGTCTACAGCTACGCAGACAACATCATCAAGGTCAACGTCGGGGAGCCAAAGACCGCCTTCCCCGTTCACGAGAAGATACTCCGGCAGCACTCCGAGTATTCCGAGGCCGCGCTGAAGGACGAATGGCAGGAAGGTCAACAGAAAGAGATTTCGTTGCCTGACCAGGCCGACGGCCACTTCAGTCGATTTCTGGAGTGGCTGTACACTCGCCGGATCGCTTGCAAACTCCCTGACGGCGTTGCTCGCCACGTGAATTTAGCAAAGCTGTACGTCTTGGGAGAAAGGCTGCTTGCGACCGGACTTTAAGATGCTGTCATCGATGCCATCGTCATGAGCGCTTTGGAGAAGAAAACATGGCCGTACTGGAGCGTCGCAAGTTTGATATATGATCATACTCCAAGCGGATCGCCTGCGCGAACATTGATGGTCGACATGTACTCACAGCGAGGCAATGATTCTTGGTGTGGCGCATTGAGGAGGCGAATATCAAATTTCTGCGTGACCTCGTGCCCGCGCTCATGACGAAAAGGGCCAAGCCGGTCATTCCCGAATCCGAGGATGAGCTCATTGGGGTGCCACGGGCATACCACAAGCCAACGAAGCCGCAGACATAGGAATGCACGAGTCCAGGGGCAGACGCCGTCAGCATTGAAGCGAGTGCAGGGAAAGATGGGCTGTTGTTATGGACGATCGCGGGTCGAGCGAGCAGATGCCTCGAGCATACATCTTGGCGTTAAATATCGGCGATCAGAACGAAGCACATACTGACGGACGGGACGAGCGAACCGCCGGGAGACATCGGAAATTTCGGCAGACAGCGGGCGTGGTATGTGCTATGCTCGTCCACATTGGCCAGATTAGTTGAGCAGGAATGATGAGAGACTTGGTGATTGCATAGCCAGCGCAGCTCGAGCTTGGGTACTAAAGACTCCAGCTCACCACGACTCATTGTCCTTGCACGGGGCCATACCCGCATTTCTCAAGCGCACCCCCTCGGCTCATTCCAGTCTTCACCCTTGCCTCACCCGATAATACTCCGGCGCATACTCCACCAACCACCCTTTCTCAATCTTACTCACATCCCTAATATAAATCTTGTCCCGCATCTCCATAACCTCCGTAAAAACAACCCAATCCGCCTTCCGATTGAACATCAAACTACTCGGATGCGCATGCAAGACGGTCCCTCTATCCACAGTCCTAAACGTCCCATCCGCCTGCATCCGCGCCGCGTGCGCAAAGTACCCGCTCGTGAGACAACGCCTGATTCTCTCCTGAATCGGCTGTTGCTGCCCGCCTGCGCGAATGACCTGGGGTTCTGAAGCGAGAGATTCCGAGACGTCGATGCCGAAGCGCTCGAGGTAGCGGCGGAGTTGATTGCGGATGCTGACGGCGCGGGTCATGGATTTGAAGTTCAGGTAGTGCTGCTGGCACCATTTCGCTTCTTTCTTACCCTTTGTGATGAAAGCTTGGTAGACATTCAGGAGCGTGAGGTGGTCGCCTTCCTCGACGGCGAATTCGCGGCGCGCGGACTCCTCTTTTTCCTTCTCGTCGTGCGAGAACCAGACGTTGCCTTGCAGTGAGACCATGGCGGCGATCGTCAGCATTTCGGACAGGCAGCCGAAGTTTGGAGCGGAGAGAAGACATTTCGCTAGCATGGGTTCGAGGGCCAGCTCTGCCATGCGCGTGCCGAGGGGTTTGGTGAGTTTGGCGTAGGTGTCTAGGGTGCCGAGGGAATAGAGTAGCGCGAGGGCTCGGATTATGAGTTCAGCTGGAGGAGGTGTGAGGAAGTCGAAACGGGCGATATTGTCGATGCCTAGGGCTTTGAGCTGGAGTATTGTCGGGGCGAGGTTTGAACGTTGGATTTCGGGGACTGTTGCGTCGGAGAGGTTTGAGAAGGCGGATTCGGTGTAGAGTCGGTAGCATTTTCCAGGCTTGGTTCTCCCGGCTCGTCCTGCTCGTTGCGTGGCGGAGGCTTTTGAGACGGGCGTGGCGGTTAGGGTTTCGATGCCTGTGGTAGGGTTGTAGGCACGGAGCTTTACGAACCCGGAGTCGATCACGTAGACGATGCCATCGATTGTGACGGATGCCTCGGCGATGTTGGTAGCGAAGATGACTTTTCGATGATTTTCTGGTGCTGGCTCGAAAACGTACATTTGTTGTTCTGTAGTCAAGCCGGCGTAGAGCGGTAATGCAAGGATCTTGTCAGTGTTGGGCGACAGTGACGGTAGCCGATCAGCAACCATGTCCAGCGCCGTCTCGATTTCGTCACGACCAGTCAAGAAGGCCAGCACATCTCCCTCCGGCTCGGAAGTGTGAATGTCGAAGACAGTCTTGATCGCTCTTTTCAGGTAGTTCTCGCAGGGATCGTTCAGGTAGTGTATGTCGACGGGATGCGCTCGGCCCTCGACACTAATAATCTTGCCAATGTCATCCACTTCACCCAATGTCTCACTTCCAGCCTCATCGCCGGCAAAGAATTTCAGAAAGTCCTCGGCCTGCAGGGTGGCTGAACTAATGACAATCCTCAACTCTGGCCTCCGCTTTCGAATCTTCTTCAGCACACCAAGCAGGACATCTGAGCTCAGACTTCGTTCATGCGCTTCATCGACCATGATGACCGAGTAGCGGCTCAACAATGGATCAACCAGTGCTTCTCGAAGCAGAAGTCCATCGGTAAGGAACTTGATCCTGGTGGCAGCAGAAGTCACATCCTCAAATCGGATACTATAGCCTACTTCCTGCCCGAGCTGACATCGCATTTCCTCGGCTACCCGTTTAGCGACTGTGGTTGCAGCGACTCTTCTGGGCTATATCATGGTACCTGTGAGAAGCCGTCAACCATAATCTCGGCCGTCAGTGGGTCACACGGAAGGGACATGCCTGCGTGACTGCAATGACTTTGCCATCGTTGCACCAGCCTCCTTGCTCCAGGAACTGTGGGAGTTGAGTCGTCTTGCCGGATCCAGTCTGGCCGATGAGTACAGTGACGGGATAAGTTTCGATGGCGTAGAGAAGGGCATCCTTGTGACGGGCGATAGGGAGAAGTGAGGTGGGCTTGTGAAGAGCGGGGATGAAGGCGTCGCTGTCAGTCATTGTTGCAGCGCGGTGTAATCTGTCGTTCCAGTATGATGTCTTCCGTCAGTGCCTTTGCATGATATCCAGGCTTGTGAAGAGCAAAGATTTCACATGCTACTGGCCGGCGCTTCAGATGATAGTGAACCCTTGCTTGATCATGGAGCTCTCTGATGCCCTTTGCAAGCTGCGAGTTGCCTTTGCGCTTTTCTTCTTCATCAATCATACACTTTGCATCTAGCTGTTGACTAGACTGACCTGTGAAGTCCTCGAAGATGTGTCGGCAACTTCCATCTATAGTTAGCGGCAATCTAGATCTGCGCAGGGTTCAAGGCTTGGCGGGTGACGTTCGGGCTGGCGCAGCTCGCAGGCAGCTGCATAACTTTCCAACAGCTATAATTGTCGACGAGCGAGGACAGGAGAGAAGTTTCGAAACAACAACAACCCCATTGCAGCACAAGTCTACGGTAGCTCAAGAGCACATCGCCCGCCTCCTGGCAATCATGGCCGAAACACCGACATCGCCGCCCAAGGCACAAGAGCCAGTGACGACTCGAGAGGAGCTGGACTTCGACAACGACAACGACAACGAGCAAGAGACGGGCACCGTCTCCCCACTCGGCTCGGATCATCCAAACACCGCAGCAGCAGCAGCAGCAGCAGCAGCAGCAGGAACAGCAGCCAAGCCAGCTTCTCCCCGGCCGCGTGTATCCTTCCAAGACGGCCAAGACGAGATTCCGCCCCAGAAGCCGCCGCGGCCATTGAGCCCCAACGTGCAGGCGGAGAACACGTTGATCGAGGCCTTCCCCTCGATCGATGCCAAGGTGGTCAGGGCGGTACTCCAGGCGTCGGGAGGAAAGGTCGAGCCAGCCTTCAATGCCCTCCTTGGCATGACCGATCCAGACTTCAACCCCGAGGAGCAGGCACCGCCACAGCCACCCCGACCGAAACAGCGGCAGCCTATAAGCCAATTGGTGAGTCACGAGAATATGCTGCTATTCGACGTAGTCTGACAGCCAGCAGGAAGCGGATGAACTGTATGCTCGCCGACTCGCCGAACAGTACAATAGCGCTCCCTCACGTGCCCAATACAACCAACGCGAACCGGGTAGACGGGCTCCCAACCGCCAGCCTCGAGCTTACGACGAAGACGAAGACCGCGATCGCAACTTCTTCGACGACGACCTCCCAGAGATAGGCAAGAACATCCAACAGGGCTTCATGGAGACGCAAAAGAGGGTCAACAGCTGGATCAACAATTTCAAGAAGAAGATCGATGGCGTGGAGGATGATGACGAGGATCTCTATGCTTCTAGCCGGCAGGGCACAGGCCCGAGTCCAGGCAGGAAGAACTTTGGTCCAAGTCAAAGCGAGCAGATGTATGGCATCAGGAAGAGTGCTGAAGCTCAGAGGAGAAGCACGGAAGCCCAGCGGTATGATGCCGATCCGCATGAGTTCGATGCAAACGAGTTTGAGAGGTTGGAGTTAAAAGACGAGGAAACGCCACCACCCATGCCGCCGAGGACCAGCAGCAGGGCGAAGGTAAGTGAAGACATTGACGCAGTCTCCGTGCGGTTGTCGTGATGGACGGTTCATGCCACCACCACTCCTGTCGCGGAGGAACTTGCCACGAGAAAAATCACTGACAACACATACAGGCCAACCCCGACCTCTTCAAATCTCAACCCAAACCCTCGCAATCCGGTCCCGTAGACGAAGTCGACGCTGCCGAACGTAAGAATACGGACCCCGAAAAGGCGAAGAAATGGCAGCCGCTCACGTCCGTCGCCCCCAACCCGGAAGAAGACAATGACCCATTCAGCCTTGGCGATGATGAGGAGGATGCGAAGGACAAAGGTGAAGACGTGGCCAAGGATGCTACGGAACGCTTGAAGAAGCAGGCGAGCAACAGCGTGTCTGCCGGGTCTAGCGGAGATGGAGCCAAGGTGCTGCAGGAGAGTGCAAGGAGTGGCAGTATTGGGACGAGGGATAAGGAGGCGGAAGAGCTGTTGAGCGGGAGTGGAAAGACGGTGTAGTTGGGTAGAGCTGCCGTGTCACCGAGTGGTGGAATTGAGCATAACCCTAATCCCGATGTTGACTTGTGCTAAATCATTTGAGTCACGCCGACGCCTCGGACCAACAGTCGTCCTACTCGAGTATGGGCGCACGTCTGACACAAGCGTACCAGCTCGCGACGCGTCCTAACACGCCATCGCTTCTTTTTCCATAGCACGCCCTGATCACGATATGGAAAACGCAGAGCTCGCACGCCACCGGCAGCATGAGGTCAGTTTTCCCACTCGCCTGCGGTCTGATCCGACAGACCAATCCATTCATCTATCCGGTCCACCCAAACCATCTCCGCGACCGCCACCACTGCCCGCCAGCTCTCACTCCCTCGTGGACGACTAAATCACGACTTCTTTACGCACGTTCCATTCCGGCAATACTCAGCGTACCTAGTAATCAGCGCAGACGTTTATGTGAGCGGAGGTTCGCAGGGTTTCTTAATTGCGAGATTCTCCAATGTTCTGGGGATGTGAGAGGGTGATTGGCATGATATTTCAGTGATGCTGCTCTTCTGTTTCTGGCTTTTCTTGTTTGTTTTTTCGGACAGAGGGGGTTAGGGTAACGGTGATATTCACTTTTTTCTTGTCATGTTTCGATCGTGATCTTGACATACCCTGATCTTAATCGTGCACGGTTTCAGGTTGCGGATGTTACGGCACGCGGCGCCATTGTGGGTACGGAGGTCCAGTTCTCTGGGCCAACAGGTTGATCCGGAGGAGGCATGCGAGGAGGAAGAGCTGGCCGTGGGTCTTTGGGATGGTGGTGGTGGGTTGGCGTACGGTGTAGCTGAGGGTGTGGGGCAAAAGTAATTAGAGGCAGTACTCACCTTTTGTGTGGAGGTGAGATAGGGTCCAGCGGAATAGGTCTGCGGAATTAAGGACTCTAGGATGTTTCTGGCAGTGAAGAGGAAGGTCGAGACGCCTTGACATGGGGCCTTGGTATGCGGATGTCATTTCGCTTTGTTTGAGCCGAATTGCAGTACTGTATGGTGTTTGTCGTGTGCCCTGTCTGATGCCTACCATCGCCACGCATTCGCTGCGTTGTGTTGACTTCTGCGTGCAAAATGCAAGATTTCCGGGTCTGGAAGGGATTTTGCTCGGCGGAGGGTAGCCAAAGGATTCTACATCCGCATTGTTCTGGTGAAGCGATTGTTCGTGCACGATCCGCGAAGGAGGGTGACGAAACCATACGAGTCAGATCATCATCAGCGCAAGGCTCTGTCTCACCAATGCTCACTCTCCCCTCTCGCCATGCCCTCAAGCAACGCACGTCTTCGCCCCCTCTTCCCCCAAAGCACGATCCTCATCTTGATCATACCCCTTCGGCCTAACCTTATGATACGACACCGGCACCCCCTCAATCAATTCCCTAAACTCCTCCACATCCTCCTGCACCAACCTTCTTTTCGCCATCAGTGCAGCGCACAACTGCGCAAGGAACTCAGTGTGGTACGGCGGGTCCTGGTTCTCGATCTCCCATCCACTGTGACCGGAGCACACTGCCATGTCAACCAGCAATTTACGCATTGGCGAGCCAAGAGGTGTGCCGTCGTAGATGAGGTTTACTTTGTCGGATTTGAGGGGCACACTGCGGCGGCCGGTCGCGGGGTCGCGGACTCGGGAGGCGGTGACTAGGGCGTCCAGAACTGTGTCTTGGAAGGTGGAGTCGAGGAGTCTCTCGCCTAGGCAGTAAAGCTGGCAGAGCATCATGTTGAGCTCGTTTGCTTGGATGTCGTCGAGATGGAGGGAGCCGGTGTACATGTATCGGACGTAAATGTGGAAGGCTTCTGGCTCGTCGAGTGGTAGGCTGATCACGCGCTGCTGCCCTTCTTTCCAGTCTCTGTGGAGGGCTGCTTCGAAGAAGGCGGAGTGCGCTATCAAAAGCTGCTCGTGGACGTGGAAGTCTTCGGTGTTTGGGTCGCTCCCTGTACGGATCTGGATTGGGACACCACGGAAACTATAAGGACGTCAGTAGAGGGATGCAGTTAAGGACTAATTGGTACGTGCTTGATCGTGCCTTCCTTCTCGGCGCGTAGTCTTTCAGGACTGGCATCTGCCATCCTGGTTGTTGTGCTGTAAGGGATGGCTCCACAACATGCGTGTTTACAGTCGAATGCAGAGAAAGGAACAGGATGTTATAACAGGACCAAGTTTGCAGTACAGGATTCGCCCACTCTAAAAGTGCAGGTGCTAGCGCAGCTTGTTTAAGTCGAGTCGCCCACCGCCTCTTGCCACTCAAGCTACCTGCACAAGCCGTTCGACTACCCATCGTGAATCTGCTTCCCAGGTAGTCAAGCTGCCCCAGAGCAGCTCCATGCGAGCTTTTGCAGCACAAACGAGCTATTTGGCAACCTTCACATGGTAGTTGTTCGGTTCACCCTTGTCCAGCTGCTCAAAATCACCAACGCAGCTGGCGGCAAGCTGGCACTTGCCCATCATCGCATTCGCAAGGTCAAACAGATATCCTTTATTGCAATGCTCCCAATGACTGTGAAGCCATCCAAAGCACTCCTTCGCTACAACGCAGTCCACAAGGAGGTGACGGAGTGGACAGTCGTTGGGCGTGTTTGCATACACCCGGTCGATGGCGGACGGCCTTCCCTCCTACCACTTGCTCCCCTTGCCATTTGCATCAGCCTCATCATAAAGCCTGACAGTTCGACTCCCCTCAACGAAACAATTCATGACCTTGTTCTGGAAAGTGGCATCGATGGGCTTCTGTCTCAACAAGTAAAGGTCGATGAGGAAGTCGCACTGCTCGTTGATCAGGGCCGACGAGTACCTTGACGGTCTCGCCGTCCAAGCTGCTGCCCGAAACTGTCAGCTTTGAATATGCAAAGGGTAGTAGATCGGGCACTTACTCGAGATCCTGTTCGCCTTGTTGAGCCTGCGCCATGGCTTTGTTCCACTGGTCTGTCGAAATGGGGACTCGATGTCGATGTTTTTACCGAGAACAATACATGTATTACAAGCGCCATGGAAAATAAATAGAGCGCTACGGCGCACGTTCCATCCGAGACCCTTCGCATCTCTCACATGTGACACTCAAGGTGGGGCCACACGAGTCCACGCTCCAATGTGAAACTCTTTTCGTCTTCACTAGTCGTATCTATCCGCACGGTAGCTCGAACTTTCCCTTTCAGAGACTGTCGAGACTATGAAACGTGAAGAGAGTCTACATGCCCTCCCTCCCACCAGCACCCCCGATATCACTCCCCAACCTCTCACCCACTCCACTCGCCATCTTATGATCCCCGGGATTGGCCGCAGCCTCATACAAGAAGTTCATCGGCTCCCGGCTCAGCTTCATCCACTCGCCTTTTAAACCCAAATAACTGATCCGCGTCACATCCTCCTCGCCCTGGCCCCAATTGTCCTCGAAGAACAGATCTAGCGATCGCACAGTATTGAAGAGGGCACGTTTGACTGGAACCTCTTGGATCTCGTTTGATTGTGCGAGATCGATCTTTTGGGTGGGCCGGATGGAGGAGGCGATGGAGAAGTCGAGGTCGTCGCGGTTGAGGAAGAGTTTAAGAGTCATAGGGGCGCTGTCGGAGGTGGAGGTGCGGATCAAGATGCTGTGGAGGCGGATTTGGGCGGTGAAGCTGGTTGTGGAGTGAGCAGAGTGGTCACTGTTTGAGGGAGTCAAGTTTTACATACGGAACATGCATCAATAACTGCTCATCCGCATCACTGCTCAACTCTGGCTCCGGATTCATCCTCTCCGTCCACGTCTTCTGCAAAATCTTCGAACCAGACCTGGGCTGGGACTCATTCAATGTGTTCACGGCAGAGAAATCTATCTGCTCGTAGATATGGTTCTGCAACGCAGGCGTCAAGTCATCCGTGTGATCGTGAGCCGCGCCCTCGGAATGGTCGTGGCCGTGGTGGTCGTGTTCATCGTGGCAGTGGGACATTATGTCACTTTGCTGGCCAGCAGCTGAATGTGACTTTTCACATATTGCTGTGATGGAAGCGACCTATGGACAAATCGATGTGAACATGAAGTCGGAAAGTGGGGCTGATCGCCCGGGTCTCACGTGCGCACGTGAGATGTACGCATCACGAAGCCGGCAGTGATTTGTCTGTCAACGCTGTCTCAAGACCCATGACGAGAAATCATCCTCTGAGGTCCAATACCTGGTCAAGGCCAACGATCGTTGGGAAGTTTCTCAAAATGCCATCCGCCAATCAGTCCACAACAACTGTCATCATGCCTCGTTTTGCGTTCGTACAGGTACCTCCTAAGTTCTTTTGTGGATTCTTCTGAAAGTCTTGACCGTACACACCCCTGCCTACTGTGTCAAGAAGATACCTCGATATACAAGACCGGCTCTGGAGCTAAACCATCTTCACTATTCAGAACGCCTGATTACTTGCAGCCGTCGCCACACCACGGTAAAGTCAAGACCGGCCAACACCACCTCATACCTTCCAACTCCACGGGTGCTCCTCCTCTCCATACTGGATTCCCTCGATCCAATCCTTGAACCTCTTCGTGGTCGGTCCCACTTCCGAGTCCTCAGGCAGCCCGCAGTTCACAATCTTCCCATTCCACCCAATACTCCTCACCGGACTCACCACAGCCGCCGTGCCAGAGCCGAATACTTCCATCAACCTGCCTTCGTGCGCCGCCTCGTCGAGCTCCCGCATGTGGAAGCGCCGCTCGTTCACTCTCCACCCCTCAGGCACCAATCGTTCCCGCGCAAGCGCGAGTATAGAGTCTCGGACCACGCCTGCCAAGATCGTGCCGTCTAGGGGTGCTGTGAGAAGTTCGGGTGTGCCGTCTTTGTTTCGTATGCAGGCGAAGAGGTTCATGGTGCCGACTTCGGTGATGAAGTCCTCTTTCTTTCCCGTCTTCGGATCAATGTCCTCGAATAGCCAGAGATTTTGGTGAAAGCCTCGTTGCGCTGCTTGCATTTGTGGGACGATGCAGGGTGCGTAGTTGGCACCGAGTTTTGAAGCACCAACGCCGCCTGGCCATGCGCGGACGGCGTAGGTGGTGGCTTCGAGAGAGATGGCTTTGAAGCCGGTTGGGTAGTAGGGTCCTACCGGTGATGCGATGACGTAGAGTAGTGCTGAGCCTGGTGGACCGACGCCCAGTGTTCGTTGTGTGCCGATCATGTTGGGACGGATGTAAAGGGAGTAGCCCTTTTCGATGGGAATTAACTTTTGTTCCAGACTGACGAACTTCTTGAGGAGGTCGATGAATTTGTCGCCGTCAAAAGTAGGTAATGCTATCCGCGCTACACTCTTGTTCAAACGCGCCATGTTCTTGTCCGGTCTGAATAACCGCACATTCCCCTGCTTGTCCTTGTACGCCTTCATACCCTCGAATGCCTCGAATGCGTAGTGCAATACGCAAGTCGCAGGGTCGAGACTGAGATTCTGATACGGCGTTATCCGCGGTGGTAGCCAGCCTTCTCCTGCTGTCCACTCCAGGCTGAGCATGTGATCGGTGAATGTCCGGCCGAAGATGAGTTGGTTCGTCGGAGGCATTTCTTTGGGCGTTGTCGTCTTTGTGATCTGGAGTTGGGAGACATCGATACTCTTCAGCTTTGGGTCAGTTGCATCAGGAGCTTGGAGGGTCGAGGTTGCGTAGGCTCGTCGGTGTAGGCATTGAGGGACTTGGTGTCGCGTGCAGGCGAGTCGTGATGCTCGCGGAAGCATTGAGCGGAAAGAGGAGGCCATTGTTACTCCCAGAATTTATGAGCACCCCTCCGACACCCAGAACGTCCTTCTATATGTCCCAATGACCGAGTGTGACTCTACGAACACATGTCAACAGTCATGACGGGAGTCACCAATGTTCCTGGTGACACGGCATGATGTGGCCGATGTTCGGCACTGATTATTGCAAGCTTTCGTCAACAGCGGGCCGATGCCGGGCCGTAGTGCATGGCTCGCCGCTCTCGTGGTTGGACTCGAGGGTGAAACCGATGCTATCACATGCCAATCGTTGCACGTCCGGAAAGGAAGGCACGAAGCACGAGGCACAAGTCAAGAGTTTATATCTCCCCTTCGTCAGATTGATGCCCACAACAAAGGCCGGGCCGGGTAGTTAAGGTATTTCTCAGCAATCGGACGACCCTCCGCCAGCGCACGGCCGAGCTCATCAACGACATGCGGCTTCCATCCAGGACAATCCATTGAGCTGTAGTAGACATCCACCATGTTCTCCAAAGCCCTCTCCTCCTTCACCTCCAACATCTCGTCCAACTACTCCATCAGCGCCCAATCCAGCAGCACATCCGGCCCCTGGAAGATCTTCGATGCCAAGCGCAAATCCTCAGGCAAGCCGGCCTCGGTCTTTGTCTTCGATCAGAAGTCGCTCGTTCCCCAAGGAGGATCACTACATGGCGGGCGAAGTGGCGGCACGGGTGTCAAGCGAGCTCATGAGGAAGTGGTGGAGCGATTGAAAAAAGAGGCAAGTTCACTGGCAAGATTACGGCATCCCAGCATTTTGGAGCTGCAAGAGCCGGTCGAGGAGACGAGGAGTGGAGGATTGATGTTTGCGACGGAGCCTGTCACGGCCAGTCTGGGACAACTGCTGCAAGATAAGGATGATCAAGAGCGAAGCGGTGGGGTGGGAGGACGCGGCAGCAGATATGTGGTCGAGGAGGCGAACGGGACGCGGAGTAGGAGGGAGCTCGAGATTGATGAGTTGGAAATTCAGAAGGGCCTATTGCAGTTAGGCAAAGGCTTGGACTTCTTGCATGAGAGTGCTGGACTGGTGCATGGGAATCTGACCCCGGAGGCTATCTTGGTCAACGCCAAAGGCGACTGGAAAATTTCTGGTCTCGCTTTCTGCGGGCCACATGAGAATAGCACGGCTGCCACCTCCCTGGCCTCTATACAGTTGAGCGAGGTCCTCAACCATGACCCACGTCTCCCTCGGACAGTGCAGCTCAATCTCGACTACACGTCCCCAGACTTTGTTCTAGACAACAACCTCAATCCGTCGGCTGATATGTTCTCTCTGGGCTTGATCATCGTCACATTGTACAACAGCCCTCATACATCACCTATCAGTGTTGGCGGCTCGTTGTCGAGCTACAAGCGAGTCTTTGCCAACTCCTCTACCATTCCGACGCAGAATAACAACTTCCTGGTTCCTTCGTCGCATACACTGCCACCGAAGCTGGTATCAGACTTGCTGCCACGTCTGATCACACGACGGCCGGCGCAAAGATTGAGCGCGAAAGAGTTCCAGGACGCATCATACTTCGACAACATCCTCGTCTCCACCATTCGTTTTCTTGATGCTCTGCCTGCCAAGACTCCAAACGAGAAAGCAGCTTTTATGCGCGGCTTGCCACGAATAATGCCACAGTTCCCGAAGTCTGTGCTTGAGAAGAAAGTCCTCCCGGCATTACTCGAGGAGATGAAGGACAAGGAACTACTTGCACCTATCATGACGAATATCTTTGCTATGGTGAAAACTATGCCAACAGGCAAACGTGCATTCTCTACCATAGTCGTTCCAAAGCTTCGAGAAGTCTTCATCACTAACCGTTCTGCCGAGAAGGATACGAGCAAGGAAGCCGGCATCATGATCCTCCTCGAGAACATGGAGACTGCGGCTTCCAACAGTACCGGCAAGGAGTTCAGGGACGACATCTTGCCAATCATCTTACTCGCCCTCGAATCACCGACACATGGTCTCGTCGACGCAGCATTAGGGACACTGCCATCTGTCCTACCTGTCCTTGATTTCAGCACGATTAAAAATGAGCTCTTCCCTGTCATCGCGAACGTTTTTGCAAAGACCAGCTCCCTAGCAATCAAGATTCGCGGTCTCGAAGCCTTTTATACGCTCTGCGGTGGGACTGCTACTACGAGCCAAGACGATGATCTGAATGGGATTGGCGTATCTGACAAGAAGTCATCGGCAAATAGTTCCGCCATTCTCGACAAATTCACCGTGCAGGAGAAGGTTGTGCCGTTGATGAAAGGAATCAAGACAAAGGAACCTGGCGTCATGATGGCGGCACTGAAAGTGTTCAAGCAAGTCGGCGAGGTGGCTGATACCGACTACTTGGCTATGGACGTGCTGCCAATATTGTGGTCGATGAGTCTCGGCCCGCTGTTGAACCTGCAGCAGTTCCAGGCTTTCATGACATTGATCAAGAGTCTAGGTGGACGTATAGAGAGAGAGCAAGAGAGAAAGTTGAGAGACATGGGCGCGAGCGGAAATGCTAGCGTTGGGACTGGTGCGAGGCGGACGCCACAGCCCGGTAGCGCTGCCAACGCCATCAACGGCTTATCGAATGGCGAAGAGACAGACTTTGAGAGTCTTGTCTCTGGACGCAAGACAGCCAACGGGAATAATGATGATCTGATGAATGACTGGGGCGTTCCTGCAGCTACTTCTGTGGCTTCTGCTAGGCCGGCGATAGGCTCGAGACAGGCGTCCGCTTCTAGGATCGATGATTCACCGAAATTTTCGTGGCAGAGCTCTGGCATGGCTAGCATGAGCTCGATGAGTTCACAAGGGCAGGCGTCGAGTTTGAACGCGCTGAGAGGCCAGGCGGGGATTGGACGGACGGTGAGTATTGACTCCAGCCGGTTTGAAACGCCCAGTACTGACGACGTTGATAAGGTCACGCCCGACCACTCCCTCACCTCCTTCGCCTCCTTCGCCTCCCTCACACCCGCGAGTCCCTGGAGCCAACCACTACAACCAGTCACATCGCCTCCTGCTTCCACCACTTCCTTCAGCACCAATAGCATTCCTATGCGTCCTTCGATTCCGACACCACAGCAAAGTAGTGGTGGTGGGACGAACATAGATTGGTCGGCTGCTTCAATGCAGCAGCAGAGACCTATGCAGCAGAGAGCTGCGAGTGGGTTTGGGTTACCGCCCCCTCCTATGAGTCCGCAAAGCGTGGGTGGATTTGGCGGAGTGCCGGGGCAGCAGCAGCAGAAGCTTGCGCAACAGCCGCCCCCTCCGTCCGCGGCTGGTGCAGGATTGGATAAGTATGCTAGTTTGTTGTGATAATGAGGTGTCATATCATCTGCTGAGTCAGTGACTCGAACGTGTGCGGGTAAGGTTGGACTGTATGAGCACGAAAGTCGAGACTCGGCCCCAATAGCACATGCTCGGATTCGCAAGCGGGATGTTCCGCTCATCGCTAGCGCGGCGGTCTGACACTACCAATGTCGCACGCAACTCCAAGTTCTTATCGCCTTTTAACATCCATCACTCTACGAGTGAAATTCATCAGAAGCAGGCGCCCTCTGACACTTGGCATGGCGGGCACAATTCTTCGATGCGACAGGCAAAAGGCCCGCTCGTAAGCATTGACATCTGCGCACCATTAAATGTGGTCGGGTTACTGACAGGTACGGCCAGACTGGGCGGCAACATTGTTGAGGTCAAAGTTGGAGCGGCAGAGAAGGTGTTCAAAATCCAGGAGACTCTGCTGCGTGCGACATCCACATTCTTCGACGCCGCTCTCTCGAGGGGATGGCAGGAAGGTCAAAGCAAGATCATCACTTTGCCTGAGGACGACGCCGATACCTTCACCGCCTACGCTCATTGGCTGTACACCGGATACATCGCAACGGACGACAACAGCTCCCACGACTTCGACGCACAGGCTGAGCTGTTCGTGCTCGGCGAGAAACTCATGAACACCAAACTTCGCAATGATGTTATCGACATCGCTCTCGAGACTGCAAGATCGACTGAGAAGTTGCCCACAAACTGTACCATCGATATCATCTATGAAGGCACGCCCAAGGGCTCACCCGCGCGTAAGCTGATGGTCGACATCTTCATCGCATGTGCATCGTCCGAATGGATTGACAAGGACCCATCGAATGCCAATCACGAGTTCCTGCACGAGCTCGCCATTGGGCTTCTCGACGGACGACAAAAGCCCAAGCTTGCGGAGGACGAGCCTTTGCGCCTTGGTCCTGCGAGCGCATATCATGTGCCGGAAGTGAGGGACAAATGACGAGACGGAATAAGGCGCGGTAGTCATGGATGAGGGGATCGAGAATTTTTTACAGCAGTTGTTGTCCCCAGCTCGAGAGGGAGCAGGTGGCAAAGTTGTTGAAGGTCACGGTAGTGTTCCAGACTATAGATCTACGTGTGTAGTACGATGACGCGGCCGACGTCGTTGATCGACGGAAGTCATATCACCAGCATCGAGTCGTGTGCATAGGATCCAACTAGTCAATCATGGCTCTCCATCGCAGGTATGTAGCCGCACGTAGTTGCCGAACGTGGAAGCTTCAAACCAGCGGTTCAGGCTGAAATGGTATCTTAGCAGCCGACTTGGGGATGGGGTGCTATTGTATTTCCACTTCGTCGTCTTTTCAAAGCCTCGACATGAGGGAACTGTTAATAGCATGGAGACACTTGGCTCTTCCGGCTTGATACCGCTGTGTTAGACCCATCTCCCACTACATCGGCTTGACGATTGCGTGATATGGTTGGCACTCAACAAAAGCATCAGGTCCTATTACGATGGCGCTGTGTTCTCGGAATGAGCAGGGTACTTCTGTAAGCTACAGCTAATATCCCAACCTGTCGACAGTCATGATTGGTCGTTCTCGAAACAGAAATCCGCTGCTATATGCATGGCGTTGCGCAATGAATCACAAGACCTACATTGATGATTGTACACTGCTAACGACCAGGATCAAGTTGCATCGGCATCGTGGAGCGATGAGTTGGCCCTTGTCACTGTAGCAAGTATCGACGAGGTGCTAGGAAATCGAAGGGTAACATGCTTCCCAGTTGCCGCCTCAGATCCCTATCAGAGCCCAGCGCTGCCTTGTGCGAAGCCCAGCAGAAATCAATACCACCGTCGATCGAAGATCAGCGTGTTCCTAAAACCAAAAGACCTGCATCGGCTGGCTATGAGCAAGAAGAGAGAGCGATCCAGTCTGGCAGTCCTGATGCTCGTTCTAGACCAATACCTCACGGGAACGCCTAATCACCAGGTAACGACTGTCGTGATATGGCGAATATATATTCCCTTCCTAGCGTAGAAGTGCACAGCTCATGCTACGATCTAGTCGATCAGGACCCTCCCTCCCATCCTGACTCTAAGCCTCGTCAAGCGCCGTCTTCGTAAACTTGTGTTCACCGCTCGTCAAGCTCTGGTCAAGGCACAGCCAGAGCGCCCTTTCCACGACCCGGACTATAAGCATGCGATTGCATTCATGACATGGCGTGCGTACAGGAAAATTGTCTGGTACTGCTGCGCCGTGTTGTCGCTATGTGATGGACGTCGACGTTGTGATGAAACCGAAATCGCGAAGCGTTGCTGAGCGGATGAAGTCAAAGTTGACACTTGACCCGGTCAGGCAGTCTTATGTAAACATTGGTCTTCTAGTCAATCCGGATCCTGCGATCTAGCGACTGAACAAACAGCACCAACCCCGACCGAAATCAATCGCATAGGACGGCGCAATTGAGCATTTGCATGTTATGGTATTTGCTGATCGTTGCAATAGTACGCCACAGTTGTAGAGTGCGCATGACACCACAGACGAACAAGCCCCGGCGATCCACCAAACGAGCACCGCATTCCATCACCACTTCCCAGACGACCAGCGCTAGTCGCGATGTCCAAGACCAGAGATAGACCAGAGCCTTCTCCGACGTACATGTCGGAGGACCAAATGGGTCAGCATTTCATGTCTCCTACTAACCACCTATTATATACTCCTCCCAGGCCTTCACGTCTGCGCGAGTGTGTCGCTGTTGAAAACGCAGACTTACAAGATGATTCTCCAGCTACGTATCTGCGCGACCTGCGATCGAGAAGTACGTCGAGACCGTCGGGATCGAGGCCGCCTCCACCATCAAAATTTGCGAGTTTGAGACGAACAGAGACAGTACCTATGGGCGAGCAACAGCAAAGAAAAGCCAGCGATGAACGGCCAGCGCTGCAGAAGAGCGACAGTATGCCCGTAATGTCTTCAACGACCTCGAAGTCCGAGCTCTCCAAGATCAAGAGTCCATTCATTGGCCGACCGCTCGCACGACCACCGTCCACAACCCCGTCGGAGCCGAGCGCCCCGTTGGAAACGTCACGAGAGCTCAGGAGACCGAACAGTATGGTATACTTGGAAAACGGGACAAGGTGGATGGAGAAGCAAGAGGCTAGGTCTCTGCGGATGGCACTGCAGGACATGGATTTGGAAAAGGAGAAGAAGATACATGCAGATGCGCAAGATGAAGCAGCAGAGCTGGTATGGAAGCACAAGCATCCCGAAGCAGCAAAGGCGAAGGAAGAAGCGCCGTTCGTCAATCCAGAACTCGGATCAATGACGCAGAAATGGGACTACAGGAGTCATCTGAGAAAGAACAGCTACCAGAGAAGTCACAGCCAGGACGCATTAGCCCTCGTGGGTTCGAGACCGGACTCGGAGATCAGTACGAGACCTTCCGCAGATCAATTATCGATGAATAAGCAGAGGATCCCTGACGGCGATCGTCGAAAAGTGAGCCCACCGGCCAGGGTGGTGTCCACGGGCAAGACTAGGTCTCCTTCAGGGAAGAGTTACGGCGCATTGGCCAGCTCGATTGCAAAGGACATCGCAAAAGCGCATCGGAAGGCGAGCGGTGAGAGCAACAAGCGCATCATGAGTGGTGATAAGAAGATGTACATGCACAAGAACGATCGCATTTTCGAGGATCCCCACGAGAGAGTGAAGCCAGATCTGTCACCAGCGGGTGGCACTAAAGTGTCGTCTGCGACGATTGAAGAAGAACCCATGAAGCGCAGCATGGAGCCTGTCAAGAGAGCTACAGAACCAATCAAGCCAGCTATTACGCCTGTGCAACCCTCATCTGCTCAGACCCCGTCCGCAACGCCGAGCCTCGCCAGGAAGAATCCATTTGCGAGAGTAAAGATGCAACATCAAGATCGGCTCGCCCATTCTTCTTCTGCACCAGTCCTGCCTGTGGCGAAAAAGATCGACCTTCCAAGGCCAGCCGGGCACGCTGCGCCATCGAGTTCAAGATCCGTCTTTAACCGCGTCGAGATCCAAAGAAATCCTCCGAGCCAGTCGAGAAATGCAGGTTACACGTCCAATGACTCGCTCCCATCTACACCACCAAAGTCTCGAGACGCGGATGGCAAAGACCTGGAAGCTACGCCGACAAAAGACGGCAAGGAGATCAGAAGCGATGACATTCGCAGCGCGACCAGCAAGCAGAGGAAGGACCGCAGTCCCAACTTGCCTCAGCCGACTGTAGTGAGCGATAAGCCTGGACGGCCAATCGTCAGCTTCAAGCAGGACTGGAAGCCGAAGGAGATCGTCATGGAAGAGATACGTACTGCTTCGGCCAAGAAGGAAGAGTCGCCTACAAAGTCTAGCTTCAACCCGCTGCCATTGAAGCTGCCGCCGAAGGTCGAGTCGTCACAGTCCAGTGCCGACCGTCCAGCACCGCCAGTACCTACAATATGTACGCCTGATGATGCCCAGCCGACCATGCCTTCGATAGTCTTGCCTGAAGAGCCCGATTTCGCTGAATCAGGCCTCCAATCCGCGCGCGTCACTCCCGGCATCAACGTCCAGCCACCGCCATTTCCAGTCATCAATGTTGAGAATTCAGACCCCGTCCCAGGCTCTTCGTCATCCAGAAATCTACCCAAGAGACCATTGCCGTCTCCAATCAAAGCTCGTCCAGACCTGCATCACGCCAACACCTCGCCACTACCAAAAACAAAGTCGACACCGCACTACACACCCTCAATCCGCCAATCAGGCGCTCTCTGCGCGCACTGCGCCCTCCCAATCGCCGGCCGCATCCTCAGCGCAGCAGGCGAGCGCTTCCACCCTAAATGCTTCGTCTGCCACCAATGCCACACGAACCTCGAACTCGTCGCCTTCTACCCGGAGCCCGAGCGCCACCGCTCCGAGCGCCTCGAACGAATCCGCGCTCGCCAGACAGGCCGCAACGTCGGAGTCCCCGATGGCTGGACCCTGGACGACGTGCACAACCAGATCCTTTCAGATGGCGACGAAACTCTGCGTTTCTACTGCCATCTCGATTTTCATGAGCTCTTCTCTCCGCGCTGCAAGTCCTGCAAGACGCCCATTGAGGGCGAGGTGATCGTGGCGTGTGGAGCGGAATGGCATCAGGGTCATTTCTTTTGCGCACAATGCGGTGATCCGTTTGATTCGAGTACGCCGTTTGTGGAGAAAGATGGGTATGCGTGGTGTGTGGGGTGTCATTCGAATCGGTATTCGAGTAAGTGTCGCAGGTGTCGGAAGCCGGTTACGGATGTCGTGGTTAAGGCGTTGGGGTTTGATTGGCATGGGGGGTGTTTTGTTTGCACGGTAAGTGATCAACGGGATGGTGGTTGGTGAGGCGTGCTTGCTGACTTGATGTGATCTAGGAATGTAATGGCGATTTTGAGGATGGGAGGTACTTCTTGAGGGGTGAGAGTGAGGATCCGGTTTGTGTCAAGTGTGAGGAGAAGAGGTTGAAGGCATGATTGATATTTTGCTGCGAGCTGCAGAAAGCAAGTTCTGTCAGGTTATCGACGCGATATTGTGGAACGTGTGATTTGCATAGTGTGACTAGTGCAGGGCGATACCTGAAGGTCTGGTGTAAGAATAGCTTCGTGATGCATTTCCCCGTTGCTCCTAGTTCGGTGCTCGAGATATGTCGAGAGCGACATTTGGAGTATCGTACTTCTGGTTGTGTTCTCACTCGCCTGCTCGCGTACGTCCTGTTGTGATTGGCCTTGAACTTGTTGCCACGTCTTCAGCCTCTTGAGAAACGCGGAGTTCCCATTCGTGACTATCGGCATGCTCAGCTTATGACATTCGGCGCCGCTAGACCTGCTGGATGGAATTTGTCTAGAGGACAGAGACATGCTTCCTCATACTATTTCAGCCACCGTTGAATCATGATCGCCGTAGAACTCGAAATACTGCTCCTCGAGCACTTTCATCTCTTTCCATTTCCTTTGTTCAGCCAAGTTGCTGTAAAGACTGTTCACATACCTATGCAGCCAATAGAGATCTGTTGTATCATTCGAGGATGACATTCGCTGCATAGCCAGACGGAGGTAGTGCTCTTCGCCTTGCAAGTCGCCTTTCGCCAGACTGAGATCTGACCACTACCATAGAATCCACCTGGTCCTCCATCTGCAATGCTCTGGCTAGAATGGACTCTGCCTCCGAAATTTCTTTTGCATTCCGTAAAAATCGGCTGCTTGCAACAGAAGGCCGTAGGCAAATACAACGTGTATCCTTTCTGGTCCAGATTGATAATGCGCAGACTCGATGAGGTCCTCTGCTTCTTTGAGCATTCCCAGCTGTGTGAACGTCCTTAGATAGCAGGCATGGAAGCAAAATCTGGCAAGCAGACAACCATCGGCGCCGCTGCTATCCTGTACTGCATTCTTGGCTATCGCGAAGAGAAAGGAGCAGATTTCCAGCTGCTTATCTTTCCTCGAAGTTGCATGGAAAACTTGACTCATAGGGTGCTCAGCTCCCAGCCGTTCAACTGCCAGTCTCGAGATGAACATGAGAGTGCTTGTGGCGAGCTGAGAGCCAAGATCGACCAACTTGATGGAGTCACGCACAAAGCAGAGAATTCCATGGATTCAGGTTTGAAATGGAGTCATTCAGATCCGTCGCTAAGTCTTTGAGTCTCCGGAAATCGGGCGTGACTTGTATCACCAATAGAACTACATGCACCAGGCCGCGAACAGATCGCGTTGACTAGGCTGCATCGTCCGGAATGCCCCTTCTTGCAAGGTCCTCATACCAATTGCTGGCTGCAGCCAGAAAGCGGCGGAAAACAAAATCCTCGTCAGCCATGTCCGGTGGACGTGTTGGTCGGAGAGAGTAAGCATTCGGGACCATGATAGCTTTGTCCTGCGCCAGTGCTACACGGTTGCCTGCCGCGTCCTTCAAAGTCATCTGGCCTTTCCCGACAGTCATGCTGTCTGCTACCGTGCTACGATATACATCCAGCTTAGCGGGCCTATGTTGACGGTCAACAGCGTACGACCCTTCTGTGGTTGGTTTTCTGATACGTTTCTTGCTGTCGTTCTTCGGACAGCCCCAGGACTCCAATTATCGCTGCACTTTCGAGGGGCTGAGAATTTGTCAACACGGGGCCAGCGATGCATATTGGCAGCCACAGACCTGGTAATAAATCCGCGTAGCTTGAGCTTTTCGTGTATCGTCCGTCGAGTATGGTTGTCCATTCGCGCGATGAGCTCTCTGTAGGTCTCCCAGTCCCGCGCATTTGGCGGTTCGGCGGGATCTGGTAACAACTTGAGCTCTCTCACAAAGAGATCGAGTGTCCCGGTCATGGCGCTGCCCTGAGAAACGATAGAGTGGTGTGGTACAGTGACGAAGGATGATGTCGAACTTGAACTCCAGGGCCAACGTTTAAAGAGCGCAGAGATACATGGCGCATTTGCACGCTCTTATAGTAGGAGGGGTCGAAAGGGCTGTGCAAGCCACAGTCGGGCTGACATAGACCTGCATACTGTACGAGCACATGCTGTACGACCAACGGCAAAAACTTCACGCTAAAACTTCCACGCCTCGCGCGAGGAATACTACACTAAAAACATCACGCCTAAAAGTTCAGGACGTTTGCATCACTTTCGACCAAGGCACATGGTACCTATGCAGTATGGTATCCACAGGGTGTGATATCAGACACCATACCGACAGCTCCATGGGCCACGGTAGCGGGCTGTGCCCCTGATGATTTCAGCGTACCTAGGTCCAGTCCGCGTCTTCTCGCCGCAGCGGAGTATTCATCATTTTAAAAACTTGCCATGGGAAGGTGACTCCAGCTCCCTCACCTCAAGACATTCTGCAGAACAGCCAGAGGTGTATGACGTCCAGTTGTGTATTGAAACAATCGACTGGGCTGACTCATGATTCAGAGCCTATCTCAAACCATTCGACAGACCAGAGTTGCAGCCATGGCTCCGATCGTATTCCGATTCCTCATCAACGGCGATCGAAAGCTTCGCCATGCCGACGGCAACCTTCCATCAGCACGAAGAGCTGCAGTTGAGGACATCGGAGCCACCGCACAAGACATAACCCAGACGACGTACGATACCAAGCTGCTGATACTGTTCCTGGTCATCGATGTCCTTGCCTTGCTTATGGCGTGGGGGGGCCAGGACAATATCAGAGCCTTTGCCGTCTGGCTAAACAAGAAGATCAACGAAAAAGTCGAATCGGCCTGCGCAGCCGTTGCTGCATGGTATTACATTATCGTCTGCTGGGTCCAAAGCTTGATGTCGAAATGGTGGAACTGACATGGCGGTTTGCATAGACAATGTAGAACGACTGATGTAATTCGAGACAGGTCGAGCTCGCCAGAGCAGGGCGATTTGTGTACGGATTCGCTGTAGAGTACGCGAGCATAGTTCGATTATGCTTCAACCTTTACTTCCTCGGCCTCAATCTCTTTGCGAATCCTCTCTTCCTCGGCCTTGCGCCAGACAACGAATCTCTCGTCCTCAGATGGCCTGACACCACTCAGCATTTTCGTAAACCTAGCCGGCTTCCTGCCTGTCTCAGCATCGGCTTCCAGCGCAACGACATCAGGCAAATCCCAAACATCGACCGTCTGCTTGGTCTCCAGGTCTATTACTCTAAGCGGCCAGAGTTCCAGAACGCCGTCCGATGTAGCACGAAAGATCACTTGCGTGTCGTAGGAAGCTCCAGGCACTAATGGACCAATGCGTAAATCAGGTGTTAGGCATACGACTTTGGGTTGCACTTGGGGCTGGGCCGACGAAAAGCTCAATGACGCATCGAAGATGCCCGCTACAGAATTGATTTCGCCTTTCGCATCTGGTGAAGGCTGTGTACGTCTTACAATCTGTGCTGGTCGCTGATGCACTGGCACAATGGTAAGGTGCCGAGTTCTTTTGGTGCTGTTCACGCACTTGACCTTGACAACGAATTCGTCGCCCTTGAACGTCGTGGCGGGTGCCGTAAAGTAGATGGTAATGCTGCCAGCACTTGGTGGTCTATCCTTGTCGTCTATGGAATGTGGCTTTTGAGCAGAAGCTAAGGAGACTTGCGTCTGGGGTGTAGCATCGTGTTTCGCCAGGCGCGACCACTGATACTGCGTATCTGTTGACGCCTGGAGGGCTGTGCTACGTTCGGATGCCTCATTTGTCATATCTAGCTTGAGTGTCGTCCCCTGATCAAGAGACAGCGTGGCTTTGACACTCACGTAAAGCTTTGTCGTATTTGCTTCAATTTGATAAAGCAGTATCGTCTCATCTCCAGCGAACATTCGTATTGGCATGTCTGGTTGGATCAGGGGGTGCAAAGCTTTAAGCTCGATATCTGTAGTAGTGGCGGCATTGCGCCCTTCGCGTGCAGCCTGGTCGGCAGCAGCCACTGCCTTATACCTCGCGTCTGGGTCCGGCACGACTAATTTCAGATCATCAACCACAAAATTGCCGGCAACGTTCCGTGAGGACTCGAGATGCAGACTTGCAACACTGCCATCAGGCAATCTGGTTGACTTGATGCGCACAAACATTGCCGCCAGAATGGGGAAAGCTTGCTTGGATGCTCCTCTGACCGGCTTGACGATATCTACTTTCTTCGGTGCTTTTGGAGCTACTTTGGTGATGGTGTCCGCTGAAAGGTGGATATCCTTGCCCTCAAATTCAGGAACACGGTTCAGTGGTGCGAGCACGTTTGCAGGAAGAGGCTCAAAGGGTTTCAACTCCGTTTCCTCTGCGCTTGGAACAGTCGAAGGTTGGACTGCGATCGAAAGATTCGCTGTAAAGTAGACCGCAGGTCGCTGCAGTCGTGCTCGTGGCCGGACGAGATGTAAGGTGGCTTTCCACACCACGAAGCTCACATTATCGACAGTCAATAAACGATCATATGCAGCACCAGCGATAGATTGTGATACCACGTCGTAGGTCCCAGAGACGGTTGTCGTATTGCCCGTGCCTTGAGGCATAGCATCAGTCGCGTGTGCTGCCAAAGCAATCTCCAGGTGTGGGAGAAGGCTTTTGAGGTCATCCTCGCCGGCAGTGGCTTTGAGCACTATAGTGATCTTCGAATGCTCATCTGCTCAAATCTTGCCTCAGTAATCGGGCCAGCAGTGGACGTCGTTGGCCGTACCAAAGAATAAATTCTTCCTGGTCGGAGCATTTCTCAGCCTTTCCAACGAGCCTTCGGCGAGTAGCTCATCTAGATCGACATCTGGCGCCCTTAGAATGGCCACGTCTAGGACAGCTCCTCCAAGGAAGGTCTCAAAACGCGTCCTCAAGTCGCTGTCAGCCATTTCCGAGGAGAGTTTAGCTTGGACACAGACACTGCGTGTGACGGTGTTGAATGGGCATCGCCGGGCAATCTAGGGTTCGGCAACGTCCAGGACGAGCATTGGTGATGATTCTGTTCAACTGTTGATGCTGATGGCATGATCAATCTTCAATCTTCTGCAAAGACCCGCGGCTGCACCTTCCGCTCTCGTGACATGAGAGGGGCAGAACCCGCCCCACTATGAATGTCGCTTCCATCAGCATCAAACAACGCAAATAACATATAAACTGTCTACCGCCGAATCACGAGTCTCCTCCATCCCAATCCACCATCACCACTGCGGCACAAACATGGCCAAAGTCCCACGCAACTTCCGGCTACTGGAAGAGTTGGAGAAGGGCGAGAAAGGCTTGGGCGCGGAAGCATGTTCGTACGGGTTGGATGAGGGAGATGACCTGTCGTTGACCAATTGGAATGGCACGATCCTTGGCCCGCCGCATGTATGGCTATCTACGTCCAGAGTTCGAGAGAGGCCGCATAATTAACAGCCACAGTCCGTCCATGAAAATCGCATCTACTCCCTCAGAATCCACTGCGGGCCCGAATATCCCGATAGTCCCCCTCAAGTCACATTCATAAGCAAAGTGAACCTGCCCTGCGTCAACCAATCAAACGGAAATGTACTCCTCCCTCACCATCACCGCGCTTCCCATCCCTCACTGACATCACCTTCCTCCCAGGTCGACTTGACCAAGCTTCCCTCCCTCAGCACCTGGAAGCGCGACTTCACCATGGAGACCATCCTGATCGAGCTGAGACGCTACATGGCGGCGCCCGCCAACAAGAAACTCCCGCAGCCGCCCGAGGGCACGAATTTCTAGGACAGTCGCCAGCCTGGGGCGAGATATGAGCAGAGTGAGGAGCATAAGGATACTACGCAGGTTACTCTGCATCGGCAGGGAGTACAAAGGAATGACAACCTTAGTTATGGAGGAGATTATGCGGCTGATTTTCCGCGCGTGGTGGAGACGGTGAGAGAGGTGGATGATAGCGAGGACTCTTCTGAAGATGTGGACAGTGATACGGGATCAAGTGCGCTGGAAGAGCTGCAGAGTGTGCTTGCAGGCATGTCAACAAACCGGCCTTTCTTCTCGCCTCCAAGAGCGCACGCGGACGACATTTACGACATACCCGAGTAGCCTGAGGAGGAATAGCATTAGCGGCATGGCATGAGCGTTTGAGGCGCCAAAACCCAAGTCTACATTGTTCATCACAAACTGCCATAGCAGTATGAACTTCAAGCACTGCGCTGCATCGCTCTACAATTTCGTACTCTTGACCAGTCCCTTTTTGATACCCGTCAGCTCACCACCGTACCCACCACGACCTTCACCGCCCTTGTACACCGGCTTCATCGAGGCCAATTTCTTCTTCTTCTCATCATATTTCTTCCTCTTCTTCACTCTCGGATTCCTCACATCCTTCTTCCTGAACGGCGTCAAGCCCTTGTTCTTCTCAATGATATACGAGATCTTGCGCTTGCCGTCAGTCCCCACGGTCTCCTCTTCGCGGACCTGACCGCCGGTGAGCGCGGCCTGTCTCTGCGCCTCAGCAAGAGCGGCTTTGTCGGATTGTTTCTTAGCCGTTCGAGCAGCCACGAGATCGTAGTAGTCATCCTCATCTACCTCATTTCGAATCTGCTCGGCTTGTCGCGCATCGTCCTCATCACTTTCGCCGCCCAAATCGGCTGCAGCATCACCGTCCCTGCCCTTGCCACGCTTCTCAGCCTCAGCATTTAGTCTCGCTTGTCTGTCTCGCAGCCGCTCGCGATGAGGCACATCATCATCACCGCCTGCATTGCGGCCTGAAGTCCCGCGCTTGTTTGCCTTCTGCGCGATCTGCGATGTGTAGAATCGCAAGCTCTTTTTGCGTTGAGCTTTCTCTTGAGCTTCCCGGGCAGTGAGTGGGGCTTCCTCGCCCAGGTCGGAGTCGTCTTCGTCGGCTGCCCGTTTAGTCTTTGCGTTCCGAGATACCTTGGGGGCGAGCAGGGCATCCAGATTTGCAAGATCGGCCTCAGTCTTTGCAATGCGTTCTGCCCGCCTGGCCTGAGTCGCGCTTTGGTGGCGTTCGGCCCTTGTCTTACGAACCATCTTCTGAATCGGGAGCTCTGGAATGTCCTCATCGGAATCTTCCTCTTCGCTATCGTCATCGTCAATGCCTCGCTGATCATCTGGGAGCGTGCTTGCTTTCTGCCATAGGTCGCGGCACTGGACAAGGCTATCCATTACCGGATGGTCACGTAGCTGAGTTGCGGGCAGCGCCAAGGCCCCATCCCGTGACTCCCAGGTTGTAGAGGTCAAAAGAGAGAAGTACATGGTAAGTGCGCCAAGGTAAGCGGAGGCAGCTCTGAGCTTCGTGACAACAGCTGGTGTATGGGTCAAGGTGGCAGATCCCACGACAGCCTTAACCTCCTCCGTCAAAGCTGCATGTAGCTCCTGCAGCGACAGAAACTCTTTGCTCAGCGGCTCAAATTCAGGATATCGTGACTTGAGCAGCTTCAACTTCTCAGCAGGTCCCATGTCCTCAGTAACCTGTAGTTGAGGCAAGACTTCCGTAACAACATCTTGGCCCTCACCTTCGTCTTGCGCATCACCCTGCCACTCCGACTCATCAAATCCGTAGTCCGCCGCGCTCATCTGTTGTAGCTGCTTCTTCTGCAGTCGCAATGCCTCGGCCTCCTCTTCAAGCGCCTGCTCTTCCGTCTCGATCTCGTCGGCGCCATACAGATCGGCTTTCGATGTGCCCCATCCACCAACCTCGTCTTCATTCTCGCCGTTATCTTCACCGGCACTAGCAGAATCCTGTCGCTCGTCTCTGGCGTCAACGTAGTCGCCCTGATCATCGCTGTCCTCTGCTTCATCCTCCGAGTAATCCAGCACTTCCTCGTCGGATGGCTGGATGAATTCCTCTTCTTCTTGCGCCTTCCGTCGTCGCTTGGTATCCCGGTCCTCTCCCAACAGAAGTTCATCTCGATTCATGTGGAATTCATCGTCGCTATCCGCCACATCTTCGTAGCTTTGTATTCGCTTTCTTGGGGTACCGAAATCCATGTTCGGAGCTTTCGGCTCTTCAACCGCCCTGCTGTTCCTCTTGCGCTTCCCCATCTTTTGCGATTCCTGGCGTGTCGCAGGTGGTGATTCGCATCTGTCATTCAACTTTTTCTCGACTTGCAATTGCTAGCGGCGGAGACAACCGTTAGCGTAAGCTCCCTTACTAAGCATTCAAGCTTCAGTTCGCATGGCGGAGGCTTTCTCGAGAACCCGGAAGCCCGACCGGCGACGGCAGGACACCTCAACAAAAAGGCTCCCAAGCAGGATACATGTATCGCAATCGCAGACCTAGCCTTCTCTACATGTACATAATAATTATAGCACGCGGCGTTTGACAGGCATGCGCGCGGCGCAACGTCTGATCAGTCTGACACAGCGAGATATCTCCAGCGGCGACCATCGGCACTCCGGCACTCGGCTCTGTTACCATGTTAAGGTACCTTACTATGATGCCACTCATATTCACGGCCCACGAGCGGCATTCGGGTAGGAAACCGCAACCGGCGCCGTGGTAGGAAAGAAGCAAAAGACGTCATGATCCGCCGCATTCTTTGTCGTCCCTCGGCTAGCAGATTTGTGCACATCACTGCAAACGTCAATGCGGGCAGCACAGGCATCGATTTATACAATAATAATAATGCGTGGTGGCGCTGAACGGTAAGGCCGTAAGCAAATTTCATCGTGAAGGGAGCGATAGACTTCTCTCGTGACTGCTGATGCCGAACCTATATACGGTCGTTGTGGTCTTGCCTAGGGGCTAATGCAGTTCTTACCACCACCAGCACCTCATCTCGTCATCGGGCCTGCCGCATTTAATACAGGTTGCATCTCAGCTCACATCACAGGCGAGACCGCTTTAGCATAATTACCTGCAGGCTGCTCTGCTTCTTCGATCGAAATACTAATAACAGCAGTCACCACTCTTTCCATCATCCAGTCAATCTCGCGCAGCGATCAATCCACGACTGCGCAACTCGACCATGGTGGAGAAGGACGCAGAGTCCGGCAATCCGACAAAAATCAGCCATTTCCGTCAGGTCTTCGATCAGGCAGGCATCACACCCGAAGTCGAGAACTGGCAATACGATGGATCAGGAACAGAAGAAGACCCGTACGTCGTTGGCTGGATCGACCATGACCCGCGGAATCCCATGACTTACAGTCCGGTGAAGAAATGGAGTCTCACGATGCTGGTCGCGGTTGCGACACTAGCAGTAGCTTTCGTCTCCTCGGCATACTCTGGAGGCGCCGACCAGATCATTGAGCAGTTCGGCTGCAGCGAGGAGATTTACACGCTTGGTATCACCTTCTTTGTACTGGGATTTGCGGTTGGCCCGTTGATGTGGGCGCCGATGTCCGAGCTGTTTGGGAGACAAATCTTGTTCTTTGGGACCTATGCGGCTCTGACTGCTTTCAACGCCGGCGCTGCTGCGAGTCAGAACGTGGCCACTCTGATCGTCCTCCGATTCTTTGCGGGCGCCTTCGGTAGCAGCCCGCTCACCAACTCTGGCGGTGTCATTGCGGATATGTTCTCAGCTAAGCAGAGAGGCCTGGCTATGAGTCTCTTTGCTGCAGCTCCCTTCATGGGCCCGGTTTTGGGGCCTATTGTCGGCGGTTTCGTTGGCGAGACCATAGGGTGGCGTTGGGTCGAAGGCCTTATGGCGATTTTTACGGGGGCGCTGTGGATTGCTGCATCACTTTTGGTCCCGGAAACCTACGCGCCGGTCATCCAGCGCAAGCGAGCGGCGGCATTGAGCAAGAAGACCGGGAAAGTCTACAAGTCGAGAGGCGATGTCGACCAAGGACCGACCACGTTCGCGCATGTGTTCAAGACGTCCTTGTCCCGTCCTTGGATCCTGCTCTTTCGCGAGCCCATCGTGCTTCTGCTCAGCATTTACATGGCCATCATCTATGGGACCCTGTACATGCTTTTTAGCGCGCTCCCGATCGTTTACCAAGAGGAGCGCGGCTGGAGTCCTGGAATCGGTGGCTTGGCCTTTCTCGGGGTGGCCGTGGGCATGATCTTCGCAGTAGCGTACTCGATCTGGGACAACAAGCGATATGCGAGAACTTCGGACGCGCACAAAGGTTTTGCGCCACCAGAGGCTCGTCTTCCACCAGTCATGGTCGGTGGTATCGCCGTGCCCATCGGCCTTTTCTGGTTTGCTTGGACAAACTACCCAAGCATTCAATTCATGGCCTCGATCTCTGCAGGCGTGCCTTTCGGCTTCGGCATGGTTCTTGTGTTCCTCGGGCTGATGAACTACCTTATCGATGCATACACCATCTTCGCGGCTTCCGTGCTCGCAGCCAATGCTGTGCTCCGGTCCATCTTTGGCGCAGTCTTCCCACTGTTCACCACGCAAATGTACGACAACCTTGGTATCCACTGGGCTTCGAGTATTCCAGCGTTCTTGGCTATGGCTTGTGTGCCGTTCCCATTTCTCTTCTACAAGTTCGGACCAAAGATCCGTGTGAACTGCAAGTACGCGCAGCAAGCCGATGCCTTCATGCGCAAGCTGCAGAGTCAGATGGATAAGGACGACAGTGTAGAAGGGTCGCCCTCTGACAGCGAGAATGCCGTACATGGAGAGAAAACTGAAGCAGAGAAAGAACACGAGAGGGAGAGAAGGCAAGAGCGGGAAGAGGAGGAGGAGCAGGAAGCGTTCGATTACTCCTACGAGCAAGAGAACGAGCCGGGAAGTGGCAGGTTCCAGAGGATCAGGACAAACCAGAGCAGACCGCAGGGTGCCGAGAGAAAGACAAGCTACGAACATAACCCGTACGATTTGGACCGTATAAATACCAGAGAGAGCTTCAAGGGGGAGCGGAAGTGCACGCAGGCTGCACAGGGCTCAGGGCGAGCCTCCAGATCGAGTTCGAGGGCCAGCAAGAAAAAGTGAGTGCGGCAGGAATTGAGAGACAGTGATTGGAATTATTAGCGTTGGCGTTGGCGTTGTAGGGCGTGGGCGATTTTCATCTGTTTTGAGTGCAGAATAATGCAATCTTTCATCGTGATCAGTGTTTTGCAGATATAGATACCTGCTCCTCAGCGGTGCTTGCATCCAGGTTCTGTGCATCTGGACTGTATGACGAATGACGAACAGTTGATGCCCCATGGCAATGAGGTACGAGCCACTTGACCGAAGCGTTGACAACACCCTCGCGTGAATCTCCATGTATGGACAATCACATGTACATGTATGAGTCCATGACTTTGCTGGCAGATTCTGCAGGCAGACAAGCAGAGACGTGACGGAAGTCTGGTCGGCGCGGAACATCTTGTTCGGCATTGCCCGAGGTCTTGGCAGCCGCAGCCCACCTGCACCTTCGAAAAGCTAAGGTCGCGAACATTGTTGCGACGCCAGCGACCACGGACTTTGACGACTAACGACCACAGCACCGCCCACCCGTCGCCAACATGCGGTACATTCACTCCCAGGAAGAGCTGACCATCCCCGAGGGCGGTACGTGACTTTCCGATGCGATATATGCGGAGACGGAGGTGGAAGGAAGGAACGAACCATGAAGAGATGGGCAGTCGCACATGGACTTGGAGAGGTGATCAGGACGGCTGGCAGGACATGTGCTAATGCCGTCTTTCTGCTGTACAGTCAAGGTCCACATCAAGACGCGCACCGTCACCGTCGAGGGCCCGCGCGGCAAGCTCGTCAACAACCTGGGCCACTTGTCCGTGTCCTTCTCGCACCCGGCCAAGGACAAGATCGCCATCGAGCTGCACCACGGCGCCCGCAAGAATGTCGCCACCCTCCGCACCGTCCGCACCATCATCAACAACATGATCATCGGCGTCACCAAGGGCTTCAAGTACAAGATGCGATACGTCTACGCCCACTTTCCCATTAACGTCAACCTGGACAAGCAGAAGGACACCGGTCTGTGGGAGGTCGAGATCAGGTGAGCAGGTTTCGAGACTGTTACGAGGCATGCGACGTACTGATGGCATGACGTAGGAACTTCTTGGGCGAGAAGCTCGTCCGCAAGGTCATGATGCAGCCGGGCGTCGACGTCGAGGCCACCAAGAACGTCAAGGACCAGCTCGAGATCAAGGGCACCTCTCTCGAGGCCGTCTCACAATCCGCCGCCGACATTCAGCAAATCTGCCGTGTAAGAAACAAGGATATCCGGAAGTTCTTGGATGGTATCTACGTCTCAGAGCGCGGCAACATTGCGGAGGAGGCATAGATGGGTGTGATGACAAAGATGGAGGTGTTGATGGGTTTCTTAAGCATCTTTGCAGCGGTTCGGCAATTATGGCGTCTGGAGGACCGCTGGCGCTCGGCTGGGCGGGCTTCGAGTTGGCCGGAGAAGGCCGTCGATAGCTTGCAAAATGATTGCTATGCTTGAAGAACAGTCTGGCGTTCGGCTCACCGTTCATACTGACAGGAGTGTCGTAGTGGAAGAAGGCGAAAACACATGTGCTCCTCGTGTATCACAAGGCGCAGTAGCTGCCAATCGGTTGCCGTCCAGCGAGATTAAAAGAACGATCACATCAATATCCTTCATTCCGATCGAATCTCTCAATGCCAGGGATATCTCGAACATTCGTGCCACAGTGAGAAGCCGGCAAGGGCCAATAACAGATTCGAAGCGCAGCAAGAGTGTACGTGAAACACGGCACAGCACAACCCAATATTCGAATCCTGCAGACGACAGTATGCGCTGAATCCCCGAAGAGCAGCGAGGACGCTTCTTGATTAGAAAAAGAGAAATGAAAGCCAGCCATTGTTCTCTTAGCACTTTCCTAGCTGATATCCGAATGGTTCGCCAGCGCCTGCCTATCGATGGGCCATGACAGTGAAATTGCAGTGTTGTATGCTGACGTGCGCAGGCTCGCCCGATTGAGGATCAAACGCATTTGCTTCGAGGAGAATTCTGGAAGTACTATGGACCTGGAGGATCGGGGCGCACATCCAGTGTTGGTCGCACATAGGGGGCTCTATGCAGATGGAAAAAGGATTTTTTTCATGCGAAACGGGTAGTAGAGCACACTTCATGTAGGCACGCTCTCCATATCAGACAGGCGATACTTGTCATTTTGCTCGTCGTATGGTGGTGTGCTGTGCCTGCGCTGACTGAACTGGTTTTGTTGGGATGAATGACTTGGCTGACTTTTTAACATGGAACTGTTGCCCGCCTCAGAGCTCCCCTTACCCGCGATAGAAAGACTGAAGACGACGGATTTGTCGATTGATGTGATGATGTGCAAGAAACATTTGAGGTTATATGTATTTGCAAGTTTCCTCAGCTATTCATTGTTCCTGCACCATAGTAATGCGGCAGGCATGCTTATCAGTTTGTGTAGTGATACAAGGCATACAAATTCATATCACTCCCATTGACAGCATTGTTCCATACTACTACCATTGCTTCTAAACCACCATCCTCGACATCATACCCCAGCAAGAGCACCAATCCCTCTCCAAACCTACTCCCTCGGCACCCATCCCTTCCACCTACTCGCCCTCGCATCCACATAGTCCCCACTCTTGATTGCCTGCCTCAAGCCGGTGAACCCCGGAATCGGCCAAATCGACTTCACCCACTCTCCCCAACTCGGCGTCACGCTTGCTTTGCCCGCCTCCGCCTTGACTTTCTCGTAAACGCTCGGCAGCACGCCTTCTGCACCGAATTTCTTTCGTAAGGTGTCATACCAGTCTTTATCGAAGTCTGCCCAGAATTCCTCGGAGGAGTGGTAAGTTTGGGCGTAGACCCATCGCATGCCGTTGAGGTCTTTTAGTTTGGCCTCGATGTCTCGGTTCGCGTTGATGAAGTCTTCTCGTAAGGGTGGGCCGAGGCCCCAGAGACCTATGTTGAGCATTTGCTCTGGCCCGCTAGCATTCTTCTCCACCACGTCTGGCTGTCTGGAAGTATCGTGCGGATGCATCGTGGGCATCTGACTCGGTTGCAGCGGACACAACCACAGCGGCCAGATCCCCAACCGCTCATCCGAGTACTTGATGAAGTCCTCGGCAGTCCGATACGGCAGCGCGAGATCCTGCACGAACATCCGCTCCGTATGTCCGGACCCGTGGAGGGCTTTGTACAGCATGCGAGTGTGAAGGAAGTCGTCGAGGAACTGGCGGGTGAAGTTGTTGAAGGGGACGAGGCCGCGGAAGTAGGTGAAGGCTGCTTTGCCGACCCAGAAGCCGCCGCGATCGTAGCGGAAGAGGTATTCGGGGAGAGGGATGAGTTCGCGGTGGGGTTGTGCTGGGTTGGAGTGGGATGAGATTTTGTCTTGGACGTGTAGGTAGAACCAAGGGTCTGATGGGGCGGAGAAGCGTTGGATGGGTGTGTTGGGGGAGGTAGAAGTGTCGACGAGTCGGCCGGTTATGAGGGCACCTTGGGTGGGTGAATATAGGATCCCGTCGACGTAGTCCACTTCTTCGTTCTTCGGATCGGCGAGGTCTCGTATCTTGGACACGGCTGCCGCGGTGCTGCTGGTGGGATGATACGTTGCTTCAACATATTTCTTTGCAGGCTTGAGCTGGATTTCCAGGAGTGTGACTACGCCCAGAGTCCCTAGAGAGCCGGCAGCGCCGCGGAAAAGATCCGGATGCTGAGTCTCGGAGCAAGTGACCACACTCTCACCATTCGCTAAGACCATCTCGACAGATTTGAGCGTGCGATCAAAGAATCCATGCCGGAACGAACTGCTCTCCCCACTCGTGCCGGAATAGCCGCCTCCAGCAGTAATGCCAGGAAACTCCATGACCACTGGCGGTACGAGTCCATAGTCCAGAGTTGCCTCCACCAATCGATCCATGGGGACGTTTGGCTCGACCAGAGCAGTCTGAGATTCCGGATCTACACTGAGGACATGGTTGAGCCGGCTGGTATCGACGACTTTTTTGGGATCGCGGCCGATAGCTGATTTGCGGGTGCTGTTGGTGGAGCCGTGGAAGATGCGGAATCGTTCACCGCGGTCGTGGAAGGACTTTACTGAGGCGGCGATTTTAGCGACTTCGGAGTGGTGGCGGTCCATGGGTGATGATGCTGTTGTTGTTGATGAAGTGTTGTATTGAAGCATTGATCGTGAATGGCTCGAGTATGGAGCTGTACTGTTGATGGTCCTCTTCGGGTGTTGTGGTGATGAGGCATGAAGGTGACATGTTCGGGAGGCGTGATGGGGAGAAGAGACGGCAGACAACGCACGCAAGCAAGCAGCGGGTGAGGAAGAACGAGAAGATGTCAGAGTCAGCTCTCCTACCTTGACAAGCCTACGCACGGGTCCGGCAGCCTTCATGGCTTCTCTGGGGGTGATGATGATGGAAAACTAGAGTCGGGTGTCTCCCTTTTTGATACTGCACTAAGGTAGCGGCATTTGTCGGCCTGCATGTGACGCCATTTCAGATTGAGCCGAGCTCGAAGCTGCACTGTCGCGTCCAACCTCTGCAGCTCCATCATCACTTCTGCTTCCCTTTCCCACGCTCTCCGGAGCTCACGCCGCGCATCATGTCGACCCAACAGATTGTCATCGCCGAGACGATTCGCGCCATGAAGCAGCGCGTCCGGCGGGAGCGCGCGCTGTCTCCGCCGTCCAGCAGCGACTCGGAAGACGACATGGACGACCTGCACACCTTCACCAACCGCGGCCACAAGCTGCGCAAATCGGCGCAATATGCGCATGCGGGCCGACTGGACAGTACGGGCGGGCAGGCCGCGTACAAGCGCAAAGTGACCCACGCCGGCCACGAGCGGTACATCATCAAGAAGAAGCCCAAGCTGTACGACGAGGACGGCGACGTGATCGACCCCGCAGACATCCCCAGCGACGCCGACGACGATGAGCACGCATACGGCGAGCCCATCGAAGCAGACCCGTTTGGCGACGTGCGATTGGAGGATCTGCTCAGGCCGCTCACCAGTGCTGCCGAGCTGCCCGACCACCCCAGCTTGAGTGTGGCCTACACGAATCAGGCGCTCACCAAGATGGTCATGGAAGCGGCACACATGGTACGACAAGAGCGGGCCGCGCTCTGGAAGGCCAAGCGGCTGCTGATGCGCTTCAGAGGGGATGGCGCGTGGATGGGCCTGGAGAAGTTCGAGACGGAGCAGGATCATCGTTTGTTGGACCGCGAGGATGACGCGGATGGATATACGAGCGCGGTGCCGAGCATCGTGGAGACCGAGGCGCCAGCGGAGAATGACATGGCATTGGAACAAGACGCAAGTGGCTCGAAAGAGCGAACGCAAGGAGATGCCATGGAGGGCGTGGTCACTCGAGATCATGTTGCAGGAAACAGCTTGGAGCAGCGTGATGGGAGGAAAGAGACGAATACAGTTCAATCACACAGGCAAGGTATGAACGCGTTCCGAAGCGTGTGCCGTGCGGGAGACATATCAGAGACGAGCCGGGCAGATATGTCAACCACGACGTAGACACTGACAGCTTCTAGGAACACACGCACGCGCCGCAGCAGATACGAATGGCATATCAGCAGACGCCGGCATCGACTCCATCCGCGAACAAATCCCCAACCCGACCGTTGCCGACATCGCCATGCGCGACAAAGACGACGACGATGAGCAGTCCAACTCCGGCAGTAACCCGAGCGCACCCTCACATGCTATGACCACGCGAGCACGCGCCCGATCGCCGCAACCTCCTGCCTCACCATCGCCGTCACCCTCGGACTCCGCGAGCGTGCCCACAGTCCATCCCTGGTTCCAGCTCCCACCAGGAAGCATGCCCGACCGCGACCTCGGCCTCCCGCCCATGGAAGCAGAAGAGACCCGCAAACTGCTGCTCCTCTACGTCCAAAAGCAAGAGAATATCGTCCGGCAGCTCGAGACACTGTACGATGGCCTGCAAAAGACCGATCGGCTGAGAAATGAGGTTTACCGAGCATGTAAGGCAGAAGCACATATGGTGCCGGATGGCAAGGGCGGCGTGGTGACGGAGATGAGTGATGGAGAAGATTGGTACGATCCAGATGATTGGAATTTGGGACCCAAGGATTTGAAGGAGGGAAAGCTGGAGAAGGGGAAGGATGAGGTGGAGGATCTGGCGGAGGAGGAGGGAAGGAGGGTGGGGAATAGAAGGAGGAGGGTTGTGGGGAAGTAGCGAGGACATCCAGGTACCGCTGGAATATTCATGCCTTCTAGGTGCCATAGGCCGGCCATACTGGTGTCCAAAGTCTCGAATGAGCAGTCCTGTCCCAATCAGATCCACGAGGTGAGGTATGCGACTCTGCCGTGTTGATATCGCGCACTCAGCCGGACGAATGCCTGGATTTGGTTGTGTCTGGCTAAGTATTCTGGCATTTAGCCTGGGCACATGATTGTTGAAAGCACAACCTGCGCTTGTGCCGTGCATACCAAGCTTATAGATTAGCAAGGGGGTATGCCTGCTGCTAATTGCTTAGCTAGGTGCCAGTATGCTTCGGCGTTTCTTGTGCTGAAGTCATCTTGCTGATACCCAACACCCGTTCGTTGACCGCGAGAGAGAACGTAGGAGGTAAGATCAACCTCTCGCCCAACGTCAAGATTCTGCTCGCTCGCTTGTGCAGCCGTGAAGTCAGGCCGTCCCAAATAGCCGGAAAGAAACAGCACCCGGGTCGTCGGCGAAGGCTTGTCTGCCCTATCCCAGCAGCCACATGACTCTCACGTGGGCTTCTTCTGCGCCAGACCAACAGCGTTTCCCGACCTCGCTCTCAAGGGATCTCTTCCTCTACTGGCACTTCTCCGTTGTCACATTCCAATAACCTGGAGATGCATTTATCCGCCCTCCACCGAAGCAACTTCTGGATCGCCGAGATCTTGCGCGACGAATGACCGCTCCAGCTTCGGCGTGCATTTTCGTCCGCACACCTGCATCCACCCCGCCTTGCCCACTTCTCCACATTCGGGGTACAGAGCGTGTATTCCTTCCACTTGGGACTGCCAGGCCCATAATTCCTGGAAAAACATGAGTAGCAAGATTCACATCGTCAATTGCCGGTGCGACCTTGGCTGCATTCTCTAGCCAAGGCATAGAGTGTGACTGTGCGGAGACCGTTGACGGCTGGCTATGCAGGCCAAAGCAGATGATGCTGTCCTTGAGCCTGGAAATGCCGGCGGTAGAGGGGTACATGTAGACAGAGTTTCGTGTGGCGACGGGGTCCCGACATATAAGTATGATATCGCCTTTCACAATGACGAGGGTGTACGCAGTGTCCCTCGGAAGTGTTCTCGTAGGGAAAGGCTCGTTCTACTCATCATGGTTCATACATGCATCCTGCTTGCAGCTGCTCTTCTGGGCACTGCAATCAACGCGGCGCCTAAACAATATAGGAGACACAATGGCTGGAGATCAAGCAGTGAGCCTGCGGTGACCGTCAAGAATGGGACTCTAGCTGGCGTGCACAATCCGACCTACAATCAAGACTTCTTTCTAGGCGTGCCTTTTGCTCAACCACCGACAGGAGAGAACAGATTCAGGGTTCCTCAGAGCATCAACAGCACATTTAACGCGACGTATCAGGCTACTGCTTATGCGCCGGAATGTGTTGGCTACGGAGGGGATCAGATCGGCTATCCGGTCAGTGAGGACTGCCTTTACTTGAATGTGATTCGCCCTGCGGGCTATGAGAACGAAAGCCTGCCAGTCGGTGTCTGGATTCATGGTACAGTTTTCGAACCACACTGATCTTCTCTGCGGTCGCTAATATAGAGACAGGCGGCGGACTCTACGAGGGCGGCACTCGTGACGAGCGATATAATCTGTCTTTCATTGTCGAAAACAGTGTGGAAATCGGAAAGCCTTTCATTGGCGTGAGCATTGCTTATCGTCTGAACACTTGGGGCTTCTTGGCTTCGGCGGAGGTCCAGGGGAGTGGCAATACCAATTTGGGTCTTCGGGATCAACGTCTCGCATTGCACTGGCTGCAGGAGAATATCGGTGCTTTTGGTGGGGACCCCTCAAAAGTCGTATGTCGGCACCGCGCCTTTCTTCAACATTACAACGACTAACAAGAAATCAAAGACAATTTGGGGCGAGTCCGCCGGTGCAGGGTCCGTGGGCTGGCACCTGACAGCATACAATGGCCGTGATGACAAGCTCTTTCGCGCTGGCATCATGGAGTCTGGCAACCCCATCAATTACAACAGCTATAGGACCGACGAACATTACCAACCCCTCTACGACGCCCTCGTAGCGAACGTGAGCTGCACCAACACAACAGACACTCTGGACTGTCTAAGGCATGTGCCATTCTCCACTTTGAACGCGGTCCTCAATAGCTCGACGTATGAGACCAGCTGGACCCCTATCGTCGACGGCGACTTCATCGCACGCTGGAGCAGTCTCCAGCTGGCCGAAGGCGACTTCGTCAAAGTGCCTATCATCGATGGTGCGAACACCGACGAGGGCACCGCATTTGGTCCGTCACCAGTTATAAGTCAGCAGAACTTCACGGGCTCCGCTACAGAGAACTCGACATCCGTCGTCTTGCCCGAGTGGCTCGTGCCGCAACTCCTGGAGGCGTACCCGGAGACCCCGGCTTACTACATCCCTCCTGTCGACGAAGTCCCGGCCAATGCCACTTTCCCTGCTTCACTTGGCGATAGCGATCAGTACAGGCGCTCCGCTGCCTACTTCGGCGACGTCGTAATGATCGCCAACCGCCGCGGAACTGTCGAAACTTGGGCTGCAAATGGAGTCCCGGCGTACAGCTACCGCTTCAACACCATCCCCGCCGGAATTCCATGGTACGTCGGCGTCACGCACTTCCAGGAAGTCGCGTTCGTCTTCGACAACACGCAAGGTCTGGGCTATAACGCCGCGCACGACACCATCAACCCGTTTACGGACAAGCCGCAGTCGTACTACAACCTGGCGAAGCTCATGAGTTCCAGCTGGGCTTCTTTCATTCACGACCTGAACCCTGATAACTTCACGGGTAGATTTGCCGGGGCGGCGCAATGGCCAGAGTATTCTGTGGGTGCGGAGAATATCGTTTGGGATGCTAATATGTCGGCGTTGGCGTATGCGGAGCCGGATACGTTCAGGGAGGAGGGCATTAGGTTTATTCTTGATCATGCGTTAGCTTATCATCGGTAGGTGGTTGAGGGTAAGAGTGATTGGGATGGCGGGGACGCTTGGTCCTGCTGATATGGGTGCGGTGGGGTGTCGACGGCACAGGATATGTGCCTGCATGAGTGCGTGAATATGAAACGACAGAGACAGAGTACCCGTTAGCCGACGACTTCTTCATAGAACCATTACCTTGAAGAATAGAAGAATTACTGCAAGATCGTCCCAGAGATTTGGAGTTTTGATAGGAGTTTATGCAGATCTCAGACTTGCGCGAGTCGGACATGGCTTCACCGTCATCAGTGAGTTCGATGGTATAGACGCAAGAAGATGGATCGGTTGATCCGTCAGCCACTTTAGCAAGACTGATCTTGCCTGACATTCAGACTCGTGCTCGAACGTATCAGCGTTAGACTTGTGCTCTGTCAGTCAGACTTCCTCCCAGCAAACCAACTTGTATGGCTTTCGCTGAATCGACACCTAGCGCCCCCTAGTATTCCTTCGATGGCTGGACGTGAGACTTTGCTCGCGAAAGCATTCTTGCCGAGACGGAATGTCACGACTTGATGGAGCACTTCATCCCTCTGTAGGGGCTCGCGCCTGAAACCAATGATCAGGCTCGTGACAAAATAGCATCGGACTCCTGCTGGTGGCTTGCTGGCGATGTCTCGTTGCACTAGATCGTGCCATTCGCTACGGATGTTAGCAATGGGGGCGTTTTCGGCGGCCTGGGAGCTCTCGCGATCGGTGGGATTGGAAGAGTCCTCCGTTTGATGGCGGGTTGGTAGTCGTGGCCGAGATGAAATAGGAGGCAAGTTCTGCCAGTGAGGTGATTTCTGGATGTGCGAGGCTCAATGGATGGATGTGGCAGCTGGTGATGTGTGGATGTGGTCATTATTATTATTGCGTGGCAATTGATTTACTGCACTCTGAAAACTGTTGAGACCACATACTGTCACGACCCGTCTGGCACAAAATTGGGCTCACCTACAAATGGTCGAGCCATAATCCACCGAGACGCGGTCACCTTCCTCGCTGCAGGCAGCATGGCTTCAAGACTCGGGTCGGGCATCGTAGCGTTGCTATGCACGACAGTCTTGAGATGTCTGAGTAGTGTGGCTTAATGTAACGTCCAGCAACCTGGATTAAACATGCAATGCACGTAGCATTAAGTCGAAGTGTACAAGCCTTCATCACGCACGATCAAGCGACTTTGGTCAGCGCACCCTGTCATCAGACCAACCTGCCACCTCGCATCTACCACAACGCCAATTCGTTACCCAACCTCTGTGTATCATGCCTCGCCGCATACCGACTTACGAAAGACCAATTTATCGAGCAAGTAATCATTTACCCGATCCGAAACTCCACAAATCCGCACCATTCACAAACCGAATCACCCACTCAACAGATCCCTAACACTCATGCCACCTGCTGCATTGCCATTCCTCGTCGGCGTCTCCGCCCCGGCCGCCAACATCGACTGCGATACAGCATCGGCCCCTCTCCAATTTCTTCGATCATTATTAAGCATGCTTAGCGCCGCCGCGGCCTCTTGATCGAGGTCCTGCTCAGTCCTATCACCCTTGGCGTTGTGACTTGCACTACTCCGCGACTGCCTCCGCCGGGTCTCGTTGAGCTGCGTAGCGCCCTCGGCGATCTGTCTTAGCGACTGCGCGGAGCCGTCAACTGGCTTCAGCGCAGGCGATCCGAGGCCGAAATGGCTGTATACAGGCAGAGGCGCGGAGTGCATGTGGCTGAGCTGAGGCCCGAAGGCGGGAGAGGTCATGTTGGAGTGGATGTAAGGGCTGTAGCTTGCTTGCGATGCGGAGGATATGGAATAGTGTCTGCCGGCGCCCGTGGCGAAAAGTGACGGCGAGTTGGTCTGAGTGGTCGTGATCTGACTGAGCGAGGGAAGGGAGACAAGGGAGTTGGTTTTGTCGAGTCCGGTAGTCAGAGGCGTGCAAGTTCCTTCAGGCGCTTGGTCATCGTCATCCTCCATTTCTTCGTCCTCGTCTTCTTCCTCTTCTGCGTGGGTGCGGCGCGCGGGAGGAGGTTGTGGTCTCGGTGAGTTGTTCTGGGCCTGGAGGTCGGAGACGCATTGCTCCAGGTATCGTAAATACTCGATGCTGGCCTGCCGCGACGTTAGCGATGAATGAGTGTCGAAGCAAAGTCGGCGGCAGTCTGACCTGTAGAATGGCAAGCTTGTGCATCTCCTGGCCTCGACACGCGGGTATCATGTCCTTCAGCACGCCAAACTCCTCGTTCATCTTACTGCGCCGTCTCCTCTCGATCAGACTGTGCGCCGTCTTCCGGGCAATCTTCCTTCCCGCCGCCGTCTGGCTCTTGTCGCTGCCTTTTCTGCCTTTGCCATTGCCGTGCCCGGTGGTGCTCGGCGTCCGTCCGGCGATGGCGGGCGAGACCTTGGCAGACGAGGGCGGGTCGTGGGGTGAGAGTGGTGTGGCGTCGTTCTCACGCGGCTTCATCTGGATAATCTTGCGCGATCGGGTGGGCGGGGGAGGAAGGGCAAAGTCGTCTTTGGTGATGACGGGGCCTTGGTGCTGCTGCTGCTGGGCGGAGCGCTTGGTCGACGGATAGTCGTGGGGCGACGGAGGCGAGACGGGTCGGTAGGAGGAGTCGGAGCTGTCACGTTCATCAACACCTCCTACTGCGCGGGCCATCCACCAAGGTTGCGACACGCAGTCGGCGACTCACCCATTGGCGCTGGACGTGCTCGAGCTGTTGCTGAGGCGATCGTGCTCTTGGAAGCCGCTGGGCGGCAGGTCGAAGGCAGGCGCGGCCAGCTGTCCGTCCTTGCCGCGTATGTCGCTGCTCGAGCCCGGCGTGGGCGGTGGGATGGGCCGCGGCATGATGGCGCTGCTGCCGTTCGTCGCCGTCTGACTCGTGATCGCAGGGGAAGGCGCCGGGCGGCGAGCGTAGAACAGCTGCTGCGAGTATGAGGCCGTCTTGGCGGAGGGCAGAGGGGACATGTACCTGATGGTGCGTGGCGGGTGCTTGGAAGGAGATGTATTCATGTGCCTACCGTATGCGCCTGGGCATGGGCATGGGCATGGGCATGGGCCTGCGGTGTGTTCCTACGTGGGATGAGCGCAGTGACAGTGCGACCACACTCCACCCAGAGTGGTAGTGGTCGCGAGCAACAAACTCTCAATGGGCACGCGATCACGTCGCCTCGTGCCCAATTTGGTTGGCGGACAGCGACGACGATGAAGGTACGCGACCACTTTGCCGCGTGTGATTGGCTGCGTGTCTGTGCTGTCCGAGAGGCACGTGGGGGGTCCATCACTTGTGGTGAGTTGCACTGTCGCAATCCCTACTTCATCAAATCCTGGCCGTGAACGAGCTGCATGTGATGGACGTGTGCATTGAACTCTTTGCGCGGGCGAATCATGACCTTGCTCGACGATTCGCTCAAGAGGAAGAAGTCGCCCTTGCCCTGGCATCAGCTTACTAATAATTACAGTAAGGAGTAGCATGCTTGTTCATGGCCAAAATAAGCTTCGTTCACCCACAGCAGCATCATCATCATCATCACCAACGTGGACCCTTGGCGAGGTACTCGTGGACCTGATCATGGCGGCAGAATTCCTGCCTCTCGCAACATGTCATCATTGATTGGAGATGGCGATATAGAACAGGCCGCCAGACAACTATCATGCGCCATACTCTCTAGTGCTCCTAAACACCAAGCCTTTAAACTTCTGCCACCCATGTGATCTTTCGAAGCCATCGAGTCGGTAAGTAATTTGGGCAGCCTACTCATTGCATAATGCATACCACTCCTCCGGTTATGTACTGCCTCTTTAACGAGGGTTCCAGTGCTGAGGTCGCTGATCCTGCTTTGGCACTCTGCTTCTGCGGCAATGCACGTAGGACCACAAGTCGGAGGCTCGAGTCATCTTTCGTTAATACAATGGCTTGCGTGATTAGAGAGGCATCCTGCCTTTCCTCAACCACTCTCGCTCGGCTGATCTAACCGCCGAAACCATCTGTTTAAGTCCTCAAGACGCCGTGCCTGTGTTGAGATTAGTATCGCACGAAGGTGCTGAAGCCTAGAGCGGCATCCTCGTCTGCACGACCGCAGATCAGCCGCAGTAGGACACAGCCACGCTGCAGCCTGAAAGCCATTGACGCGGCACAAGATATATTCTTAGATGCAGTAAATTCAGGGGACGCCTCGTTATTTCGTACGCTTCGCAAGAGTCATGAACGACTCCAACGCATCAGCTGACATCGAGCCACGCAGCGCTCGTCTCCAGCTTTGCCAAGGTCGAAGTTATGGACGCTTGACGAAAACGACTGCAGAGTGCTCACCGTGCCAGAGTTTGAGTACGGCCCTCTTAATCAAGACCATGACGAGCAGAGATTCCTCACCGTATACCCGTGTGATGGCGACAAGAATGCAGAGGAAAACCACGTTGTCTGCAAGCTAGAAACGCAGGCGCTGTTCGAAGCAAGTCCGTTCATAGCTGTTAGGAACACACGAGGATACAAAGCTCTTCAGTCTGCTATCGAAGTAAACGGATCTGCTCTCATCATCTCCGCGGCGCTGGAGAAGTTCCTACGCAATTTCCGTCGCAACGATGAACCAATACGACTCTGGATTCGACACATCTGCCTGCAGGAGTTCGACCCGGATGAGAAGGCAGAGTACTGGAATCGAGATTTTGTCGATACAATGTACGCTCTGGCGACTGACGTTGTGGATTTGTGTGAGTTCAACACCAACCTTATAGAAAACAAGACGATAGAAAAGGTCCACGACTCGCGGTACATCAACTGCGAGAAGGAATGGTACAATCGCCTTGAGGAGGTTTCCCTCCCCTCAGTGTTTCCCATAAAGCTGGGTGTGAAGCTCAACAACGATGAACCAACGAACAAGTACCAGTATGTGCCCTTGGACGCTGTAGCCGACGAGATTCGGATCATGGTGCTGCTACCGGCAGAGGACCGCAGTGCACCTATCCGGGCTGTCATGGCCCATTGTCCCGTACATTGCGAAGTCGACTACAGTGCTCTATCGTATCGCTGGGGCGACAACTCTACCACTGAAAAGATTTCACTCTCCGGCCAGATCTTTCATATCCGCACGAGCCTTGCGGAGGCTTTGCGGGCGATTCGGATGCACGACAAGGCTGTTCAATGCTATATGTATCAATCAGAATGATATTCCAGAACGGAATGGCCACATACCAAGAATGAGTGAAGTTTATGATCGGGCTGGTCTATTGCTCAGCTATACAGGCCCGGAAACCGACGATGTTGAATTGGCAATTGAGTTTGCAGCTGAAATGAAAACGCCCATGATGCGTTACAACGATAAAGGCGAATGGCATTTCGGAGAATGGGGCTCAAAAGGCGAAACAGAGGGCGGCGGTCTATGGTTTGGTGAGTGGCGGCAGTGTGAGAAACTGATACTAAAGCTGACAAACACACTAGGTCCCAATCGTGTCGGACCTGACAGACTGGCGAAAATGGCTGCGGCGCTCTACAGGTTTGCCTGCCGATCTTACTTCCGTCGCGCCTGGGTCTTGCAAGAGATAGCCGTAGCATCGAATCCCACAGTCAAGACAGGATCTCAATACGACATTGGGTTTGACCAGATTGACACAGCAATGCATCACTTGATCGACATGTTGCGGAGTGATCCATCATTGGCGGGGAACATGTTCAAAGCTGATCCCACCATCAAGCTTGTCGATACGCAAGAGTTGACCTTTGTGCGGAAGCTATTTTACTTTCGGCATCTCAACACTGGCGGCAGACACCCCTTATTTGGGTTGACAGCCAGCCAGATACGTTCTGGAGCTCCCTCATTTCTCGAGATCCTTGTTCTCGCTCGTGGCTTTGAATCCTCGGACCCACGAGACAAGATATATGCTCTGTGGAATTTGGCTCGGGACAAAGAAGGCCTCGATTTCCATGTTGATTACCAGAAGTCGATAACACAAGTCTACAGTGACTTTGCACGAGCCTGGGCTCTCCAGCATGGTAGTCTTGACGTCCTGGGTGCCGTCGAGTGTCGACGGCCGGAGACAGAGTTGTACAGAGGCGCGCCCTCCTGGGTACCAGACTGGAGTCTACAATCCGCCAGTAGCTGTCTTGTGCGCCGCGATCGCATACCACCTAGGAACATGAGCTACATGCGGAACTTGGAAGGACCGCTATACTGGGCAGACGGCGGAGGCTTGTCGAGAGATGCATTCGACTCTCCGCTCTTTACGTTCGAAGGCGAGGTCCTTCATTGCACTGGCATCATCCTGGATACTATCCACCACATATTTTCGAACCCGCCAGAAGTCGCGGACTGGCAGCGATTTCCTCATTGCGACCCAACGACATGTCATGCTTATCATCACTGGGTTTCTGAGCTATGCGCTCACTATGCTGTCAACAACGTATTGACATATGAATCCATAAAGCAAGCAGCGGCAGCCATGTTCCACGGCGACTGCATCGCCGTCTGGCCACATCGCTCGCAAAACCCGGAAAACGCGAATGAACGCTGGGCACGTGAGGAGGAGTTCGTGTGCCGAATTGATCGCCATCCTTGGAGTCCAGAACCAAAGAGTGAGCCAGTGCCGCGCCACGTGCAGTTGTATGCAGCCAGCTACGACCGCACGGATGCTTTTGATATCATTAAGTCGGTTACCCGTGGGCGGAGGCCATTCGTCAGCCTGGGTGGTTACATGGGCCTCATGCCATCCATCGTGGAAGATATCGAGGACGTCGGCCAGCTGAGCGGAAAGCCGTGGTATTTGGCTATTGTGGCAACATGCTCGGTGCCGTTGTTACTGCAGGAGCAGGAAGATGGGAGGTATAAAGTTTGCGGATCTTGCTTTGTGCAAGGCTGGATGGAGGGCGAGATCTTGTCGAATACCCTCGGGGCCGAGACAACGAGAGACTTTTGGGCGGCCTTGGCGGAGGGCGAAACGTTGCGACTGGTGTGAGGGGATTGGATCAGGTGGCACGACTTCAATATCTTTGCAACGCTCACACAACATGGTAGGCTGGTTCACGGTCGGCACCAAAACATCCAGGGCTTGTTTGCGGCGGGCAAATACTGTTGGCGAACGTCCAAGTTTTGGTCAATGGTGCCGCGGTGCCACCGTGCCAAACTTTTGACTCAGGCATTCCATGCTGGCCGTCTCGAGCTAGTTCTACTATCTCCGCGCAGTTTCTCAAGAACAGCAAAGATACGATACCCCGCAAATAATGTTCTTGTGCTTAAATACCACGAGCTCGCCCACATAGACCACTTCTTCTCACCATCATATCGACCACCCCTCCAGGAGCGAACCACCTTCTGAGCCAACGAGCCAAACACTTGAGCAAACACGCCCCTGGCCTATAGGCAGAACCAGTTGTGTCCACGATGCGATCCAGCACCATAACCACGACTCTCCTAGCGCTCTTGGCCACGGCCGTGCCGGGACTCGCAAATGACTGCAAGAACCAATGCTCCGGGCCTATGTACTCAGTGTGCTACAACGCGGTTTGTTGACACAGGATATGTTTGAGCTTGAAAGGCATGAAGACTGACCAAGAATCGCATAGCTTCGTTATTACAATGACTACGACCCGATGGCCTTTGCGTGCAATGGCAAGGGAAGCTGCGTTGAAGGGACGTGCGCCGCTCTGGCTTTATGATGGGTTGACGACCAGAGACGGTTTGGCTAGGTCTGCGGCATTGAGGTGGTGGTTGGTGCTTTGCGGAGGTGGAGTGTGATTCTCATTTGTGACCTTGGGAGCGATGCAATGTTGATGTCTGCTGGTCGAAGGAGCACAGTGGCGTGGCGAAGACAGCGTATACGATGTCAGGTTGCCTAATCAAAAGTGCGTCCGATGAGTCTGACAGATTGTCAGAAGTCCAACAGTCACTTTCAGCTTGATTCGGTCTCTGTGTGATCACGATAGAAGACAGATATAAGTGAGGACGTTTCCAAGAGAGGATCTGATGTCTAAGGTACCAATCAACAAGCCGGGACGACATTGAAAAAGAGGAGCTAGGACTCTGCCGCAAAAGTCGTGTTGATGTGGCATCAATCTTGGCCAAGAGATTGATTTTCCGCCTTGCGATGACGATCTTCCTCAACTCTCGCAGATCCACGTGGCGACGCTGCATGATACAATGCACAGCAACTCGGACCATCCACAGGATATCGGACATCTACCAGGCGACGTGAGCATGACTCGAATTTGCCTCCCTTGGCGGCACGCCCCTTCCATTACCTATAGGACTACAAGAGATGGGTCCGAGTGCGGCAAAGATTTCCGCTGGTGAGCAGCAAGCCATGGTGATCATATCAGCTGGTCCATATCAATGCATTTGCCGTTGATGTCAGACAAGAGAACCAATTCGTTCTCATAACATGGCAGGAGAGGCAGCCCGACCGATCGACAACCATTGTCCTCCTGGGCCCCTGCTGCAGGATGCAATCGACTGGGCTTCACCTGATGACCCTGGAAATCCCAAGAATTTCTCTCTGTCAAGGAAAGTATGCAGCACCTTGTCGTTTAAGGGCTGGCTTTCGTCAGTACATTTGCGGCGGCGATCTACACTCCTGGCACCGAGCTGGTCAGACGTGAATTCGGTTGCACGGAGGAGGTGGCAATCCTAGCCCTTGCCCTATACAACCTTGGGATGGCCCTAGGACCGCTATTCGGCAGTCCTCTCAGCGAGACCCCGGGCCGGAAAGCTGTGGTCCTGGCCACCACACCTATCTTTGCTCTCTTCACGCTGGGAGCGGGGCTGTCGACTCCCGTTGCGGGACTTATCACATGTCGTTTCTTTGCAGGCGTTTTCGCTGCTCCCGCTATCGGTAATGCTTCAGCAACAATCACCGACTATACCGCTGGTCGTTACAGAGCAGTTACTATGAGCTTTTATTACAGCATACCGACATTTGGCGCCGTGCTCGGCCCTCTGATCGGTGGCTTCATCGTGGAAGCGAAAGGATGGCGATGGACTCAATGGACTATCGTTTTCTTCATTATCGTCTTCTACGTCCCGATCATTTTTGCTAAGGAGACTTACAAGAAAGTGGTCTCAAGTCAGAGAGCCAAGAAGCTTGGAATTGCTGGTCCCACAACTCAGATCATGACACCAGCTCAAGCACTTCACTACTATGCAACCAAACTGTTAATCCGGCCTGCCCACATGCTGCTCACAGAGTCAATCGTCTCACTGGTCTGTCTATACAGCGGGTTCCTCTTTGGTTTGATGTATACTTCCGTTACGGCCTCGTCCTGGGTCTACCAATACTACTATAACTTCAACCCAACACAGCAGTCGCTGTCGTTCCTTGGACTGATTACGGGAACATTACTTGCGCCCTTACCGCTCATCTCGCTTGACCTTCTCGTCTATCAGCCACGTCTGGCCAAATACCGGGCGAGTCTTCCGCCCATTGATCAATTTCCGCCAGAACACCGACTATTCCCTGCGATGATCGCGTCCCCGCTGATGCCCGTCTTCCTCTTCATCTTTGCATGGACGACGCGACCAGACGTACGCTGGATTGTCCCGATCGTGTTCCAAGGCTTAGCAATGTGTTGCAGCGTCATCATTTACGCGCCGTCAAATCTGTTCATGATGGATACTTATGGACCTTTGTACGGGTACGCTATCGATCCGCCACAACTGAAAGAACCGTAATGGAATGATTCTGCGACTGACATACCTCGCTAGAGCTTCCGCTGCTGGTGCCGCGATGCTCAGTCGTTATACGCTAAGTGCAATCTTCCCTCTATTTTCTCTACAGGTCAGTATTAGATCGAGGAGCTCTATTCTTCTTGTCAGTAACAAGCAACAGATGTACCGCGCTCTTGGCGTTGGTTGGGCAACAAGCTTGCTAGCCTTTTGCACGGCGCTGTTAGCTCCCGTTCCCTGGCTATTCTGGCGATGTAGCCATCGGTTGCGAGCGCGGATTCGGTACGAAACCAGCACATAAGGACCGAAAGTACTAAGAGCCATATCTCATAGCTTCAGCATGTGGTATCTCTATGGAAAACTAGCTTGAAATCACGGCTCGATTATTCTGGCTTAGCGAGGATGATTCGCGGATGACAAGAAATCCTACAACCGGGCCACACTGATCTAATAAGCATCTCAGTAGGTCAACGTCCAGACACCACCAATTGTTGCTCCGAGCATCAGTGCAGCACGGAGTCCAGCATAGAATGTCCATATTTCCTGCGCTCCTTCCGAATTCCGCACTCATCGCCTTGTCATAAGGGTTCTTCTTCAAAAGTCGCCCGGCGGGTGGCTTTTTGCCGTCCAATGTTCCTCTCTAGCCTTGAGCCTCGGGATCTGCCTTGCAGAAGCGCAGGCCTCATACTGACCGAAGTCACGCTTCAGATTAACGAGAGGTTCGAAGGGAGAGCTGAGGTCCGTGAGTCCACAACTGGCCGAAGCGCGGAATGCTAGTCCAGGTTGCTACTAACGTCTCCGCAGGAGAGGATAATCTGTGAGGGACAAGCTCATTTGCTACGACATTCATCTTATAATGGAGACTATTTGGATCTCGGGCACAGTCATCGCATGGTCAAAAGCTTGCGGGTCCATCTCTACTCGCCAGGAACTCTGCTAAGTACAGTAGCTATACACTTCTTGCCCGCCTTTGCCAGCATTTGAGAACTCTTCCCGCAGGCGTCTAGGCCGCTTTCCTTGAGTGACCGCTCCTCTTAATGCTCTTGACGCGTGTAAGTCCTTGACAACTTGACAACGGGCGCTGTTCTTTGATGAGGCTGACAGATCTGGTGCAATTGTTTCCTACTTTGGATGATGCCTTCTTCCTTTCGAAGCCCTGCCTGTGCCTCAAGTCAGCTGAGATCGAATTGTAAACAATCTTGATGCACCAGTCCACTTCTGCTACTGATTTTGACACCATAAGATCAAACCCTTGTGGTTGGGGGTCATAGTTGAGTTGGGAGCGGATTGGGACATCCGCAGACATGTGTCGAAACTACTGCTGGAGTTTATAGTAGCAAAAAATTCAAATGAGCATTGAGACGGCGGCAAGCTTCAAGCTCGCGTTTGACGGAGTGCTAAGTGTCCAGTCGATCTATACGCCACAAAGATGTGCGAAGGTAATGAGGACCAGGTGCAGGTGCGGCCGCAAGCCCCGGCGCTTGCGTCGCCCAATTTAAGCTTACGGAACGCGGGCAATTGGTCTGCGTGCTTCAATAATGCCGTGACAGAAGGAGCATCTTCACGCCAGGCTCTCCCGGGAGTGTTTCGAAATCCCACACAGGGCAGCGGCGCTATGCAGAGCATTGTTTCACATGCAAGATGCAGTGAACGAATTACTGGACAGTGCTACACGGTCGATGAGAAATGTGAAGCGTTCTGACTGAGACCGAAGAGGTGCGGGACGCTCGTCTCACGAGCCGGCCTTGCGAATATGCTGCAGAGACAGGAATACTGCGGAGCCGTCACGTGTATACAGTACGCTGTGATAGCAGCACGCAGAGGGCCCGGTACCGTGGCTGTCGAACATTCGTATATTGCTTCCTGCCCTGACCAACTCGCATAAATCTCGAACTGGCTGTCCATAGCCGCTTACTGTAGAATGAAGACCTCATGCCGTGAAGCCACATACACCCGCCACCACAGGTCCTTTTCGTGTCTTACCTGCTATGCCCTGGTTCCTTGGCAAAGCTCCAGCATCTTCTTGTGCCACCAGTGAGACTGCGGTGTAGCAACATTGAACGGGTGTGCAGTCATTGAGTCTGTTCATATCCGGCCGCGGCCTCTTTCAGGCGCTGAGATCGTCTGACCCCTGGCTTGCATTTGCGTTGGGGAACAACCCGGCTAGTACAACGCTTGACTTTCATTCTCTTCTTTTGTCCGGCTTCGTCGCGCGAGGGACTTCGGATTCGGGCCGAGACCACATTGCTTCCTCTGCTTCGGCGAGGCATTTGCCTGGAATGCCTTATGCTTCTCTTATTTCGAAGGCCAGTCACTCGAAAACGAAACTCGCTTTTTCTTTAAAGGCAGTGTACGCGGCAATCATGGCGGGTCCACGAACTACCGACCAGGTAAGGCCTCTCTCGGAGGCGCCCTCGCCGGAGCCTCCCGTATTAGTAGGTAGTCTGCAGCGGTGTTGAAGATCTCGCGATAGACAGGCAGGTCTGTAGGAATCGGACCATCGAAACGTACATTTTCTGCCACCTCAATCGATTTCTGTACTTCACCAAGTGGATCTTCCATAGTGAGATGCTCGTAATTCGCAAGATGATGTTTTGGCTTGAGGCTGGAATCTGTTCCGCTCCCACGCCATCTCTCTGCTCCAACACGTCCTGCTGCAATAACGCCTCCCAGAAAATACCTATGAGACCCTCTCCGCAGTCTCTAAATGTCTAGCCGTCATTCGCTTTCCTGCCGTCACTTCCGTCGGTCCGTACCTATCGCTGACAAGCGATTCTATGCAATAACAAACGCGAACGGTCCCGAACTGATCGAGGAGCAGACCTTGCCTCGTTACTCCCAAAAAACTTACTACCCTGTACGCATCCGGCAGCAACTCATAGGTCGCTATAATATCATTGCGAAGCTAGGCTTCGGTGCTTATTCGACTGTGTGGCTTGCCCGGGAAGAGAGGTTTGTCCGATCATGTCCTGGATTACATGTAGTCTTGTCCTGCGCGCTTTAGCTAAGAGCAAAATAGAACAAACAAGTACGCTTCCGTGAAGGTCTTCATACAAGACAATGCGGCAGCTTCTCCGGTTTTGAATGAAATCAAGACCCTCCAAAATCTTAAAAACTGTCCTCGGGAGCACAGTGGCTCGTCCATCGCTCGACTGCCGGATGACCTCTTCCAACTTGATGGACCGACAGGTCAACATCACTGTATAGTATCGAAACCTTAGGGCTGCAGTCTTTGGAGCCTCCGGCACATGTTGCCAAACGGTCAACTGCTCAAAGAGTTTGTCGTGAACGCTGTTCGCTGCTTGTTAGGTTGCATCAACTAGCTGTACCTCGACTGCGATTTGATACATACAAGTGAACGCTGACGAGACCGGCCACAACTATATCAGAGCACTGCCACTGATTGGAGAGCAGAAATCACGAGGCAAAACGTCTTGACTCAAGCTGCAAACGATGTCCAATTTGCAGCCATGGAACGCGAGGAGGCGCTCGATCCGAGCGTGCCTGTAATGGACAACGGCTACCCTGTCTACCGATCTCGTGGACAGCCACGGAATATTCTCGACCTGACAGGCGTGGCGTATCTCACCGATTTCGGATCAGCACAATTAGCAAGCTCGACGCACCAAGATTGGTGGATGCCCGACACATACCGTGCCCCCGAAGTGTTGATGGGTGTTCCGTGGGGTTTTCAGGTAGATGTCTGGTTGATCGGCATCATGGTGAGCATCTTGCTCCTCAACGCCCTGCATATATTATCCTCTCTGATCTTTCGTAGGCCCTTGAACTTCTCGAAGGCCGCAATTTTTTTGATACAATCGACAAAGCTCACAAGCAATATGTGCTGCCCGTGGCAATTGCGCAGTACATTTCAGTCCTAGGGCCTCCGCCGCTGTGGATGATCCAGGAAAGCGAGAGCCCTTCCGTTCCAACATTCTTCGACAACGAAGGCGAGTTTCGCACACGACTTGTAGAAGCCGCCGCCATCGCTAACAGCAATATAGGTCGATGGATTTCCGAAGCCCCTATCCCGAAGTTTTCACTTGAAAATTGGGTGACGGCACTTCCTGCAGGCGAGGATGAAGACAAGTTCATCAAATTCATGCGAAGAATCCTAGTGTGGGATTCGATGCAAAGAGGAACATCATCAGAATTGTTTCTAGACGAATGGCAGATCCTCTCTCCCTGCTATTTGATATAGCCTTCGCTAGCCCAATGACTGAATGGAAAGAGAATCGGTCGACAGGAGCGTGAGGTCCGTTGCGACACGGCCTTCTCGGATGGCAGTAATTTAACGTTCTCCTCTTTCGTACCTATCCGATACCACATCACCAACTAGAGGTAGTGGACGGCCGGTCTTTGCAATATGCGTTCACTCCTTCGGACAGGGTTGCTAGCGAGGGTCCGTTTCGTCCTAGTCCTTGGTCCGGTACTTGTGCACTTTGTTGAAACCTTGCCCAAAGGTTCATACAGTCTTGATTGTCGGCGACGACTCCTCTCCTGCTTGTCTCCCTGCACATTCAGATTAACCTGTCTACCTCGAGCTTGCCGATCTCTCGTCTCAACTTAGATACTCGGGATGGATGAGCCGAGTAGAAAACTCCACGCTTCAAAGCGGACGCGGCTGTCAATACGCTCGTTTTCCTTTTGGCTTGATAAGACACCTGTTCGTATGGTGTCTGGACTGGATCGCGTTTGGCATGCCTATATACTCTGGATGGACTTGCGGGCTTTCGTCAAGACTTCTCCCCGGCTAGCTTGGAGGCTTTCGAGATATAATTTGCGCCAATGACTACATTCGCTCCCTGATATGGATTTTGGCGGCCCTGATGTGTGCTAGTCTTCGAACTTCGAGCCGATTTTCGCTGGGGTAGGGCCTTGGTTGTCGGGGCTCGATTATCCGTGTTGATAGCATCGGCAGACTCTACTTTGCGACGGCTGTCTTTCACGTAAGCAGGCTCTTCCACCGATCTCTTCCTCTTTCCAAGGTTCGTGCTGATTGAGCCCGATTGGCGGCTATCCTGTGATTCCAAGCCGGTGTCCGACATCCATTATTCGGAAGCAATTATTCGAAGTTACTCGGCTATCCATTTCAGGAGCACAGCTTGCCTTTGTAACTCGATCTCCGCAGTACCTCGGCTTGCTTCGTCATGTGTAACACCTGCCTCTCGGAGCCACTCTACTTCGTCTGCTAGACGGCCTTCATCTATCGCCGCCTGCAATTCGCTTTCGGAGACTTTCTTATCCTCGGCGGTTTGCTCTATCGCCTTCACGAGCCTCTTAGACTTCTTGTGCTCCTAGTACTAGAACTTAGCCTAATCTTCTAGCCTGCTCTGCCCTTTACGATCCTAGAGCAAGCAGATATTGCCTTCTAGCCTTTTCTTTTAGCGATAATCTATAACCTCCTATATAAACTGTATTATATAGTTAATAATTAAGGTAGTTATCTATAGCATATATTAGTAATAGTTAGAATAGTAGCTTCTATACTAAGAATAACTTTACTATAGTTAATAATATAAATAAGAACTAATTACTACTACTTGCTATAGATAAGGCAGCTATTAATAATAATAATAATAATAATAATAATAATGCTATACTAGTATACTATTCTTCTAGAGTTATTATAATACTAACTTAGTCTAGAGCTAGCTTAATAGTTATTGAAGAGATATTAATAACTACTTATAAGTATTAGTATTAGAGTAAGATGCGCCTAAATATTGTAAATTAAGAAGAGTATAGAGAGTATATAAGCAAATATGCAAGTTATAGTTATAAAACAGATAGTACTAATTAAGTACTAGAGACTTAACATATTATATAAAGAAACATATACCTAACTAAAGAAAGAACTTAGTAGTTAAATATATAACTATGCTTAGCGACTATTTAACTAACTAACTAGTTAAATAGTTAAATAGTTAAATACTAAGAGAAGTAGTATTTTCTTCTATATATATAGAAATATAAAATAGACTTATTTAGACTATATTTAACTTATGTTAGTAATTAAATAATTATAATTACTATTATTAAACTCTTATTATTTATTAGAACTACTTAGTACTTCTTTCTTATTATATACTTATATAAAGAAGCTACTAATGCTTATCTATTTAGATTACTTATACTATAGTATATATAATCTACTAGTTAGTTCTTAATACTTTAAATACTCTTAAGTATAAGTTCTATAATAAGAAACACTTTAGAAACTCTAGCTCTAAGCAAAGCTAGAGAATTAATATAAGCAAGTATGCGAGTTATAGTTATAAAACAGATAGTACTAATTATATAGTACTATAGGACTTAATATATTATATAAAGAAACATATATCTAACTAAAGAAAGAACTTAGTAGTCGGAATATATATCTATGCTTAGCGACTATTTAACTAACTAACTAGTTAAATAGTTAAATAGTTAAATACTAAGAGAAGTAGTATTTTTTTCTATATATATAGAAATATAAAATAGACTTATTTAGACTATATTTAACTTATGTTAGTAATTAACTAATTATAATTACTATTATTAAACTCTTATTATTTATTAGAACTACTTAGTACTTCTTTCTTATTATATACTTATCTAAAGAAGCTACTAACGCTTATCTATTTAGATTATACATACTAAGATACGTATAATCTACTAGTTAGTTATTAATACTTTAAACACTCTTAAGTATAAGTTCTATATTAAAGAACGCTTTAGGAACTCTAGCTCTAAGCAAAGCTAGAGAGTTAATATAAGCAAGAACTATAGAAGAAGACTCTACTATAAAGGTTACTAAACTAGACCTCTATTATAGAGATTAAGTTAAGCTTAAGAACTAGCTTAACTAAATATAGTTATACTTCTTATTTAATAATATTACATAGAATAAAACCTTGTTTACTACTATCTATATATATAGTAACGCTTAGAAATAGATTAAACTCTATCTTTTAAAGTACCTTAGAGATAGTACTAATTATAAAGGACTTTTTAGAAACTTTAATATCTTTAGGATAGAGATTAAGAAGATCTATAGAATCTATAATAACATGAAAGTTTTAACTAGAGTTATCTAACATCTAATCTAGAAGTTATTAGCTTCTAATTATATAGCTAAGTTTAAGTAATATGCTTAAGTTATAGAGTAGAATAATAACGCTTTAATAGTTATATTCTAATAAGGTATTAATAACTAACTAGTAGAGTAATACGTACTAAGGTCCTTAGTATATACGTAGTTAACTCTAAGAGATTAGTATAGGTAGTATTCTTTAGATAAGTATATAAAGAAGAAGAAGTGCTAATTAGTTCTAATAAATAACAAGAGTTTAATAATAGTTAATTGTAATTAGTTAATTGCTAACATAAGTTAAATATAGTCTGAATAAGTTTATTCTATGCTCCTATATACAACTCTAAACTATATAGTAATTAGTTAGATTAGCATGCTTAGCGATTAGCTGCTTAGTACTACTTAGTAATTAGTATATTGTTATAATTTAGGGCAACCAGATAACACAGACTAATCTACTAAGGTGTCTGTAGCACTAATTAGCTATTAAGAATAGTGCTCTCCGCTCTATAGTAGGAGCCTAGAGAGTACGTACACTCTGCTCTCTATGCTCTTACTAATCTCTAGAGAGTATAGAGAGTAGCGAGGGCATAGAAACCTTGTTATAGAAAAGGCAACATATATAGGAACTTAGGATAGACTCTATTCAGACTATATTTAACTTATATTAGCAATTAACTAATTAGAATTAACTATTATCAAACTCTTATTATTTATTAGAACTAATTAGTACTTCTACCTCTTTGCATAATTATCTAAAGAATACTACCTACGCTAACCTCTTAGAGTTAACTATATACATACTAAGGTGTTTAGTACGTATTACCCTACTAGTTAGTTATTAACACTTTAAACACCCTTAAGTATAAGTACTATATTAAGGAACGCTTTAGGAACTTTAGCTCTAAGTAATGCTAGAGGATTAATATAAGCAAGGACTATAGAAAGAGACTATGCTATAAAGGT
>ML995850.1:9753-71824 GCA_010093825.1 Teratosphaeria nubilosa
AAATTTGGATCTATAGAATACGTAGATAATAACTCTAATAATCTAGAGGTTATACTAGAACAGAAGATTATAAAAGAAGTAGCCTATAATAATATAAGTAAAGAGAGTAAAGAAGAAAGAATAGAGAAGCCTTTATACTATAACTTAAATCCTAAAGAAGATTAAGAACCTATATAACTATCTATAATATAAAGTAGAAGATTAGTTAAATTGCTATAATAATAACTATCTAAAACACCTTAACAAGAAATAATAAGTATAGTAGCTACTACTATCTAGAGCTCTAGAGTAGTATTATAAACTAAGCGCCTATAGCGCTAGATAGCTCTATTAGGCGTCTTATTTATTATATAGACATGTAGGTAGTATATTAGCTATATAACTTATAGTAAGGAGCGAGTAACTTACTACTTATAGTAAGAAGCGAGTACCTTACTACTTATAGCAAGGAGAAAGCTACGCTTTACTACTACACTTATATTACTATATATAGAGATATAGAATAGACTTATTTAGACTATATTTAATTTATATTAGTAATTAACTAATTAGAATTAACTCTTATTAAACTCTTATTATTTATTAGAACTAATTAGTACTTCTTTCTTCTTATATACTTATCTAAAGAATACTACCTACGCTAACTTCTTAGAGTTAACTACATACGTATCTAGGTGTTTAGTACGTATTACTCTACTAGTTACTTGTTAATAAGTAGGTCTATATTAGTAGAGACTAGAAATATAAAACCTAATAGACTAAGATTATAAGAAATGTTAATAATATAGTTAACACGCTTCTACGTATCTATAATACACCTATTAAAGTTGCGGAGATAGCTAATAGCCTTATAAAGAAGTAGAAAAGTCTCTACTATAAGAGAGAACTATAAGAGGAGAATATTACAAACCTAGTATAATAAACTAAGAAGTACCTAAGATAGAACTAACTACGTATAGAAGAAGTTAATATTATTAAGGAATAAGATAATAGTATAATAGAAGCTAGAGATAGCAAAGAAGGCAATATATCTAATAAAGAAAAGAAAGGCAATAATAATATAAACAAAACTAAACTAGTTAAGTTTATAATATTAGGCTATATAGAAGCTATAAGTATGTTTATTATAATTACTAGAAGATATAAAGAAGTATTTCTAATATAAGGACAAAAGCGCTATCTACACCTAGAATAATTTAACCTCTTAATTAAGTAGCTTTAAAGGATGTTCTAGAAGCATTAATTAGTAGATAAAGAATAAGCAAGCTTTAGATAATATATATACGATATACTACTAATTAGAAGTTACTTCTAGAGAGATAGAAGTTATATTACCCTAGAAGGCCTATATATTACAAAAGGAATAAGAGACTAAATCTAAGCTCTATAAGCATAGTTTTAGGTAATACAAGCAATTTAGATTCTTAAACATATAGATTAATAGAAAGCTCTAATAGAAAGTTGTAAAGAAAGATAAGAAGCGACATACTACTAAAGCTAGGTTAGAAAACAAGTAAAAAGAAAGATGCTTAAGTACTAAGCAAGTTAGCTTCTTATACAAGAATAGTAGAGAGAGCTTAAATAATAATAACAACCTATAAAGATCTATAGGAAACAAATCTAAGCATAATATAGAAATGCTTTACTATTTAATTTGGAAAACAAGTTAACTTAGTTAATATAAGTAGTTAATATAAGTATAACAATATTTATAAGGCTTAAAAGAATAAGTCTAGTAATAATATACATTTTAGAAAGATAGGAGTCTTTAGAACTAAAAGTCTTATAAATAGAATACCTATAATAGTAATAGTTAATAGCGGAGCTAGTAGTAGCTTTATATTAAGAGACTATATTTAAAGGAACGTAATTATAACGCGCTAGAAACTAGATAGATATAAGGTAATTATAGTAAATAGATTATGCTTGCCTAACGTAGATAGAGAGATAGTACCTCTATTATATGTTACTTAAGAGCATTATAAGAAGATTATCTTAGATATAATACTAATAGCTAGGCATAATATTATACTAGGCAACTCTTAGTTAAGAAGACATAACCTAGCTATTAACTAGAGAATAGAAGTACTTAAATTTAATTAATATACATATAAACATATTACAAACTCTATATATTAATAGCAGATAATAGTAGATAAGTAGAAGAAACCTTATAAGACATGTTTCTTAGCGAATAGTAGTCTTTAATAACGAAGCGCGAACTAGATAGATACTAGAGAGAGTCTACTAGATTATAAAGACGTTATAGTATATAGTAAAATTATAGCACCTAGAATTCTAGAAGAGTATAAGGAGTTTATACCTTTCTTTAAGGAAGAAATAGAATTAGTAGCCTTACTAAAACATTAGACGTAAGACTATAAGATCCAACTTTAGCCTAGAAAAGTACTACTCTTTAGACTACTCTATACTAAGTTAGGCAAAGAATTAGAAGGTAAATAAGAATAGATAAAGAAAAACAAAGCAAAAGAATATATCTGCAAATTAGAATTCTTAGTAGCATTACTAATAATATTTGTACTAAAGAAGAATAACTAACTATAATTTGTATAGAACTATTAGAAGCTTAATAATATTATAATTAAGAACTAATACCCTTTAACTAATATTAGGGAACTTTAGAATAGACTTGTAGAAGCTAAGTAGTTTACTATACTAGATCTTTAAAATAGCTACTACCTTATATAAATAGCTATATAAGAAGAATAGAAAATAGTATTTAGGTTATAATATAGACTCTACAAGTTCCTAGTTATGCTATTTAGGTTAAAAAACGCGCTAGCAAGTTTTTAAGATATAATAAACAATATTCTATAAGAGTACCTTAATAACTTTATAATAGCGTATCTTAATAATATTCTGGTTTATACTAACAGAACGCTATAACAATATATTAAGTATATACAAAAGGTTCTTAGAAAACTATAAGAATAAAGCTTATATATTAACCTAGAAAAATGCAAGTTCTATAAGAAGGAAGTTAAGTTCCTAGAATTTGTTATTAGTATAGAAGAATTAAGAGTCGACTCTAATAAGATTAAAGCAGTATAAGAATAGCTATAGCTAAAATGTGTTAAAGACGTCTAGGCATTCTTAGGACTTATAAACAACAACTAAAAGTTTATTAAGAATTATTTAATAATCTTAATAGTACTTACAAACCTTATAAAGAAGGACGTAATGTTTAGATAGGGGAAATAATATTAAGAGGCCTTTTAAAGGTTAAAAGACGCTATAATAGAATACTCTATACTTATTATATTTAATATAAACAAACTAATACAGATTAAAACAGATGCATCTAATCTAGCTATTAGAGTATGCCTTACCTAAGAGAGTAATAGAGTATGTAAACCTATTGCCTATTATTCTTAAAAAATAATACTAGCTAAATAGAACTATAACATCTATAATAAGAAGCTCTTTTTAATTATATTAGTACTATAACACTAGAAAGTATACTATAAAGAAGCATCTAGACTTGTAATATACTTAGACTATAAGAACTTTCTATATTTTACAACTATAAAAGACCTTATATAAAGATAGGTTAGGTAGGCAGAACTTCTTAGCTAGTATAAGTTTAAAATCAAATATACCCTAGAAAAGAATAATAGAAGAGCTAACGCTCTATTATAAAGAAGCAACTATATAGAAACAAAGAATAAGTTTAAGTACTAAGTATTAAAAATTAATAGTAATAGGAGCCTAAGCGCTAATATTAGAAAATTTAATAAGACAATTAGAATTCTAAATAATAAGGAAGAGAAATTCCTAGTAAGTAAAGGGAAATTCTAAGTGCTAGAAGCAAGCGTTAAGAACTATATACAAAGGTATTATAATAAACTAATATAAGGACATCTAGGAATTATAAAGATAGTATACTTAATATAAAGGTATTTTAAATTCCTATAGATATAATAATAAGTATATAGCTATATTAAGAAGTATATATATTACTAAAGAAATAAGGCGGACTAATACGCGCCTTATAGAACTATTTAGTTTAGAGAAGCACCTAAACAACTTTAGGATAAGGTTATAATAGACTTTATTATAAAGTTGCTAAAATCGAAGGATCTAGTTATAAGATACTAATATAATTTAATACTTAATATTATAGACAGGCTTATAAAGTATGCATACTTTATACTATATAACAAGTTAATAATAGTAGAGTAACTAGCGTATCTAGTACTTAATAGGCTAGTTAGATACTATAGAACGCAAAAAACGCATGTTACTAATAGAGATAAGCTCTTTATATTAAGATACTAGAAGATAATTCTTATACTTCTAGAAATAAAGCAGAAGTTATTAATAGTGTTTTACCTATAGATAGATAGATAAATAGAGAGAGCAAATTAGATACTTAAAATGTACTTATAATACTATGTTAATAGGGTAATAAGCAACTAGGTAACCTTACTACTAATAGCCTAGCTAGTAATTAATAATATAGACTCTATATTAATAGGCAGATTACTATTCTTTCTAAACTTTAGAAAGTATCTAAATGTCTTTAGACTTAAATACTACTATAAGGCTACTTAGGCTATAATAGTCTAGGCAAGTAATCTCTAACATTTGTATAATAAAGTAAGAAAGCTAATCTAGAGAGATTAGGACAGGCTTAAAAGCTAGGAATTAAGAATAGTGCCTTAGCTAAAAGAGAAAAATAAGATGTACCTTAACACTAGAAATCTAAAGATATAATAACTAATAAAGAAATTAGACTATAAGAAGATTAGACTATTCTTAATTAATAAAGCATAAGTATCTATAAATTATAGGCTAGTACTTCTACTAGACGCAAAAATATACTCTATATTCTATATATTACTTCTAGAACTAGTAGAATCTAATATACTCTTATAGAAGACATTTTATTATAAGAGTTAGAAAGAAATTAAACATAAAGTTAAAAAGGTCCTAGATTATAAAAACAATTAGTACTTAGTTAAATAGAAAGAATATCTAGATTCAGAAAATACCTAGGAACTAAAAAGCTATATAACTAACTACTAAGGAAGAATCTAAGAGTTCTAAAGAAGAAAACAAGTTTAAAATTAGAAAGATTCTAGACTATAAGAATAGTTATGTTACGAATTGAACTGATACACAACGCTGACCAATTGGTCTAAGGGATTAGCGAAGCTACGGGCCAAGGAACGTCCTGCTGCAGCTTGCTCGCGATGCTTTTAATGCTTGCAGTGATTCCACTAAGAGCACTAAAAGCATGGAAAGCAGCGATAGCAGGCTGCATAATTTGAACACTCGCTATGTATATAGGAACATAGGATGAACTTGTTTAGAGTGTGTTCAACTCATATTAGCAATTGACTTATTGGAATCGACTGTTATCAAACTCTTGTTGTTCATCACTTCACATTAGCATATCCCCTCTTTGTGCGTACTTATCTAAAGAAGCTTACTAACGCTTACCTGTTTAGGTTGTAACATACTTTGGTATGTATAACCTGCTAGTCAGTTGTTAACACTTTGAACACCCTTAAGTATGAGTTCTACATTAAGGAACGCTTTAGGAACCCCAGCCCTAAGCGATGCTAGAGGATCGACACAAGCAAGGACTGCGGAAGGAGACTTTGCCGCCAAGGTTACTAAACCAGACCTCTACTATGGAGACTAAACCAAGCTCGAGGAATAGGTTAACCAGATGCAGTTGTACTTTGTGTTCAACAGCATCACGCAGAACAAAACCTTGTTCGCTGTTATGTACCTACGTGGCAACGCTCAGAAATGGATTAAACCCTACCTTACCAAGTTTCTTAATGAAGGAACTAACAATAAAGGACTTTTTAGAAACTTCAGCTAATTTAGGGAAGAACTTTACTAGATCTATGGAGTTTATAACAACAAGGAAGTTTCAACTAGGGTTATTTAGTATTTAACCCAGAAGTTATTAGCATCCAACTACGCTGCTAAGTTTAAGCAACATGCTCAGGTCACTAAGTAGGACAACAACGCCTTAATGGTCATGTTCTAACGTGGCTTTAAGGACAATGTAAAGGACAAGCTTATGCGTGACGGAGCTTCTAATAATGACCTGGATCAACTTATTAAGAGCGCAATCTGAATTCATAATGCGTTGTACAAGTATGCAATAGAAAGGCGCCACGACCATAGTAGTGGAAAACATGGATTTGTACCTACTAGCCAGACTTGGAGAGGCTATAATTAAGGTGATAACTACAATGCTATGGACTAGGAAGCAAACAACACGCAGCGACTTAACAACAGAAGACCTAAGGGTAGGAGACCCTAAGGCAAAAAGACTAGAATTCGATGCTATGCATGTTCAAAGACAGGACATATAGCAAGAGACTGCAAGTCAAAGAATAGAGTGCCCTAACAGTAGTTCAACTTAACAGAACAAATTCAGGAATTTAACGTGATCCTTTGAGACCCTAACAAAGGATCAAGGGAAGGATACTACTAAGGACCAAAGAAGCATAACCCACCTACAAGCAGTTACGAAGTTCAGCTTAACAAATACCAAACTAGGGACAACTAGACTAAGGACCCTGCTGCGGAATAGGAAGAACTAGTGAACGGAGCAATCTAGTAGCTAGATATGACTCTTAGCCAGGTATTGCCTATAGCTTCAGAACACAAATTTGGATCCACTAAGCAAGTAGACAATATCCCTAACGGAACGGAGGATACACTAGAATAGGAGATTGTGACAGGAGTAACTTGCGACAACGCGAGCGAAGGGCGTAATAAAGAAGGGACAGATGAGCCCTTACACTATGACTTAGATCCTGGATAGGATTAGGAACCTGCACAACTGTCTATAACAGAGAGCAGAATGTTACAACTATGCGAAGCAGAGGATTAGTCAGGATGTTACAAAGATAATTGCCTAAAACACCTTAATAAGAAAAGGCATATATAATGGTTGCTACTACCAAAGGAGACAAAGTGGGTCTACGCCTACAACAACATAGAAGGACTGATCTGTGAGGTACAAAACTTTGAGGTTAACAAACACATTAACAATAAGATTAACACACTTCTACAAGTCTACTACATGCCTCTTAAGATTGCAGAAATAGCTAATGATCTTATAAGCAACTAGGCAGGACTCTATTATAGAGAGACACTATAGGTGGACAACATCATAGAACTAATACGCGACATCATAGAACACTAACAACAAGACTAACAACGCATAGAAGAAGTTAACATTACTAAAGAATTAGGTGATAGTATAATAGAAGCTAGAGATAGTAGTAAGGAAGACGCGTCCAACAAGGAGTAGGGAAGCAACAACGACATAAGTCAAGACAAACTAGTGCAGTTCACTATATTAGGCTACACTAAGGCTATAAGCATGTTTGTTACAATTGCTAGACAATACAACAAAGTATTCCTAACTATAGGACAAAAACGCTATTTGCACCCAGGACAATTCAACCTCTTAATTAAGCAGTTTTGAAGAATGTTCTGGAAGCATTAATTAGTAAACAAAGAAGTTAGCTTTACAAGACATGTCCAAGATGTACTACTAGTTGGAAGCTAATTCCAAAGGGACAGAAGCTACATTACCCTAGAAGGCTTACATGTCACAAAGGGAATTAGAGACCAAATCCAAACACTGTAAGCATAGTTCCAAATAATATAGTCAATTCAGGTCCTCAAACTCTTAGAACAACAGGAGGTCCTAACAGATAACTACAAAGTAAGACAAGAAGCGATCCACTATAGGAACCAGGTTAGAGCGCAGATCAAGAAGAAGACGCTTAAATACTAGGACTAATAGCTCCTTACACAAGAACAATAGAGAGAGCTTGAACAAGAAAGACGACCTGTGAAAATATATAGAGTAAGAACTTTAGAAGAAAACAGAGCTTCACTATTCAATTTGGAAAAAGAATTAACTTTGTCAACATAAGCGATTGACACAAGTGTAACAACATTTATAAGGCTTAAGAAAACAATTCCAGCACAAGTAATAGTAAGACAGGAGTCTTTAAGACCAAAAGTATTGTGAATAGAATACCTATAATAGTAATGGTCAACAGTGGAGCAAGCAGCAGCTTTATATTAAAAGACTATGTTCAAAGGAATGCAATTGCAACGCACCAGAAACCAGATGGATACAAGGTGATTACAGTAAACAGATCATGCTTGCCCAACGTGGATAGAGAAATAGTACCTCTATAAATTGTTACTTAAGGGCATCGCAAGGAGATTGTCTTGGATGTAATACTAATGGCTAGGCATGACATTGTACTAGGTAACCCTTGGTTAAGGAGACATAACCTAGCTATTAACTAGAGGACAGGAGTACTCACATTTGATTAATGTGCATGCAAACATATTAAAAGACCTACATATTAGTAGCAGACAATAGTAGATAAGCAGAAGAAACTATACAAGATGTGTTTCTTAGCGAACAGCGGACTTTAGAAACAAAGCGCAAACTGGACAGACACTAGAGAGAGTCCACCAGGTCATAAAGACGTCACAGTATATAGTGAAATTGTAGCACCTGGAATCCTAGAAGAGTACAAGGAGTTTGCGCTACTCTTTAAGGAAGAAACAGGATTAGCAGCATTGCCAAAACATTAGGCGTGGGACTATAGAATGCGACTTCAGCCTGGAAAGGTACTACTATTTGGACCACTTTATGCCAAATCTAGTAAGGAACTAGAAGCTGAACAGGAATGGATATAGGAAAACGAGGCAAAAGGATATATCCAAAAATTGGAATCCTTAGCAGCATCACCAATAATGTTTGTTCTAAAGAAAAACAGGAAATTACAATGTGTACAGGATTATTAGAAACTTAACAACATTACAATTAAGAACTAATACCCCTTACTAAACATCAGGGAACTTTAAGACAGACTTGCAGGAGCCAAATAGTTCACCGCACTGGATCTTTAAAACAGTTATTACCTTATACAAATAGCCGCAGGAGAAGAGTAGAAAACAGCATTCAGGTCATAATATGGACTCTACAAGTTCTTAGTTATGTAATTTAGGTTAACAAACGCACTAGCAAGTTTCTAGGACATGATCAACGATACCTTATAGGAATACTTAGACAACTTTGTAGTAGCGTACCTTTACAACATTCTGGTTTACACTAATAGGACGCTGGAACTACACAAGGAGCACGTAAGGAAGGTATTAAAGAAGCTACAAGAACGGAACCTAAGAGTCAACCTAGAGAAATGCAAGTTCCATAAGAAGGAAGTCAAGTTCCTAGGATTCATTATAAGCACAAAAGGACTAAGCGTCAACCCTAACAAGATCAAAGCAGTTCAAGAATAGCTAACGCTAACATGCGTTAAGGATGTACAAGCATTCCTAGGCCTAACAAACTACAATCGAAAGTTTATTAAAGACTACTTAACAATCTTAGCTGTACTTACAAATCTCACAAAGAAGGATGTCACCTTTGAATAGAATAACAAACACAAAGAAGCTTTCTAAAAGCTGAAAAGAGCAACCACAAAATGCTTAATGCTTGCAATGTTTAATACAAATAAGCCAATACAGATTGAAACAGATGCATCCAATCTAGCTATTGGAGCATGCCTTACCTAGGAAAACAATAGACTACGCAAACCCATCGCTTACTATTCTGAAAAGATGACACTAGCCAAACAAAACTACAATATCCATAACAAGGAACTACTTGCTATTATGTTTGCATTATAGCATTGGAGAGTGTACTGCAAAGGTGCACTAGGACTTACAATATACTCAGATCATAAGAACCTTCTATATTTCACAACTACAAAGGACCTTACACAAAGGCAGGTTAGGTAGGCAGAACTTCTTAGCCAGTACAAGTTCGAGATTAAATATACTCTAGGAAAGGAAAATGTAAGGGCAGACGCTTTGTTAAGGCGAAGCGACTATATAGAGACATAAGATAAGTTTAAGCACCAGGTGTTAAAGATTAACAATAACAGAAGCCTAAGCGCAAATGTCCAAGAATTCAATAAGACAATCAGAATTCTAAATAACTAGGAAGAGGAATTCCTAGTTAGCAAAGGAAAGTTCTAAGTGCTAGAAGCAGGCGTTTAGAACTACATAAGAAGGCACTATAACAAGCCTACTAGGGGACATCTAGGAATTGCAAAGACAGTGCGCTTAATACAAAGGCATTTTGAGTTCCTAAGGATGCGACAATAGGTACATAACTATATTAAGAAGTGTGTACACTGCTAGAAGAATAAGGCTGAACAACATACGCCTTATAGAGAGATTTAGTTCAGAGAAGCACCTGAACAACCATAGGATGAAATCATAATGGACTTCATTGTGAAATTGCTAAAATCGAGGGATCCAGTTATAGGACACGCCTATAACTCAATACTCAACATTGTCAATAGACTCACAAAATATGCATACTTCATACTATGCAATGAGTCAATAATAGTAGAGCAACTAGCGCACCTAGTGCTTAATAGGCTAATCAGATACTATAGAACGCAGAGAACGCACATTACAGACAGAGATAAGCTCTTTACATCATAATATTAGAAGACACTTCTTGCACTCCTAGGGACTAAGCAGAAGTTATTAACAGCGTTTTATCTACAAATAGATAGGCAGACTAAAAGAACAAATCAGACGCTTTAGACATACTTACAGCACTATGTTAATAAAGCAATGAACAACTAGGTAGCCCTACTACCTATAGCCTAGTTAGCAATTAACAATACAGATTTTGCAACAACAGGCAGATTACTATTCTTTCTGAATTTTGGAAAGGACCCTAATGTTTTTGGACCTGAATACTACTATAAGGCTGCTCAGGCTGCGATAGTCCAGGCGAGTGATCTCTAACAATTGCATAAAGAAGCAAGGAAAATGATCCAGAGGGATCAGGAAAGGCTTAAAAGCTAGGAATCAAGAACAGTGCCTTAGCTAAAGAGGGGGGATAAGGTGTATCTCAACACTAAAAACCTGAGAACAAGACAACCAACAAAGAAACTAGACCACAAGAAGGTTGGACCATTCTTAATAAAAGAAGCTAGAGGACCTGTGAACTACAGGCTAGCACTTCCACCAGACGCGAAGATACACCTAGTTTTCCACGTATTGCTCTTAGAACTGGCGGACCTAGACACATCCTTGCAGGAGACATTCCATTATGAGTCTTAAGAAGAAACCAAATTTGAAGTTGAAAGAATTCTGGACTACAAAAACAATCAGTACCTGGTTAGTTAGAAGGGATATCCAGACTTAGAAAATACCTAGGAACTAAGAAACAACCTCACAAACTGCAACCCTCTCCTAAGGCGGTTCCACCTAAGGGAAGAGAAGAGTCAAACCAGATAGCCCCTAGCACCTCTAAGAAGAAGTTAGAAGGATTAAGCCCTAGATTCCCAGAGTTGGCTATCTAAGTATATAGCAAAAGGGAGAGCTCAGCGCTAGAAGGAAATGTCCCTTCTAGGAGATTAGATAGCAACTCTTCCTCCACCTCTGCCTCCTGGACATTCGCCTAAGCCACAGACATAGCATTATTAACACGCTTGTCTATCAGCTCTAACTGCTTCGCTAGCTGCTCTTCTTTAGTAATCGCAGTAGATGTTACTGCGCGAGCTTCATGCTCCTGCTCTATTACAGTAGTAGAGGCCTCCTGAGCCTCCTTTATCTAAGCTAGGAGCTTTGCACGCTCCTTGCTTAATCTTTCCTATTTAGACAATGTGATCTTGATATTACATCCTTTATAGCTATGTGTGTTACACTCGCCGCAACAGCTAGATCGCACGTGCACCTTGCACACGCGACTATAGCGTTAGTAGTAAGAGCACGCTCAAGGCATGACCTTCCTGTTTTAACAAATGAATTTTCTAAGCAGTAATTAGTCTTTAGTGGAGGATCTCTTTTGTCCTAAGGATTTAGGCATGTTTAGGAAAGAATGGCGCCATAGCTGGAGAATGCAGATCAGAAGCAGCCCACCTTATGACTAGCTTAGGACGAGCTAGGTAGGAAGGGGGATGGTGTTACAAATTAAACTAATACACAACGCTAACCAATTGGTCTAAGGGATTAGCGAAGCTACAGGCCAAGGAATGTCCCGCTGCAGCTTGCTTGCGATGCTTTCAATGCTTGTAGTGATTCCACTAAGAGCACTAAAAGCATAGAAAGCAGCAATAGCAGGCTACATGATTTGAACACTCGCTATGTATATAGGAACATAGGATAAACTTGTTTGGAGTGTGTTCAACTCATGTTAGCAATTGACTAATTAGAATCGACTGTTATTAAACTCTTGTTGTTTATTACTTCATATTAGCATATCCCCTCTTTGTGCGTACTTATCTAAAGAAGCTTACCGACGCTTACCTGTTTGGGTTGTAACATACTTCGGTACGTATAACCCGCTGGTCAGTTGTTAACAAGTTAGTACCTTATTAAGTAAAAAGAATATTTAGAGTAGAAAGTTACCTAGAACTAATAGAGAGTCTTATAAACTTCTACTAGCTTCTATATTATTTCTATAAAGAGGACTATCTAATAGAAAGGTAGAGAGCTTCTCTTACTAAAAGAAGTCTAGCATACTATTTATAGAACTCTAAGTCTAAGAAGATAACGCTAGATTAGAAACATACTAGCTAGGAACTAATAGATTAGAGTTAAGAACCTTAAACTTCTTCTAGATCTTTGCGTTCTTATCTAGCAAAAGATAATCCTCTAATACGTAACTCTTAATAATCTTCTAGTCTACTATATCTAGCTACTTTTAAAGGCGCATTTCTTTAGTATACGCCTAGGCTAGCTTAGCCTTTATAGAATTAAGCTCTTTAAGTAATCTCTTATACTATATAGTAAGATGTTTCTATTTGCTTTTAGTAACCTACGCGTTATAATCTTTTAGGTTCTGCTACTAATATTTAGTATACTAACCTAAGGAAATATACATATAATAGATATATTACTTCTTTTAATAAGTATTATAAGGCTTTATAGTAATATTCTCTTTACAAAATATCTAAGTAGCTTTACGTTTCTAACGTTAAGTTAATAGAGACTATATAGTAGAAAAAAGAGAAGAAGATATAGTTACTAAATAAGCAAGAAGATTAAGACTATATATAATAAGCTCTAGAGTAGAGCTAGACTAGAAGAGAGGTAGTATTATTATTTGAAAATAATTAGATAGAGTATATAAGCCTACTAGAAAGATTATTAGTACTAAATAGCTAATAATAGTTAGTACTCTCTATTCTATAGCTAGAACCTAGAGAGTATATATACTTTACTTTCTATACTCTTACTACTCTCTAGAGATTACTAAGAGTAGCAAGAGTAGAGAAGCCTTATTATAGAAAGAATAATATATATAAGAATATAGCTTAGACTTATTTTGACTATATTTAACTTATGTTAGCAATTAACTAATTAGAATTAACTATTATTAAACTCTTGTTATTTATTAGAACTACTTAGCACTTCTTTCTTATTGCATACTTATCTAAAGAAGCTACTAACGCTTACCTATTTAGATTATATATACTAAGGTATATATAATCTACTAGTTAGTTATTAACATATTAGTAGTATTCTTAATAGTAGCGCTAGTAGTATTCTTTAATAGTAGTACTAGTAGTATTACTAAAGAGAGAGTAGTTTAACTTAGTATTAATAAAGAAAGAAAAGAAGAAAAATAGTAGCGCTAGTTATAGTACTAAAGAAGAAGTAGTTTAACTTAGTATTAGTAAAGAAAGAAAGAATAATATATATTATAGTAGCTATATATAATTCTTATATACTCTAAGTATATTAGCTACCTTATTATTATTATTATTATTATTATAAGTAAGAGCTATAGCGCTATTACCTACTATCTTAACCTATAGATCTACTTAATCTTACTATAGCTATAGCTCTACTAGCGGCTTATCTAATAGAGTAAGAGCTAGTAAGAGGTTACTAGACTCTATATACTACTAAAGAGTAGTCTAAAGTATCTAATAGGCTAGCTTATAAAGATAATACTTAGAGCCTAGTATAGTTACCTCTCTAGTAATCTTACTAATATTAATACTACTTTTAAGTAGCTTCTACTTATACTAAGCTCTTATCTTCTTAGAGAGATATTTATCTAATACTACTACTAACTATTAGCTACTTTTACTAAGTAGTAGCGCTAATATATAGAGATTTTAGAGCTCTAGATATTATATTATAGCTACTAGTAGAGATTAGCTATAGCTACTCTATAGAAGAAGCATCTATAGTAGCTAGTATACTACTCTACTAAATTATAGCTACTATAATCAAAATTAGCTATAGCTAGCTTATAGAAGATATTTATATAAAGTAATATATCTAAGTAGCATCTATAGTAAGTAGTACTAGATATAGTATTCTACTATATTATAGCTACTACTAAAGATTAGCTATAGCTAGCTAGTAGAGGAAGAAAAAGACCTATACTTACTAAATTACTTATTCTTAATATATTCTCTTATTATTACAAGTTCTTCGCTATTTTTAGAGTTAATAAAGAAGCTATATTATTCTCTAGAAGTATTAATAGTAGCTAGCTACGAATATTAATAATTATGTGTAGAAATACTAGGTATATAGTACTTATACCTTAGCTACTTTTATATTATATAGTTATTTTATAACTAGATAAGTTTAACTACCTTAATCTAGAGAATAGAAATATATATTACTAAAAAGGCAATATAGTTAGCTAATATGCTCTATCTATATTAACCTTACTTCTTAAGTATCTTAAAGTAGTTAAGCTACTATAGTAGCTAGCTTCTAGCGCTTAATATAGTTATTCTACTTACTTATACTAAAGCGAAAGTAATTACTAAAGAGTAGTAGATAGCTATTATTATAGACCTTTTTATAAAGGTAATAATAGCTATTAGTAAGGTTAATAATTCTAGCGCCTCTATTACTTTATATATACTTAGAGAGTATACTATAGTTATTTACTATTACTATATACTATATAAAGACGCTCTTCTTTATATATCTACTAATACTAATATATATCTATATAATATAATAGAACTAAATATTAATAGTAGCATAGATACTAATACTAAAAGCCTTAAACTTATAGTAAATATTAATTAACTAGGCCTAATTTAGACTAGAGATAATAAGAACTCTATATTTAATAGTTAACTATTAAGCTTATATGCTAATATAGTATAGATTAATACTATAAGTAATCTTAAAGAGCTAGTATCTAGATATCTGCGAATTAGCTATAGCTTCTCTATAAATAGCCTACTAATATTAGTAGCTAAGAGTACTTATCTTCTAACTATTCTATATTACTTATAAAAGTATATATATAGATTGCCTCTACTATAATTTAATATCTTACTAACCTTAAACTTAGCTTATACTAAAGCTTCTAGCTACTTTATTACTACCTCTAATTTAGCCTTACTTAGACGCTTATTAAGGCTTATAGCAAGCAATTATTATTATACTATCTGCTTATTAATATTAGAGTAATCTTCTTTATAAAGGACCTTAAATATCTAATTATCTATACTCTACTAGATATAAGATATAAAGGATATCTATAAATTAACTACTATCTTAACTCTATTAACTTCTAATTATCTATACTAGTAGCTCTATATACTTTAATTACTAAGATAAGCTAATAACTAAGATTTTAATATAAGGACCTACTCTACTCTTTAAATTTCCTTAATAATTTTATCTTTTATATTACTACTAGCTACTATTACTTTAATCTAGAATCTCTATACTATCTAGTTAATAATAGAAGGTTATAGTATTATTTTGCAATACTGCTAATTTTAATTAACTGTGTGTTAATAATAATATAGTAGTAAAAATATTATAAAGCCTGCAAAGGTCGAAGGTTCAGAATTACAGTTTATCGATAACCGGACGGTTGGCACATACAGTCCACTAGGCGGTTGCCCTGGCAGCCATCTGGCATGGGGCATCAACAAACCTGAAACCTGTAGAACTATGATGAACGAGCCGCGTTTGTGCAACGCACCCGGCAGCACACGTCTTACCGAATGTATTTCAAGACATGTCAAACAGACTCACACTCGACCTGTTGTATAGATTGACGGCATCATGTCGCGACTGTCGATGGCGACACCTTGCCCAGCGCCGACTGGCAGCAGAGCACGAAGATTGAGTACTATGTCAACGACATCTACGAATTTTGGAGACGATACATGCACTTCAGGCTTCGAATACACGCGAGCAGCGGAAGAGCTTCGCAAAGCGCCACCGAGGAGAAAGTCAACGTTTCAGCCCAAAGCAGATCGGAATGCCAGCATCACGATCTTCGAGGATGTTGTGGAAGATCAAGAGCTGTTGGTGGAGCAACCCAGGACTTTGGCTAAGAGCACATTACTGAGCAAACCCGCCCAGCGCAGGCAGCATCTGACGCTTGTGAAAGGGCAGGAGTGGATGGGCGCGCAACCACTTGGTGAGATGGGGCAGGCAAGACGCAGGAACTCAACCATGCCATCTGGTTCGACGCGAGAGGAAGTGCAAGAGGAGCAAACGGCGCCGCAGAATGATATGAAAGAAGGCTTGAAGAAAAATCCAAGGCGAAGAACAATCTTTGTGCCTACGGAAGACACTACTATTATGACGATACATCCTGGCGCAAATACCACGAATCGCCTAAACGACACCTTCTATCTGTCCAACACCGGTCCACCGATGATCCCTCAAGCGGAGCCAGCTGTGCCCAAGCATCTGAAGCCCGCTCAGAAGCCCAGGACGTCCATGGCTGTCTTGCCAGATATATTCAGCCCGCTTGCTGACACCACACAGCCTCCATCTCCGCTTCATACATCGATTGCGGGACCGCCAAAGCATGCACGGAAGCCTATAATGTCTCTTGCTATTGCTCCGAAGCGTGTGCCGCTGCAGCATCTAGCTAATAAGCAGGAAAGTGTGCCAGGTATGGACATCGCAGGTCAGAGTGGTGGCAAGGAGAATGTGCCGCCCGGCGTGACGAAGCTGGCAGTTGGAGAGCAGAAGCCATCAAAGCCGGTAATGGTGCCTGTAGTACCATCCAAGGTTTCACCAGGACACTCAAGATTGTTCGAGCCTACTGCAGCCTCACAAGCACGACAAAACTTGGTACCAAGAAAGGCTGTGCCCTTCTCAAAGCCTCAGTGTGTACCGGGCGCGGTCAGGGCAGCGCCAGCTCCCGGTGCATCAGTCACGGCTCGATCACCGCCACGCAAGACAGCAGCATCTCTCCAACCAGATGTCCGCAGGCTTATGCCCGCTTCCCACCGTGACATCAGTCTCGCAAACTCGTCACCAGGGTCCAGCAGTGAGAGAGAGAGCAGGCGAACCAAGCGCCCCTCTCCTTCGGGCCGAAAGATGGTGCGCAGCAATGGACTCAGCAGGATTGCACAATATGCAGTTCTGTCAGAAGATATCGCTCAGCCCCAGCTGTACGAAGACAGTTGGATCAGTCACCAAGAGGTCGCCCTGACAGAGCTGGTCAACGGAGTTTTCTCTCAGGCCGCCGCCGCGCCAGAGGCTTGGCAGGCTCCGCGGCGCTCTTTGCGAGAGAGCATGCTTGCGATCTATCATCAGCCTAATGTCTCCAAGCTTTACCAAAGACTACAGGCATCACTGCAGCACGGCGCACTCAGCCGTGCGGGAAGCAGTCTTGCGATGCCCAGCCCCAGCCACGACATCGGTCTACGCCGTCGTTTCTTGAATCTCTGGCTCAACACGTACGACGAAGAGGCGCTCCGAGCTGCAGCTGAAGTGGTTGTTGGACGACAAGTGCCAAGGACCTCCAGCAGTCTTCCAATGCATGCTAGTGAGAGCGTGGTCGATCCATTGAGGGGCAGGCGAGCACTTATCGGCTTTCTCGAGACATTTTTGATCAAAGTCGAAGATGTGGATGCCAATGAGTGGGGCCAAAGCGACGCAGGCGAAGACCGCCGCTGGAGAAAGATGATCCTAAGAAGCTTGATGATGGTGTGGTTGCTCGATCAGTGCAAAGCTCAGGCGCTACTGCCTGGCTGTCTGTTCAATCGCAAAGCCGTGCACAAGTCTTCCACCACTGTCCTGCATGCCTTGACCAGTATGTTCATCCCTTCGGTGGGTGACATTACCCGAACATTGCGCCATCTAGACTTCGAGGCCCTCCATTGCCAGGACCCGCTCGATGAGGTTGTATACAAGATCGAGAATCTCGCCGTGGATCTTCGGGATGGAATCTTCCTGACCCGACTCGTAGAAGTCCTGCTGTTCCAGTCGCGTCGACAGCAGCATGATACCATCGACCGGGACGCGACCGTGACCATCCCGCTGTCAGACATGACGCTCTTGGAGAGCGCTCTGTACGCGACGGATGGAACGCAGGCACCAAAAATACTGTCACGACATTTGAAGATGCCATGTCTGGGCAACGCGCAAAAGCTCTATAATGTGCAAATCGCGCTGAGTGCCTTGGCAAGCCACAGTGATCTTGCTCGCAATGCGTTACACAACATTACAGCAGAAGATATAGTGCACGGACATCGGGAAAAGACTCTCAGTCTGCTCTGGGCGCTTGTCAGCCACCATGGTCTGGCGCAACTTGTGGACTGGGACGAGCTCACACGAGATATCACTCGTGCTGGTGGCCGCTTGCCGGACTTCAAAGCATTTGCCGAGAATCCTCGAGAGTCCCTCCTCGAGGCGTGGGCTGTTGCACATGCCAAGCGTATGGGGACAGAAATTCGCAATCTGACGACTTCTTTCGCAGACGGACAGGCATACGCGGCTATCTTGGATGACTCCTCGGCCTTCCTACCTCCCACCACGGCGAACAGTCTATCAGCACCCAAGCCGAACGGAGCCTCCAACCAAATTCTTTTGGAAACAAAGCTAAGATCCCTCTGCTGCAGCCAAGCATTCACAAAGCAGCTCACCAGCACGCACGCCGCCATCCCTTCCCGGCAAACCACAATCTCGAATATCGTCCTCCTTGCGTCCCGGCTGCTGCCGCTGGCCCGACGCTGCAGCGCCGCGCAACTCATTCAACGCGCTTACAGGCAGGTGCTGAGCCGACGAAGGGCCCATCAGCGGATAGTCTTGATGCGTGTGGCGCATGCTTGTGCTACGGTGGTGAAGGCACAGAACAGTATTGTCGATGCGGCGATCACATTGCAGCGCGCTTGGCGAGCTGTTGTGGATGCTAGGATTGCGAGGTTGAATAGTGATGCTGTGGAGTTTCAGAGATTGGCGAAGGGGTGGGCTGCTCGAATGAGGGTCCGGAGGGGGCCAGCGTTGTCTCGTGTTGGGTTCAGTGGTGTTGTTGGACAGTCGTCTAGGATTATGGGAGGCTGGTGAAGCTGGATTGGATTCAATCGCTTTGGCGTGGTGAGTGTGGTTCCACCACGTGTCGAGATTGCACTTCGCGATCATTGTTAGATACTCTCGGAACGATTGATGCTCATGATTCGGCCTACGCCGGCGCCTACCATCCCACCTCTTCCTCATTACGTGTGATTTCCGCGCATTGCTCAGCCAAACGTTCCGCCACCAATGATAAAGACCCTCTCCTCCTCTCGTCTAATCCACTGCAAGACCCTATTAGCTCCAGCCGCGAGTGCCGTCCTTCTAGCCTGAGGCCCAGCTACACAATAAAGCTCGAACAGCGGCGTCTCCCACGCCAGTGCACTAGCATACTTGCCAACGCAATGCTGGACCTTCAGATGCGAAGTGCGGGAGTGCACGCTTTCGTGCAGAGAGCTGTACATGCTGAGCAAGTTTCGTTTCGCCACCATGCCGTGATAGTATGGCTCGAAGGACGGCATAGTGAATTGTACGTTGCCGCGTGATTTATATAGGAAGTGTCGAAGGACCGTGCCAGGTACTATGTCGGAGCACGTGGCGTGCCCCTTTCGAACGGCGGTCTTGATGACCTCCATGCTTCCATTCTTGTCAAGCTCGTCAACAAGGTCATCTCGCATTTTGCGCAGCTCGTAGAAACCCTCCTTATTCGCCGATATGAGCACAATTGCCAATTCCTCGTCCTTGCTGCCACTCGCAGGTCTCTCAGAGGTCTGGCTACTGCTGGGATCGCCTTCGGCAGTCGAGAAAAAGCTGACGTACATATACAGAAACCCGGTATTGTTAAAGCCAGGCAAGCATAGCGGGATCCAGTTTTCACCTTCATTGATGCGCACGCTGCCAGCCTCGAACAGCATGTTGAAGATCAAATGGAGGTCGCCAGGGTGCAGAGAGTGCTTCTTAGGCCTGATGACGCTGACCAGGCGACCTGCCGCCACGATCAGGCCATAGAGAAGGTTTGGGGAGCGCACTTTGAGGAGTGTGTCGTTGATGGCACGCCTGTACGTCTTACGCAAGCGCAGGCATTCCAAGGCTGAGAGCAAAGTAGAGGGTGAGCCGCGAGTAAAGCCGTCTGCTAAGCCATTCAGCAGCACATCCGTTCCTTCCAATGGTCGCCGCAAGTCTGTCGAGGGGCGATGCCGAAACATTTGCTCCATGTTTGGTAGTGTTAATGTTGATAATATTTGCATATATAAGGACTCCAGTTGTGTGCGTAGCTGGGCCTCGCTTTCGTTGAGGCGACTGATTGCTACCAGATTCAGCGGGCCTTTAGACAGCATGACGAATCGCGTGCTACCTGCAGCAAACGACTTGAGGACGTCTCCGGCTCCTTGATAGAATGACAGTAGCGTTTGGGCCACCCCAATGTAGTGACTTATCAGCCGATCGCCTCCATGTCTACTGTATACTGGTTTTCCGGACGCGGACAAGATGAAGAAGTGCTTCAACTTTGCCTTCCATCGGTCTAACAAATCTTCCTCATGTAAGCCATCAAAGTCATCAGCTCCGCCATCGAGTTCCTCGAATTCGTGCTGTATTCGGATGCTCATGGGATCAGTCTCGGCTGAGATCTGTCCAGGCTCATGCTCCGCTACGTGGACGCTCAACGCCTTCCAGGCCGGGCTCGGCGCACTCTCGTCACTTTCGCCGAGCATACTCTCGTTATCAAGTCTAACTTCTAGCGTTGGCGCATAGCTGTTCAGGCTGGCAGAATCGCTGTCGTTGTTGCCAGAAATTCGGCCGAATTGCGCGAGACTGTGTTTTCTAGACACAGACCGACTGTCTGAAGATGACTGGACATTGGTGGAATCGACATGACGTTGGGTACGCACGTCGGCTAGTGACAATGCCGTTGTTGCTTGCGATAGTAGTTGAGGTCTTGAGGCCTGCTTGGAAAGCCGGAGAGATCCAGGGCCAGATGTAGAGGTCCGACCCATCACATCGACTCTGGGTCTAGGTGGTAAGGGCGGAGGCGTCAGCTCTTGGGAGTGTTCCGAATCATTGCCGTTCGCTACCTGTGTCGTAGCATTCGGCTCACCCTCGACTTGGGACTCATTGAGATTGATGTAGTTCGCCACGCCTGGCTGGCGGGACGTATCCCCGTCACCTTCCTGTTCTTGCATTCTCCCTGAAGGAAATGTGCATCACAGCTCGCCGCTGATGCGATTCTAGATGATTCATGTCATGAGTCTCAATTTGGAGAGTCAGAGGAGCCTTCCCAAACAGGTATAGCGTAAAACCCTAGTTGAGCCACATGCAAGGACACGTTCATGTTCACCACGGGGCATCTACAGCTAATGCTCAGCCATTATGCCCGGACCTTGATTTTACGCTGGCGTCAGCGCGACGCGTCCCGAATATGCACACAAATAACACGAACGGTGGCCAATTGGTGTCGCCAGCTAGCTCAGGACGTTCCTCACCAGTCCCGCACGCTTCGCGGCGAGCGGTCGAGGAGGGTATGTGCGTTTCTCTGCGTGACACATGTCACAGCTCATGTTGACATCGATTAGGTCTGTTCAAAGCTGACAAGCGTCTTCGTCGTTATGCTGCTATTGTAAATCGAGCTCTAGGCACCTGGGAAACATCACCCCAGGAGTGGGCCGACTACATCGCCTTCCTAGGTCGCCTGCTTAAGGTGCGTCGGGTCCTCATCGCGATAATCGCGCCATCACTGACTGGGTATTCACAACAGGCTATACAGGCGCATCCGAAGGATACACCGTTTCTTCCTCACAGCGATGATGTGGCGTCAAAGCTTGCGCAGTGCCTGAACCCTGCCTTACCCTCAGGTGTGCACCAGAAGTCCCTTGAGGTATATGCATATATCTTTTCGACCTTTAACGGAGAGTTTCTGGCTTCGCATTTGAATGAATACCTGCCAGGCCTGGCATCGGTCCTCTCATTCGCATCTCTGTCCGTCCGGCCCGGGCTGTACGATCTGTTCGAGACGTACATCGTCCAGATATCCACATTCGATCTGAGGCCAGCGCTCAAATCAATACTTCTAGGTCTTTTGCCGGCATTGGAAGAGGAGACTAGCGAGGATTTCGACCGAGCTTTTGCAATCGTCGAGAGTCTCGAGAATAAATTTGTCGACGCGAACAAAGCAGCTCAGCATGACCGCACTCGAGACGGCTTCTTCTGGCAATGCCTGTTTCTTTGCATCATCACTTGCCGAAGCAGACGTCAAGGAGCATTAAGCTACCTCAACCGCAGGCTTCCCAAGTTTTCAAACTCGACCAGCTTGATAAGCAACGAGCTGTCACCAACAGCCGAAGCAATCATTACTCCCGAACCTGGTCTCCTTGCTCGAAGCTTCATCGCTGGCTTGCTTGATTCGCAGCCGTTGGTTCAGCGAGGATTTCTCGACCTACTGGTCTTGCACCTACCATTGCATTCGCCTGTGCTACGCATCCAGACTCAGCACCAAGATCTTGATCAATTAGTGTCAGCGACAATCCAAGTCCTGCTGCGCAAAGACATGGGTTTGAATCGGAGAGTTTGGGCATGGTTCCTTGGCCCAGTACCTAAAGAGACTGGCGCTGACAGCTCAGTGTGTTCCCCAACGCACAGCAAATCACAACAAGGCTTCACGCAGTACGACTATTTTGAATCTTTCGGAAAGGAGCCATTACAACGTGTTATCCTCGGTATGCTGAAAGGCGTCCACTCCAGTCCATCGCAGATGGCTCGACCTTTCCGAATCTGCCTTTCTCTAATGGATCGATGGGAGATTGGCGGCTTGCTGATACCCTACATATTCCTTCCGGCATTACAGTCTGTCCATGCTTACAGCGTCGATGCACCAATCAAAGACACGATTGAGGTGATGCGAAGCGCAAATTTGTTCTTTGACGGTGTCGAAGCCAGCCTGATATGGGCAACCTTCAGTCGAACCCTTCAGGCCGCGCTAGAGAGTAGCGACCAGACACTCAATGATTTGAGATTACTGAAATGGATGCTAGAGCACTTCAACCTCGCAGACGACGAGATGATCATGTTCCACGCGCCCATGGCGTTTGTGCTGCTGGGCAGCCTACTTTGCGAGTGGCACAAAACGAAAATCAGCTCTCCTGAGTTTGAACTTGCTTTAGCCATTGGAGAGTCTCTGCTGAAGCTGATACCTGCTCGCGCACTGCAAGATAACGGCAACACCGTTGGTCAAGGTGTTAACGAGACGTCTGATGGGGAGGTTCGTCGCATGGTAGCCACGTTCTATCGTGGTACAGAGATGTCGCAGGACAAGCCGACTCTGCCATTGAGCCGTCGTGGCCTTGCAACCATGTTGTTAGGCCTTTACGCGGACATTACAGTGCGTGCTTTTGAGCAAGCAGCGGTAGCTGCACTTCGTCTGGTGGTACCACTTTTCTCTGACCTTCTCAGAAAGACATTGGACATGCATGGCGAGTACATCCGCAAATTGCAGCACGAAGTCGGGGCCAAAGTGCGGAGCTTGTCGCACGAGAACTCCGCCGTACCATTCCCTGTGCTGAGTTCCGCCATAAACTTGATGACATCGCTTCTCGGTTCTGGTCGCGTCATGCCGCCCGAAATCGAAGACACTCTACCAATGGTGACAGAGCAACTATGGAAGCATCTTTCTCCAAGTACCGCCAAGCATCATGTGGAAGCTGTCAGGCTAATATGGCAGATTGATGCCATGATGAATACTCAGGACACGCTCCGCGTGTCGTTGTTGAAGGTTATGCGAGGCGAAGAGGCTACACTGGCTCCGGAGGTCTCGATCAGCGAGGAGGCCGCTCGAAGGTTTGCGGTGCTGTGGACACATTCAGTACCTGCCGGTCCAACTGCCAGCAAACTCGGCGCGTTCGGCCTTGCAAGACGAGCGAGTGCAACGACCCACGCCACAGATGCGGCAGTCTGGGAACGACGGCTTGAGGTTTTGGCCGAGCCTCTGCTGCGTGCGATAGACACTCTTGATAATCGGTCATGCAGTGCTCACGCAATAGTCGCACGGTGGCTAGCCAAAATACCGAGCCTCGCTTACGTTTTCGAAGTGTTGTTCCGGCGTCTAAAATACCTATCAGCTGCGCTCGAGAGAGAGCGCCTGGTCGAAGAAAAGGACACTCGCCGGGCACGAGACGCGCTGAGAGGACTGCAGTACGTGCTTAGCCTGTTCAAACATTTGCTGTCTAATGCCAGTCAATGGTCCTGGGATACCTTGAGTACATGCACATTCACTCAAGATAATGGCGACGAAGTAGACGGCGTAGTATGTCTGACACAAATTTGCGCTGCCATACTTGCCAACAATAAAGCCAGCACTTCGGATGTCGACGTCAATGCTATGGCGCTTCTCAATCTCCTCATATCCAGCCCGAAGGCCGCAGATCTAGTGCCGCTGAAGCTGGACTCGCTATTAATGGACCGGCTCCTCGAGTGTCTAAACACCGGCACTGATGCAATGCAGGCTTCACTACTTGAACTCGTGCCGCGAGCTGTCATGCTCGCATCGACCAGTAGAGGCACCGAAGAGAGCTCCGTTACGTATCAACGGCTCTCACCGGTGACACAACAACAACCACGCGTTGCTTCGCCTCGACCAAGCGGGCCTGCACCACATGCGCGTGCGCCATCACCGCTTCTCCGCTGCCTTCTGTCGGGCTTCTCGTCAGAGTTGGCTCGGCTACACATGGATCAATGGCTGTCCTTCCTCAGCAGTGTTTTGCCGACTTTCTCCGACAGCATATTTGCCAGTCTCATTCCGCTGACCGAATGTATCTGCCGCCAATTGGACAAGACCTTGAATGAACTGATCGCTCTGACAAGGGCAGACAACGAGACTCCAAGTATCAGTCCTGATACAGCAGGCCTTGGACTGATGGAGGCTCTTGAAATGATACTTGCAAGAGCTCATGCTTCACTAGATCATGAGACCGCTGCGCAGGAGCCGTCAGAACGTACTGCCCATGCCAGGGGCCTGCTCAGCTCAGTCACCTCGGGAGTTTTTCAGAGTCAGGGCGCGCCTACCAGGACTGCACAAGCCAATAGCCGCCTGACAGTCATCCTGGCTTTCCAGGACTCTATCAGAATCTGTTTGAAACTATGGTCATGGTCAACGCATCTATCAGACGAAGCAACCGACATCGCCTGCTTGGCAACTACCACGTACAATGCGCAGCGAGTGCGCAACAAAACCCGCCACCTTCTCGAGCAGATATTCTCTGTAGAGCCCCTGGAGACTTTAGAAGTGCTGATAGCACACACAAGTTCTGCGACGAGACAGCAGGACGCTGCAGTCGCCATCAGTCTCCTGCAGATCATGCAACAATCGAAGCCAAAGAATGTGGTACTTGCCATATTTGATGCTTTGTGCAGTCGCACAAACGTCGCTGCATTGTCACAGGAGCGACAGTCGACGCAGACGGTGGATCTGACTGCTATGGACGTGACACTGTTTCTGCTACAGTACCTTCAATCTATCGAAGATGACGCCATCGATGAAATTTGGACTAATAGCCTAGCCTTCTTGCGGGACGTGCTGGCCAACCCACTACCATACCGTCAGGTTCTTCCAGCGTTGCTCTCATTGGTCCATCTGCTGGCTGAGAAAGTTGCGAACACCAATTTTGGTGAGCAGCGAAGGATGCGTCGCGATCTCGGTGACATTTTCCAAAAGCTGCTAGCTGCCACCTTGACGACTGTGCCGTCCAGCTTCTTTGCAAACGCCTTGCTGGATGAGCCGCCTCGCGGTGAGATCAGAGCAGCGCGAAGCGAACGAATCTGGCGGGCTAGCAGTCTGACCGCTGTCTTGACTGACACCCTTAAAGACCTTGATGCTATTCTGGAGACAGTCGAGCGCGTCGTGAATGCTGCGAACAGCATAACGACTAGTCTCATTGCCCCAGTCTTTCGCAATAAGTCGTTTCCGTCGAACGTGAGCCAAGGTCTATTAGTACTGCTTCTGGAATTAGAGAAGAAAGCACCAGCCGCCAAGTCTTGGAAGAAAGAAGTAGCTGATTCGTTCTATGATTCGCGCCTGTTCGCTTCATCGTTCGACAATCTCGATCAAGGCTGGCTGCCGGTGTTGAAACAGTGGACATTGCGAGACAGGGATAGGATGCCGGAGTTGCTCGGCCGCCTCTCCCCTCCTTCTTCCAGCGGCATAATGTTTGGCGTGGGCGCCAGTGCGGCACGACTCGATGCCGACCGAAGGTCTCAGCTCAATCTTCGACGATTGTGTCTATTTTTGCTTAGCTCAAGCGAAGATACCTGGATTGCTCATATGAGTGACTTCGAGGAAAAGCTCGTGGAGCTTTCGGCCGCCACGGAATCATCATCGCCTTCTTCCACGATCAAGGCTGAGCTGTTTATGCTTTGCAGAGCGATCATTCTTTCCACAAGCGCGATTCACCTGTCACCCTTGTGGTCCACCATCAATTCGTTGTTAAAGGCCGCTTTGTCGTCACTCCTTCCGGGTCAGTCGACTACCTCAGTCACGAATCTAGGCTGCTTGCAAGCCTGCAAATTACTGGATATGCTGATAGCTCTGGTTCCGGAAGAGTTCCAGCTGCACGAATGGATATACGTCGCAGACACCATCGATGCAGTATATCGAGAGGGCCGGTGGACTTCATACGCGCTTGCAGACCATATCGCAGAGGTTCTGGCCGCAGACGGCAACGATGATGGCGAAAATATGATGCTTACGACACCAGATACGCAGCGTACAGGAGTGCGGCGTCGCTTGCTGCTCAGTAGCCTTTCTGTCGACGGAGGAGACGTCAAGGCAATGACGAAGGATGATTTCGCGAGGGCCATCATACGTCCGTTCTTGAGCCAGCTAAGCATACACTCATACGAAGGAACCTACAGCATGGAGGCTCCAGACGTTCAGGATTGCCGAGATTGTCTTCTGAAAGACCTGATCGATTTGAGCACGTTGGTTGACTGAGCGCCATAGTGGCTGTGTTCTTGTCGCACCTGATGTCAAGAAGGGCGTCTAGATATCCTATGTCCAATGATATGCAATCGCGATGGGTTCAACTTACTCGGTAGTGCCATGCTACTTTCAACAAGCACCTCCTAGTAAAGGATGCAGTCGAAAACCCAGCTCTTCTGTTCAGCTACTGCCGTGATGACCTTCCAGGACCACGTTGCATACGAGCTGAGATCCGATTTGACTGCCGCCAAGCGGCTCAAGATCACGGTAGATTGGGAATCGGTAGAAAGCGAAGCGTAAGGTCTCGCTATAAGAGAATGCCTGATCGACGACAACAGGCACAAGCATTTTCGTTGTAGGATGTAGCTTTGTTAGCGCAAGAGAGATTGAGGGAGAAGAGATACATGACAGGAACCATGCAGACTTTTCGTGACGTGTCGGAGGCATATCTGGCTACATGATACGCTTGAGATGGATGCGTTGTGCTCATCCTGGCGGCCCGGGAGCGCCAAGGCCGGTTCAAACGAAGCTCATCGACCAAACCCACTGGCGTCACTACTGCAGTCGATATGCACTCGACGCCAGCAACGCACATGACGATGATCTGTATCTGCCACGGACTGATGATGCTGGAGGCAACGATGATGATGGTGTTGTTCCATGATTGATAAGCATTTTGGCACTCAAGGGGGTGTAGCGGCTACTTAACGGCAGCGGTCAGTAGAGGCAGGAACCAACCGGCTCTTGAGCTTCCTCGAACAATGCTAAACCCCATACTGACATTGTGGAAGGCATGTGGCTCCGCGGAGGTAGGAAGAGATGAGCAGAGACGAGATGCGAAGTCTTTTTGTACATGTATTTGTTGCTCCCGTCGTGTCTAGCTTATGTAACAAAATATATACTTGACTCACGCACTGCTCATCCGAATCTCAAACCTTGGTCTTGTGCGACATGTAATGTTGTTGATGTAGCGATAATGACAAAGCATCACCCTGGAACGGCGATCTGCCCGACAATCACTCCACCGCCGCTTAGAATTTCCGCTTCGCTTGACATGCCGATCATGATGGTGCCGAAGATTCTATCGGGGCGAGGCGCCACGTGCGGATGCCGGAACGGCCTCTACTCTACCTGAGTCTACCGCCCAATAATGCGGTGCATATCTGTGTGCATTCGCGACACCACATCGAGTATACAGCAGATCACCGACCTCATTTGAAGGCCCGCAGATACGGGAATGCCGAAACTGCACCGCACTGTTTATAAGTTAGATATCGACCGATCAGCATGGCGCGACGCTCTGCGTAAGGTATCGACAATCGAGTCCACAAGGGCATGACGTTCTGCATGGTATGTCGAAAAAGGCTTGGAAGCAAGCTGCGATCACAGATTCGTGCCATGGATACAAGCGGCACCAATACCTAGTGTATGCTCTTGCCCAGACCTTCGCCTTGGCGCGATTTTTGCTTCCAAGCAATACGATTCAGAAGACAGGACGAAGTACCTTGGCAGGCTAACACAATCGCCGCCGCCGAGCATTATTCCAACAGCTCTAGAGCCAGCAGTCCATGGGCGAGCAAGACATGGTCTCATACCATGTAGTTCTAATTTAATCCTACCACGTGCAGCTTCGCGTCACCTCGAGCGACTCGCGAACATCGCTAAGCCGCATTCCTTTCATCGGCTCCAGGTTATTTGTCAAGACCCAAACTCAGGAATTACTCTGATTCGGAAGCCCTCCTGTTCGGCTCACATGGTTTTATGCCGACGATACAGCCTACATAGATGTACTTGCATAAAGCGCGTGAAGAGCCGTGGCTGTACAGTGCAATGCTAGACCTGGCCGCTTTGCCGTCAGATTTCCAAGCGGTCACCCAAGCGAGGGACTAGCAGAGGCAATGTTGAGGTGGGTCTATTGATAATACGCGGCTACCGCTACGTACGACCGGTGTGGTCTACTGATCAGGACATAAGGTGGTGCCACACGCGCGACTGCGAACCCGCAATGCCACTCATGAAGCGCCTCGCCACGATTTCTGACGTGCTTTGTGGCCAAACGTAACAGCAGGGCGCTGAGAGGGCGCTGAGAAAGCCAGAAACAAACTTGACCGAACCAATCTGAAAATGGCCTCAAGCCTGCCAGGCACGGTAGATCGTGCGACTACCATACTTGTGCCCCTTTTTCAGGATCACCATGTGCCGAAGCTTCTCGTCGTTGATTGCATTGACATAGCGGCTAGCTTCAATGCACATGCCGCTACGCCAGCCAAGAGCTGGCTGACCGTCCGCGGCCGGGACATTAATGAAGCGCCCAGCATAGAATTGGAAGGCTGGCTCGGTGCTGAAAGCTTCCAGGTGCAATTTTGTGTTGGGGTGAGAGAGCGAGATGAGTCGTTTGAGCGGCGAGCTTCTGGTGTCAATGGATATAGTCGAAGGGTCATTGTTGACAATGAAACAGTGATCCGGATCTGGTTCTTGTGGGCCGAGGGTGAAGTCCTCGTTCGCCGGTATGCCTGGGAACGGCTTGATCTCCCCGGTGGGTATGCTGGTATCGTCTGTGACCTGGTGTAGGTTGCTGCTGACGTTGACTTTGGTGCCTTCAATCGTGGGTCCATCCGAGAGGTTCTACTAATGTCAGATTCCTGGACAAGCTATCTCTTCGACGACCCGCGTGCTTACAAAGTAAGAATGATTGGTCAACGCCACGGCGGTTTCTTCAACTTCATCGCTCACAAGCTCGACTTCGTACTCAATCTCGAGCGAAGTTTTCTCCACGCCTTGATCCTGCTCGACGCTCGGGGTGTACCATAAGCTCAGCTGCACTGTGCCTGGAAAGCCTTCTTCTCCATCTTTGCTCAGGTATTTGTAGAGTATCGCATCTTTGCCATTCTTCTTCACTGGAGTGGGGCCATCAAAGTCCTTCTTGCCCCAGCCTTGAGAGCCACCATGGAGCGTGTTCGGCCCATTGTTGGCGGCCAGTATGTAGCTCTTGCCATTGAGATTCTTGATCTTGGCGCCCGAGATCCGGTTCGCGACTCTGCCAATAGTTTCGCCAAAGTAGGGAGAGACACCGGTTTTGTATGTGGCAGCGGACGGGAAACCCAAGACGATATTCTTCCCACCAACCTTGAACTCTTGGATGATAGCACCTTGAGCAAGAAAGGTGAAGGCATCTGACGCTGTCGTGTTGACCATTTCGTCCACGTCGTCTACGCCGAGTGGTGTAGATGTCGGGAGAGACTGTGAGTTGGAGATGGGGAAGGTCGTTGAAAGCTAAAGGACAGTCAATGTAGCAGACAGGTCCACCGAATATCCCATGGTACGGAGTGATCTTCAAAGTAGTAATGGCTGAGCTCTTACATGGGTCATGAGGCAATGGGCACCATCCCCGATGGAAACATAATGAGGGGTCCTTTGGGCATCCAGCCTAATTAAGTATTTAGGAGACAGCTTAAACTGAAGTTTTACGTATTAATTGTTGAGTGAGATTCGTGCTGGTAGCATATGACATGCCGACCTTTACATAGACAGAGCTCCTCGTAATGGACAATGGTCAAAGGGAGAAAGCGGCGCGAGAGCAAGCGGTGCTAGAACTAGTGCTAGAAGCTACACATCCTACATCACGGATTACAAATGAACATGGGAGATAGCTATGCTGACCACATTCCAGGTTGGTTCAGTAATCCCATCTCATCAATTGGTGTCAGCTGAGCAAGACAGAAGAAGCTGGAAGACCAAGCTATCGACTACACTTGATTGAATCGTCTCGAGAATGTACATGTACTAAATGAAATGTGCGTCTTTACTCAACTGGATGAAATGCTTGCTCATCTGCCAACCAGTGCAGAAACATTTACAGTCTTGCAATTCAGCAACAAGTCGCTTTTGGTATTGCATGACCAATTTCCCCTTGTAGAGGTAGGCACTCCATAGTCATTGCTAATAGTCAACAGCAACAAGTTCCCATTGAGGCATGGCCCGCTGCGCTCGCTCAGAACGCTTCAAATCTATACATCGTGACCATTTCATATGTCCGTCCGAACAGCGATTCAGGAAATCCGGTGCCGCGCTGCGGCAAAGTTCCATCAGAATCAAGTCGCAACCTCCAGAGGTTGGATGTATTTGGAGAACTCCAAGTCCATGCTTTCCGCGCCCATCCAGTCATGCTGAACTGGCATGCTGGTACCATAAGCACCGTGCATGTGCTGCTGAGGATATGACGTTATTGGGAGGCCTCCGAAGTTCGACGTGTCGAAATATGCCCCGGACTCGTAGGCCTCGTTGAAGGATCCTATGTTCTGCTGGATGTCCGGACTCTGCACCGCGAACTTCGGCCTCATCATGTGCTCTGGCGTAGCCATGTCAGGCGGTGCCCATTCTGCGCGGTAGAATTGTGGGTCTGTATGGGTCAACGGCGTGGACTGTGGCATCGGCGAAGGATGCGCTGGGGGTTGATGGAACGTCGAAGATGGACGCGAGTGAGGCACGGGGCTCCGAGAAAGCGGCGTTGATCCTCCGCTGCCACCGAAGGTGAAGCCGTCCCTGAACATGGAGGGCTTTGCGACTGGTGGAGAGAGCCTTCGGGCAGGCCGCTGGTGTTGTCCATGTTGGCTGTGATCCGAGTCTGAGCTGAACGAGCCTCGCCTTTGGACGTATCCAGCGCCCTCAGCCAGTAACTTCGATTGCAGCTTCTCGCAGTCTTCCTCGAAAGGCTCCATCTCACCACTTCCGTCGTGCTTCGCTTCGAGGAGATTCAACGCGGACAATATGTCGTGGGTCAGAGGATTCCCATTCGTCTCAGCAAGTGCACCGCCTTCCCAAGCCTTGGCTGCCATCAGCCGCCTGTACATTTCTTGCAGACCAGACACCAATTGACCCTGTTGTTGCTCCAACATCTCCACGTAGCCCTTGGGGTAGACTTTGTCATGGGACTTCTTCCTCTCGCTGCCAAGCTAGTCAGCACAAAAGTTATGCAAGGCTGGCCGATCAACTCACCCAAACACGCAGATGGCATTGTCAGCCTTGCAACGAGAACACGGATGTGCTCCATCGCACTTGCTCTTCTTCAGACGACATCGATCGCAAGCTTTACACACTCTCTTTCGAATGCCATCCGTTGAGTCCTGAGATGCTGTACGAAGTGGATGGGGGGACGCCATTTTATGTACTGGAGACCCCGAGGACGAATGGTGGGGGGCAGACATGTGGTGGGACCTGTGGTTGAGCATTGATGAGTCTTATAATTCAGACAGCAGTGCACACCATTGGCTATGAGTAGCTCGCATCAGCACAAGATAAGAGTGATCTGGGAGCGGTGGTAGGAATGACGAGTGGACGGATGAGCCTAGATATAAACATGGCTGCTAGCCGCTTAGGTTCCATCTCTGTCTTGGTAATAATGCGCGGAAAATGGGTCCTCGCAGCCTTGTGCCCTTCCAAGCACTGGCATCAACCGTGCATCATCACGGATGGTGTTTAGAGTTTCTTGCCGTTGCAAGTAGCAGGGAGCTCGGTGTCCGGCACGGCTCTTGCCTGCGCGCCTGCTCGCTGCTGCTGGCGAGGAACTGACCACGGTGATGCATGCACAGAAAACTCTAACGCAGGCCGGGGAGTCCCTCAATCATCCCACACCACCTGCCTGTGCGCTTCGCCTGGTGGTCGCAGATGGAAGAGCAGCCGGGTGGGGCCAGCACGTCGCCGAAGCATCATGATCAATTACGCCGAACGCCCGAACGGGCAGTCAATACTGTACATAATAATTATGAGTAGGCGTGGCGGGGTCTACACGTTTTCTCGTCAACACGCCGCCGCGCAGTGACCCTGCCTGCTGCTTGCTTGTCACGACAGCCCCATACAACTTCCTCGATCCTGGCATAAGTCGACCCGGACTCAACACCGCCATCATGTACAACAGCAACATGCATGGTCAACGAGGCTCTGCCCGCCCTATAAGTCCTGTCCTCTTGACTAACCGCAGCAAAACATCATTATTACCCAATCTCTTCACATGCACAGTAAGCTGCGGCACCCTGTCCAGCCACCGCGAGAGCTCGTGTCATGGCTCAGATGGGTTGAGTTGACCGCACATCAATGTTTCGAGCTTTTGTCACTTGCTGACCTCGTTGCTCCAATCGTCGTGTCTTGGCTACGTGCACGGGTGCGGTCGCGAAGCACCGCCTACACAGCTGGCAGCGGTTTCGGGGACAGGAGATTTCCGTCCCACGACCAAGTGTCTCCAGGTCTTGGTGTCTTACTATCCCGGCATCGCGGTCATCCATCACGGCACTCATGAAAGCCTCCAACTGCGCTGGAACGATCGCGAAACGCGACAACCGCATCGGTCACCGCATCGCTGTATCGCATTCTGCTCGAGGGAGTGTGCACGGCAGCATGTCAGAGGGCTTCACATGACCTGGATGCTCGCCTCGACCGTTGCAACTGATACCTGTCCGCTGTCGTCGGCAGTTCAGACGGCGGCATTTCGAAGCTCTGTTCTTTACACCCTTGCATACGAGTGCCAAATCAACTTATTATTGGGGCCACATCCTACACTACCGCTAGACCACTCTGTGTACTTCGCAGAGCGTCCAGAATGCGAGCAACTCTGAGACTCTGCACATCCCACAGCTCGGGAGCATAAACATTCTGGCCGCTGACCTCGCCAAATCTCGCACAAACTGCGTCGCTCCCGATCCGAAGACCTTCGGCTGACTATCAAAGTATGGTCAGCCGAGCCGTATAAAGGAGATGTGTCTCCGCAATTTACTTCAATAATGGTACCTCGTGCAGCAACTAGCATACTATAGTACCCTCCAGGTCAATGGCTGTCGGTCCTTTTGATGTCCAGGGCTGTTCATGAATAATGCTGAGCAGCCTACAGTCAGTAGGGTCATGAGCGATCGCATCGGCTGTTACATTGTCTACGATCGTGCCGATTCTGCAAGCTTGCCGCAGCGAGATGATCAAAACTCTGCATGGGTTTCTGGCTCGACAAGTTCGCCTCTTGGTAAGCCAAGCATTGGTCGTGCACGCAGAATTGCAAGACAACGCCAAAAAGCGCATGGTCACCACTTTACCCTCTGCCGAACTACCGCCATTCTCATGGCAAAGCACATAATCATTCACTATTAAAAATCTGACGTCTCTATGGATCGGGTTACATGAGGCGGTAATTTTACCATTTGCAGAACTTGACAACCTAGTTCGTGCCAAAGCGAGTAGTGCAAGCTGCAGTGAATGGATGATGTCCCGGCAGACAATCATGATGGATACCTAGACTCTGAGAAGAATGATCTTAGCAAAAGGGTTGCAGACCAGCCAATTATGGCTGGCCGCGTCTTCCCGCGTTCATGGCAGTCAAGAAATGTGCCCGCCTTTGCTCGCAAAATGACAAACTCGTGCAAAATTGCACCGAGTGTACGAAGGTAGGAGCCGCAGCTCTCTCATCGCGTGTCTCGGCAGTTGCACGTGGTCCATGATAGATTCACCCAACTCAACCTCAAGCTGTCGGGTCCCTGCAAAGAGGCCCATGTGGCTATGTCGACGACAGGAAAATAAAAGGGACTCAGCCTTCGTTCAAAATACCTACATCTCATGACCGTACGCTGAGCCCCCAGCCTGTAGCAACTCGCCATACAAATACCATCACCTGGTCCCCGGAAGGAGCCGCAGGATCAAAAAAGCTGGAGCAATAGCGCATGATCCCTGGAGCACATTGTCGTTGCAGTGATCCGGGGAAGCATGCCCTTGCGACCTCGCAACTTTGTCCTTGCTCCCCCTTGGTCCGTGTTCTATGTATGACTTTGTTCCCTGACCTATGGTGACTCGCAGGTCGCAGCCCAACGGCGCGGGTGGAACCCACATGTGGCTCCCCTTGCGCAGCTTCAAACTATCAATGCACATCAGGCTATATGCGCTCAAGCATCGTGTCGTCTTTCTTGGTTGGCTTGAGCATCATGTCAAGGTGCTTCCATTCAGGACCAAGTATCGTCTGCAGCATTCAGCCGCGCCTCGAAGCACTGCCATGCTAGGCGCGTTACAGAAAGTACCACGGCTTAGCCATCAATAACAAGGACAGACCAACATGGACTGGACGGATTCATCGCGTCGTGTTCGGTTGGCGCGTTTCAATACTGCCATTATAATCAGCCACGATGCAGACGCCCCTGTACCGGATTATACCTATCGGCAGAGAGGTGCAGCGGCTGTCGGCGCGTCGTTCACGCTCAGCAACTTATGCACCTACAAGTCTTGTTGGAGAAGGAGACTTGAACAGTCAGACTCTGGCGCGGTAAGTAAAACGTCTAGAAAGAGTTTGATAGCGCAAGGCCGCACGACGCACTGCGCGCGTGCCTCGGTGCCTGAGACATGGCGTCCCTGCAGCAGCGCGGACATTTTGACAAGTCAATCTCATTAATGACAGGTGCGATGTGCTCATAACGCACTTCCACGTCAGAACACGCCTTAAGGTCCACCCTCGTATTAATGATTCGGAAACCGGCCTCTCAAGCGGCCTCTCAAGCGTCTCTAGGTGGTCGAGAACACTCAAGCTTGCGAGCTTGCTTGAGCTGTTCGGTAGTTAAGTCGCGCTCCTGAAAGCTTCGACATAGATCTGCTACTGGCATGTGCCCAGCTCATTTCGCCCAAAAGGGAAATCTCAACCACTGCTGCATCCCTGCCAGACCGTCGGAGTATCATACACGGTCCCGAGTGGGTGTCTTACACAACAATGTCTGCGACTCGACTGAGGCCTTCTGGCGCTAGCACCGACATTGTCAAGATGGACACTGTCCCAAGCCTCTATCATGAGTCTGATGACTGCGGCCACTGTTTGTACGCACCGATCGGGATTCGATAGCTTCGCAGAAATAGTGACCTTGGGCGCAGCGCCATGCTGAGCTCCTCTCACATGCGCCATGTCAAGCACCAACATCGCCGAGGCAAGTTTCAGAAATGCGGCAGTTGCTTCGATGACACCGCCAAAAGGCCCCTCGGGGAACTTTAGGCGGAGCGATATATGGAGCATGCCTGGAGACAAGCGTTCATCGCCAAGTGTCAGCATCTGACATGTTTAGCATTCATCGCTGATTGCCTGTGCATCAAGAATAACAGAGTTTCATGGAAGGCCCGATCCCAACTGCCACGAGCCTGAGGCTCTGACGAACACGCAAGATGGCACCCGTTGCCTGGGCCTCGTTGCTTGCCCGCATTGATGCCAAGCGCAACCGTTTTTGTGGTGCTGCGGCGACCGCCAAGTGACTATGCAAGACTCTCTCCTGATCCGCATTGAAACTGGTAGGACGCGTGTGGTAAGTGCATTGCCAATACTTCTGAGACAGACCAGCGTTGATGTGCTTCAGGCTGCTGCCGTTCGGCTCATCATAGCCAAACCATGTCTATGTACGAGAAGTGGGCCGGACAAGGAGCCGCGGCGGGTAGCCAAGCACTCCAACCCAACAATGTGGTCTGGAGTTGGGCGCGGAGATTTCTTGTCACCGCTGATTGTAGCAAGCGAAGGCCTTGTCAAGCTCCAATAGGCTCCACTTACAGTTCTCTTCTGCCGACACTGCTGTTACGTAAGCCATATTTTGTATGAAAAGATTCTGCTCCTGCCGCATGCGCGACAAGCAGGCTTCTCGTGCAGCAATTACGCCCTTGGCGTGGGCCGTCAGCAGTGTAGTGCGATATGCGGGGACGGAGCCACGTTGAAACTGAAGCCTGTCCATTGACGCTCATGAGCGACACCAGGGTCATGCATCCCGATCTGCACGGTCCGATGCTGAGTCAACACTCTGAAGCGTCAGTCAAGCTCAATTTGCGCGTTCCTCCCCAGTCTGTGCTGCATTACTGCCGGACGTCGGGTGGCTATCCTGGTGAGAAGTTCTGGCATGTTGTACCAGATCGGCATGCTTCTTGTCGGTACCGCCCATGCGACCCATCACCATTCAACAGAGTCGATGGTCCGTATCCACTTGATCACCAAACACCCGCGCCTTGATGCAAAGTCTTCCAACGACCGTACGTTGCAAGGCCCGTGGACCTTGTCCTGATACATTTAGATCATATGCCGCTCTTGGCAAGCATAAGCTATTAGCGAGAACCCAATCGCAAAGGTGACCTAGGACTCCGTAGCTACGTGCGGACAGGTGAAGACTCTGTACTTTTGTATCCGCCCGTAACTCGACTATCTATAGATCTGTGCAGCGCTTGTCCCAACCGGCAGGCCAGGTGCATGGGGCATCGGTCCCCGGCAAGGGGCGCAGGTGAAGTACCTGCCCGAACCTGTCAACATCGGCCATTGGGTTGTGCGGTAGATGCCGAGGACATATGGGATAATGTTCGGGCCTCTGTCCAACACCGACAAGTGTGGACGCGCTGTGCGCGGAACGCGCCGTAGCATTTCTACATTGTATTATTACCCAGCCAATAATAATCCGGATGAGTGGGCGCAGCGATGGGCTCTTGCGTCGCGCAGAACAGGTAGGAGGCGCAATATCATGTACAGGTCGAGGGCCAGGGGACCTCATTGAGGCATTGTCAAAGACTCCAATGCAGACGATTGAAACTGTCGGTTTCAATCCTTCGGCTGCAAACTGGGATCATACTTTGAGGCTCTGCAAGAACAGTGACACGTCAGAGTCCACATCCATATGGCCTTATTCCCGCTATTGATTACCATATGCGGTCATCTCAGATCCCATCAAGCACAACGTGTCCAGGTCCATCGGGCCTGTGCCCGAATGCAGGGTGCATCGAATGCCTGAATGCCTGCGGTTCCCGTCGGATCAATAGAACCGGGCATAAGGAGGCATCCCATCCACTCTGTCAGCGGCTGAGGAGAGATCGGAAGGAACATCGCCCCAGATACAGTATGGGCAGGCGTACTTGGCAATATGCATATCAGCCTTTCCATGAAGCGTGCGGATGCCAAGAAACCTGCAGGTGCCAAGGAGCCCGACTTTGCGCTCGTGTGGGCAACAGCACACAACAATCGACGACAGCATAGGCATTGTGTATCAAATGGAAGTCCCGCCTAGGCACGGCCATGCTGTGAGGCAGCGCATGTTGTGAGGGATCACTATGCTGTGGCGCACCAACAAAGAACAATCATCCTTCTAGCCGACATACGCCGAGCGGAGATGCAACAATTGACCGAGGCATGGGGCTTTGTACAGCGCCAATCGAAAGAGAACCGAGAACTGTAATTGGCAACTCTACGGTCCCACATCAAGCGAAGCTGCGGTAGTAATCTCAGCATCCTTATCAGGGTGGGACGATGGGAGTGTCCTGGGGCCGACCTATAGAGCCAATCCTGCAAGTGCGAGTATCGCGATATCATGCTAGGAGTCGGAAGAGATGCCGTGGAGAGGAGTTTCGCAAGGCGAGCGGGGCAATGTCGTTGCGAGTCGCAGGCACTCCTCCTCTAAACAATCAGTCAAGCGGTGCTTTGAGAGAATGTTGATTGACTGAATGACAGTAAAGATCACATGTCAAAATCTGATGTCACGCTAGGTCAGATATCCGGCTTTTGAAGTCAGAGGTAACTCCGATTGCATCAGTCAAACACTTTTTCCCAGAGGCATTTGCGAGGTGCGCAGCATATCAGATCAAGTCAACTGACCCACGACTTAGAAATCGGCAGACTCTTTCCAGAATTGCGCGACGCTCAAGCCACAGGCCTCAACGAACTCCTGCGTTTTCTCCTTCGACATATTGTCCAACCGTCCAGTCTCCAGTTGTACCAGAACGGGCTTGGATATACTCTGCATCATTGCGGTGAGGAAGTCGAGCACCCTGCTTTCGAAAATTGCAATAGGATGGTCGCTTGCGACGGCGCTTAGCTGCGCAACGCTGCTCGTGACATCACGGTCCTGGTGATTTACGACGAGATCGCTATAGGCGTCTCTGACACCTTGCCACTCATGGACCTCCTCTTCGTAGGCCGGGTCACAGAACATATCGTTGATGGCAGCCCACTCATCCTGAGCATATGCATCGTCGGCACTGTAACCCCACGCAAAGGCCTCGCGCGCAGCTTGCGATGCCTGCGCGCCGCAAACCAGGGCCTGCTCGAGGAAAGCCTGCAGCATGAACTCTGCCGCCAAAGTCATGAAGGTGTGGGTCATGCCGCGACCTGAGCCGTTCATCTCGTCTCGTGCCGCGCTGACCTGCATGAACAGAGGCAAGAGGTCGAGTAGACTGACACAGTCCTGGGTGCCGTAATGTGCGTCATCGTAGGCTTCGTCTTCCGCGGGGATTCCAAGGCTGTGGAGGACGTAGGCGCGATGGGCCTCCAGGTCTGCTTGCTCCGCACGACTTAAGTCGTTGACAGAGCTTTGGCGTAGATCAGGCCGAACGTCTACGTGCAACCAGGCCTCTGCTCTTCGCCGATTGTTCTCGCGAAGGACTTGCACACCTGTTCTATCCGGAGTGGTGGGGTTTCGTGTCAAGCGCTGAGTGTAAAGAATCACCAGTTTCAGCAAGAGCAATCGGAAGCGCAGCTCCTCGTCCATCTCGTACCCGACATGCCGTGCTTTAAAGATAGCCAAGAAACTGTGGACCATGTTCACATTTGATGCAAGTAATGCTGGCGTTCGTACAGTAGAACTGCGACTGGCTATAGCAGCACAGGTTGCTTGATATGCCAGGTAGTCCAATATCATAATGTCCACTTCCAGCGATACGTCCGGCTGCGCGCGTTGCGTCTCGAGAGCTGCAAAAGCAGGCGCGTCATGGTCCAGCCGCCTTCTCTTGCTTGCTTGCTCATCTTGCTGACACTCTGCCTTGATCTGTGTCTCTGGTAACATGGTCTCGCTGGCGCTGCTGCTGCCAATAAAATGCGCGCAAGCTCTCGTTGCGAAGGTAGCTATGCGAACAGCTTGTCGGCGGTCCACTATCGCAATAATAGAACCTTCGCTCCGTATGTATCTGGCGCTCGCTACGGCGGCAGGCGTCGCTCTAGAGCTATCACGGGTATCGCCTTCGCCTTGCAAAGCGCCAACATCATGTGCCCTGGTAGCTGTCATCGCGAACGCTCCCGACTGCCAAGCAAGGCTCTACCTAATAGGTGGCCAAGCATCGTCAGCCCAGACCTGATTGACAGCTCAACTCTTGCGTAGGTCGGATTCATCACACTCCCTCTGAAAAAGAACACGACACTGCTCCCTACGTGTATGGTCCACCAGCACTGCATGAGCTATTCCATAGTTACTCGTGTGCTTGTGTCGCGGTGCTGACGCCACTGATCAGGTTTGCATGCACCGCCTCATCAAGTTACTCGCTGTTATCGCGCTCCCATTCTTAGTATTTATTGCTCTTGCCTCGACAAGATTAACCACAGCGCACCACGCCTGATTCCGGGCCATTGGATGCTCAGAGCCCAGACGAAGAGTGGACAGCAAATACTGGCTGATATGAGTGCCCAAGGCCAGCCAGGCTACCGCGCAGTTGGTGAGTACATACCTAGGCATAGCACGTGGAGAAGTGGACACTAACGCTTCTTGTAGCATACTTTGTGAACTGGGCAATCTACGGCCGCGGCCACCAACCTCAAGACCTACCCGCGGAGAGGTTGACGCACGTTCTTTATGCATTCGCAAATGTGCGTCCGGAAACAGGGGAAGTCTACCTCACGGACTCGTGGTCAGACCTGGAGAAGCACTATCCAACCGACTCTTGGAGTGACGTGGGGACCAATGTCTACGGCTGTGTGAAGCAGCTATACCTGCTCAAGAAGCGGAATCGTAACCTCAAAGTCTTGCTCAGCATTGGTGGATGGACCTACTCCTCCAATCTCGCTGGACCTGCATCAACAGAGCATGATCGTAGGACTTTTGCTCAGAGTGCAGTCACGCTGATGAAGGACATCGGATTTGACGGACTTGACATAGATTGGGAGTATCCCAAGTCTGCCAAGGAGGCTGACGACTTCGTCGAACTGTTGCGCACCGTTCGTCATGAGCTACAGCGCTACAGCGACACCCTGCCTTCACGGCCTCACTTTCTGCTTACCGTTGCCTCACCGGCAGGGCCATCAAATTGCCATTGGCTACGGATGAGGGACATGGACCAATTCTTGGATTTCTGGAATTTGATGGCATATGATTTCGCTGGGTCGTGGGATCAGCACGCAGGTCACCAGGCAAGCGTCTTCCCGAGTAAGAACAATCCGCGATCCACGCCGTTCAGCATCGATTTTGCCGTCCGATACTATCTTGACCATGGAGTGCATCCGAGCAAGATCGTCCTGGGCATGCCATTATATGGCAGAGCTTGGCAGGGCACCGAGGGACCTGGCCATGGCTACTCTGGAATTGGCGAAGGCAGCTGGGAGAATGGCGTGTGGGACTATAAGGTAGGACTTGCCTCGCTTCTTTACCACTCCCATCGGCATTGATGACACAATTTCATGCGAAGATATGGTCCTTCCCATCCTCATCCAAGCAGCAGCCCTGCCTATGTGGTCACTCTTGGACACTGAACCAGAGCAGAACCTGTCAACGAACTACTTTTCCCATGAGCGTCGAGAAGCTTAACACCACTTGATCTAATCTGAGTCCACACATCCGAACGTCACAGCATCCTCCAAATACGCTTCCCCAAGAGATCTTTCGCTAACCCTAGACAGGCCCTCCCACGCCCTGGCGCACGTGTCGAGCACGATCATGAAGCCATCGCTTCCTGGTGCTACGACCCGAACACCAAGACCATGGTCTCCTACGACTCGCCGCAAGTCGCAGCACAGAAAGTGGAATACATCAAACGCAACCACCTTGGTGGCGCCATGTGGTGGGAGAGCTCTGGCGACCATCCGATACGTCATGAAGCCAGTCTGATTCGAATCACTACCGACGCTTTGGGCGGCTTTGAGGGGAAGCATATGGAGCAGAGTGAGAACTGCTTGGAGTATCCAGGGAGTAAGTATGAGAATCTGAGCAAGGGGATGCCTGGAGAGTGATGGCGGAAATGTTGGACACTGGATTGGCATCAAACCGCATACCGACAGTGTTCAAGATGATTGCACGACTGGCGGGTTCTTTCGAGTTCCAAATCAGTCTCCTGCCTTCTCGACCGCCATGCATAGCCACAGCCGCCGCACCGCCGCACTCGCCAGAATAACAACAAATAACAGACCCCACCGTCAATTTCAAAATTTCAAACCCACCACCATCACAAGCCAAGCCCGGCGCCACCTTCCCTCCATCCTGATATCCTCAATGACCAAGCTCATGCACCAAAATTGTCGGGGCTTGAGAAAGAAGTCGATAGTCCGTCTGCCGACGAACGCGTGGCACCACGAGAGCTGAAAGCCGCCTTAGCGGCCGTTGCTAAAATTTCTCTCCATCTTATTAAGCAATGTTTCGCCGTGCGAGACCGAATGTGGATGGTGCAGGTTCCCGAATGAGACTCCGTCCAGTATTTTGGGTCCGGGAGAGCCGGTGATCGGCAAACCGATCACCGGCCGTTCACCTTACTATAGAAGGCTCGATACGATAGCCACGTGCGTCACTGCGCGCAGCAACAAGCCGATGCGTTTGACTTCTGGGCGGAACCTCGTCCCTGCCTGTCATTCTTTTTGGGTCCACGCCGATCTGCCATTTGAGCGGCCGGAAGCATGTGTACGTGCAGTCTTTCGAAGGTTTCAGAAATCGGGAATCCATCCACTGCAAGACTGGAGATTTAGGCTCAGAGCCCTAGCTCGCGTCTACTGCAAGACGACTATAGTCAGATGCCTACGTCTACGAGGCATCTGACGTCTACGAGGCGGTCTCCCCCGGTCTGTTCAAGAAAGCGCATGTTTGAGCTCGGCCGACATCTAGACGTATCATGTAGAGAGGAGGGTAGGGGACGTGGATCAAGATGAGCACGTGTATGTGGGCATGTCTTCAGTGACGTAGAAGGATGATGGCAATGTCTACATCCTCGCTAGGTCGTGCTCTATGCATTTGGCTACGAAGTTTCAAAAGCTTAGCAAAGCTTGGCTTCCAGCGAGTCTGGGCCTCCGAAGCCTGTGATTCTTGTGCAGGGCGTATTCTGGGTGAAATTGCGGACCTTTCTATGACACTCGCTCCTCACATATGATCTGTCTTGAACTCCTCCACGATCTCGAGCAAAGCCTTTCGAGTAATCCGAATATCACGCTCCCCATCGACCTGCCAATTGGCAACGGCAAAGCGAGCAGCAGGCTCCCCTGCATATTTCGTGCCGCTCACGTAAAGCTTTCGCGTGGCATTGAGCTTTTGCACAAACTGTGGTAGATTCGCATTGAGCTTCGGATCCTTCAGGCGCCAGAGCGTGATGACATAAATCTCGCTCTCTTTGACCATGGTGGGAAGAAGCTCGAAATCTTGGCTGAGCTCGCTCCTGAGCAATGTAGCTATGCGGCGTGCGAGGCCAATCTGCCGTTCCAGCATGTCGCGGTAGCCATCTCTGCCGTAGTCGAGCAGATTGGCATAGACGGGCAGTGCACGGAAGCGCCGAGAGTTCTCGATGCCGATGTTGAGTGGAGATGGGATGAAGTCGTCCGGCGGGCTGGCGTATCCGTTATTCCCGGTTGCTAGGTACACGGCGTTTGGGTTTTGAAAGACATTGACGCCAGTCTTGAGATGACGTGAAAGGAAGATGCCGCAGTCGTATGGGACGTTGAACATTTTGTGGGCATCGCCTGTGATGGAGTCGGCAAGCTCTAGTCCAGCGACACCGTCAAGGATTGGTCTGTAAGTGTCTACGTCTGGCAGAATCCGTGCTGACAGGCCAAAGGCAGCATCGACGTGGATCCAGGCGCTATAGCGATCAGCCAGATGGCGGATGGCTTTCATTGATTCGTGGTTGGTGGCGAACAAGCCGGTGTTGACCTCCGCACACGACACAGCTATGATGGCTTTATGTCCGGCAGACAGATTTGCGAGACAATTTTGCAGCTTCTCGAGGTCAATGCGATGCCCAGCGTCACCTGAACTGACATCGACGAAGGTGCCATCGCCGCTCCCGAGGCCAACAATGGATGCGGCTTTCCGTAAAGATGAGTGTGGCACTGTCGTCAAGATCATGATCCCTTCGATTTCTGCCTTACGCATGGCCTGAACCAGTCCCAAGCTACCAGTACTGCAGACTTCGCCGCCAGACTGCTGGATGAGCCATTCTCGTGCGCACGCGAGACCAACAAGATTGCTCGCAGTCGCTCCTGTTGTGAAGGTTCGATGGCGCCATTCGCCAGGTTGCAAGTTCAGCAATTCGCATACCATGCGCAGAGTCGTGTCCTCTAGGGTGGTGCATATCGTGTCGTGAGGGAGGTGGACCTGGACGTTCTGATCCGTTTCTGTCACCAAGTTGTCGGCGAAACGAGCTGCTGGTGTTGCGCCGCCTGTCACGAAACCATAGTAGTGCGGCGATTGGCTGGCTCGATTCAGGGCTGGGAGTATGTCGTTCCTGAGATGAGTCTTGACAGATTCTAGTCCGCCGCCTACAGCAGGTAGATGCTTTGGCAAAAGCTGGCAGACTCGATGGACAGTGGCTGGGTCTGGTAGCACCTCGTCTATTTCTGGGCGGTCTTGCATGTTGACCATTTACCGGCTTGGTCGGTCAGCCAGTCTGAGTAGCATAGACTCGTAGACTCGTAGACTCGGCACTGCGGCGATGGAAGGAAAGCACAATATCCGCAGTACGTTCTCGGTAACGATACCTTTTACTGGTTGCCTAATGATGTAGTGCTCAATGCTAAGGTTGACCGCTGCTTGAGGCAGTGCAATCGCTAGACACTTTCAACAGACAGTCAGCGAAAGGATGACTACCTAAGAGCTCGATATTGTGGTCAACCGGTCAGTGAGTTGATGATACATGTACTGTAGAATCGTTGAACACTAGCGGGGCCACTAAGTCACAAGTCATCGGAAACCATTGTGAGAACGGTGTTTGCTCCATCCTTGATTACCAGCGGGCATCAGGACCATCTTCAGCTCCTTGAATTCAGTCACTTGGGATGCATTGACGATGATTCGCGACTCGTCTCATCAGTAGAAAGCTTGCCAATGTCACGTGGAAGCGCGTTTGATGCCGAGGTTAAGCCGACTAGGCGCGCCAACTGTGGAAACATTCGCGACCTTAGCTCCATCTCGACATCTTCGATATCCATGACTATTACCGCCCTTCCCGTTGACAGCAATGCCGGCTGCCAGGAATGACGCGGCACAACCTGGACGAGCACTTGTCCTGGTTGATCGCAGCCAACCCTTCAGTCCCGCCCCTTCACACCTCATTGCCGCCTGTGTCGATATCGTTCAGTCCGATCAGACCGTCGCAGACGAGCCAGCAGGCACTACTCGTGGGCAGCAGACCCGCGCCGTCGCAGAGATCGCAGATATTCGAGCCTGAAGCACGAGCTGCTCAAGACGAGCCTTCATCGGAAGAGGAAGAGATGGCGAGACTGAGGACGGCGCCGGGCTCGGCAGTGAAGCCAGGGCTTGTATCGCTTGGGCCACGCCTCCCGGATGTCAATGCGAGTCCACCAGGCTCCAGAGCTACTTCAGTTCCACAGCGAGGCACAGCACCTGTATCGCGAGCACCTTCAGTCCACCAGACGCCATCTCGAATGAAGCCCTCAGGTTTCTACTTGCCTCCCACGATCGAGACTCTGGACCTTACCGCAGGCACGAGCGAACCTGGAAGTCCTACGCCAATCCGGAATGCTGCCATTTCCGGGAGCCGCAAGCGGAAGAGCGAAAAGCTTGACTTCGAGATGCCTCGTGCTGCGCACCCTCAGCACACTGGTCGGCCGAAACCACCGACACTGAAAACAGAGGCGAGCGTCTCGCAGGATTTTGCAGAGCTTGACGATTTGGATCTTGCACCACCCGATGGACCTCCGCCGCCATACTCAACCATTGCCCCAAAATCTGTCTACCCTGTGCGTAAGCCCCTGCTTGCAGATAGGTCAAGGACGGAATCCAATGTCTCGCTTGTTGAACCCGCCGCGACTGATCTAGACGAGACTGACGAGGACGACGTCGTTAACTTCACGGGCGATCGAGAGAAGCGAAAGAAGATGCGCAGCACGCCACCTAGCAAGAAGCGCGCCTTGACGCGGCAGGCACCTCACGGCGCTGCGTTGGACTCGCCGTCACTGGCCGGCCCAAAGACTGTGGACAGCTTTTCGCCAGCGCGACCTATGCCGAAGCTTATTTCGAAGTTGCCAACTGCACCTTCCATGCCATCAACGGTCGAGAAGAACTCTTCGCAAGCACTTACACCGATCTTGGCAACGCAGGAACCGACAAGTGAGGATACGGCGTTGCTTAGGAAGCTATTGTCGTTATCTGATCCTGAGGTGGCTGGCATGCTCAATAAGCTGGAAGCCAAGGACGAAAGTCTTCTGAATGAAGTGGCGGTCCTCTTGGACGAGGACGAGAGCGCCGGAAAGGCTCTCCAGCAGTCCTATGACGAATTAGGAGAACGTATTGCAGCTCTGAAAGACCTGATGGCAAAGCGCGGCGACCATCAGCTACTTACAGCCGAAAAGGAGCGACGGTTCGCAGCGCTGCGGATTGCTCTTAAGGCGCGAAAGGACAAAGATGCAATCGAATCTGCCAGAGCTGCAAATGCTGCTTGCAAAGCAAGAGTCACAGAGTTCGAATCGCAATGCGTCGGTCTGCTTGTCTTATGCAAGCAAGAAGTCGAAGGTATTTTTGCAAGCGCTGGTGGTGGTCCGACGATCACAGCTAAGGGCAATGCGATCGCCATCAAGTCAACACAGATACCCACTGCAGGATCTGCGGTCGAGGCAACCATTCCAAGCTCCAGCAGAATTGCGCAGACACAGATGACGAAGCCAGTGCCGCTGTCTAAGGACCAGCGCATCAGTCCAGCCGACATTGAGACCTATTTTTCGCCGCGGCGTCAACAGAACACACGACCCATGCAGGCTGAGGCTTGTCCGATACAACGGCCAAGGGTCACATTCGACGACGGTGACATGCATGATGATGTGCCTGACGAATACATGTTTGCGGCAAATGACGGCGGGTTCAGCAACAGGACTGGAACGGCGCCAACGCCGGCGCCGTTTCATCATGGGGACGATGAGGACTTCGGCATGGATGATGACGACGAGATGTTGGAGTTTGCTGAAGGTATGGAGAATGGTAGCGTATCTACCCGGCCGCCAGCACAGCCCGTGCACCGAGCTGTCTTCGCAGAGACGTCAGGCAACCAGCAGAGCCCGATCAGGACGAGTGCAAAGAAGGGCAAGAAAGCAGCACATTCGCAACCTGATGACGCCAACTCGGAGCGACACTTCCGCTTCCCTTGGTCCAACGACGTCAAAAGGACTTTGCGGGAGCGATTCCATCTGAGAGGATTTCGGCAAGGTCAAATTGAAGCTATAAATGCTACTCTTAGCGGCAAGGACACATTCGTTCTGATGCCTACAGGCGGTGGCAAGTCACTGTGCTATCAACTACCGTCACTCATTGCATCTGGCAAGACGCGCGGAGTCACAATCATCGTTTCGCCGCTACTAAGTCTGATGGAAGATCAGGTGCAGCACCTTCAGGATCTGCAAGTGCAAGCATTTGTGATCAATGGTTCGAGCACCGCCGAACAGAAGCAGATGGTTCGAGAGGCTCTTTCACAGCCCAATGCACAGGATTACATCCAGTGTCTCTACGTAACTCCAGAAATGCTGAGCAAAAACCAAGCCATGGTCGGCCAATTCGAGCGTTTGCATCAGCGGAAGCAGCTGGCTCGCATAGTCATCGATGAAGCGCATTGTGTCAGTCAATGGGGACACGACTTTCGACCAGACTACAAGTCAATAGGAGACGTTCGCAAGAAGTTTCCTGGCGTGCCGGTCATGGCGTTGACGGCCACTGCTACGGAGAATGTCAAGGCAGACGTCATCCACAATCTTGATATTCACGGATGCGAAGTCTTTACCCGCAGCTTCAATAGACCGAATCTGTATTACGAAGTTCGTCAGAAGAAAAAAGGCCTGGATGAGATTGCAAGCTTGATCAAAGATAAGCATCGGGGCCAGACGGGGATCATCTACTGCTTGTCGCGCAAGGACTGCGAAAAGATGGCCGCCGCGCTGACCCAAGACCATAACATCAGCGCCCAGCACTACCATGCTGGCATGCAGGCTGCGGAGAAGTCGCACGTGCAGAAGGAATGGCAGGCTGGACGATACAAGGTGATTGTCGCAACTATCGCTTTTGGGATGGGGATCGACAAAGCTGATGTCCGATACGTGATTCACGACACCTTGCCTAAAAGCTTGGAAGGCTATTACCAAGAGACGGGCAGGGCTGGCCGAGATGGCAAGGCGTCGGGTTGCTATATGTTCTACGGTCGTGGTGACAACACCAAGCTCAGACGCATGATTGACAATGGTGACGGCGACTGGGAGCAGAAAAGTCGGCAGCACATTATGCTTCGGAAGATGGTCAACTACTGCGAGAACAAGAGCGATTGTCGACGGGTTCAGGTTCTTAATTACTTTAGTGAAGCTTTCAGCCGAGACGCCTGCAACGCTTCTTGTGACAACTGCAACGCAGACGCGGCCTTCGAAGTCAGGAACTTTACTGACCTCGCTAAACAAGCCATCAATTTGGTGCGTCAGGTCAAGAACGACAAGGTGACGCTCCATCACTGCGTTGATATCTTTCGTGGCCATGAGAACAAGAAAGCGAAAGACCTCGGCCACATTCACCTTGAGGAGTTTGGAGCTGGCGACTCCCTGATTCGCGAGGAGGTGGATCGATTATTCCATATGCTGCTCAATGAAGGCATCCTTGCTGAAGACCATGTGATGAACAAGAGTGGCTTCCCGAACGAATATATCAATCTTGGGCCTCACTACAAGGAAGTCGAGCGTGGGAAGAGGCAGCTTAAGCTGCAGGTGCGTATCTCGCCGAAGAAAAAGGCCGCAGCGAAGCCCAAGACCAAGACGAAGAAGAAACAGGACGGTGGGTGTCACGAGACCGCCGGCTCGAGGGTACATCTCCCATTATCAACCAACATTTCCTCGCCTGTGCAGGCAGCTTCGAGCCGCAAGACCACACGCCAACCAACAAGGACTGGCGTCCGTGCTAATGGCTACCAACGGGACAATTTTGTCGTATGTGACCCTGAGGACGACGACTATGCTGACGACGACGAAGAGGACGAGTCTGATGCATTTGAGCCGATTCAAGAGCCAGGCGACACCCATCCCACGCGCAGGAGAAGAGACGTCGGTCCGCCAATACGGTCCGACAACGTCATGGACCGCCTCGATGAAACCCACCAGTATATCGTGGACGACTTCCTGCGCCGTGCGAAGGACGAGACTTCTAAGCTGGTACAGGAGAAGAGTCTCCGTGGTGTTCCTTTCACTGACACCATTCTACGGCAGATGGCCATCCGCTTCACTGACACAACGGAGAAAATGCTCGAGATACCTGGAATCAACCATGAAAAGGTTGAGCACCATGGCCGCCGGTTTTGTAGTCTGGTGCATCATGCACGTCGCTCTTACGAGGAGATGAGTGGCAAGCGTGTGGAGAACGAGCCATTCGAGCAATCCTTGGACCCCAACCTCAATACTGTCATCGATCTGATCAGTGAGGATGAAGAGGAGGAAGATGACTATGGTAGTCTTGCGGAGTCAGATCTCGCAGATGAAGACGAGGGTCCAGGTGAAGCGAGTACATACTTCCAGCAGCCGCAGCACATCCGGGACTTCAATGCCAAGTATGGCCACGCTGGGTCGCAAGCTTTGCAGCAGCAGCCCGAGCAGCCTCCAACGAAGAGGACGGGTGGCAAGAGCGGTAAGAGTGGTAAGAGCAAGTTCAGTCGCATGTACGCGGCAAGGGCCAAGAACACTGATGCAGCGGGAGGTCGAGCGTCGACCTCCGGTGCGACCAAGCGGGCGCCAAGGCGATCTGGTGTTAGCAGTCGGCGGGCCAGTGGGGCTGGTGGTGCTGGTGGGCGGCAGATCAAACCGAAGGCTGCTGCGGCGAGGACTGGCGGTGGGTTGGGCTTTAGTATTGGCGCGATGCCTACGTAGGCTCGATGGATCGTGGTTGTTGCTGTAATGGTTGCTCATGAGCTGGAATGGCTCTGTCCGCTTATATGCGGAGTAAGTACCACCATGATATCTATAATCAACAACGATTTGTACGAGTTGCAAGAAAACCTCCATCTCGTCCATGAGAAAAGGGAGCGAAGGGATACGTCGGCGATGTGCCCGTATCCGATTTTTGCGTTTAGGGTTAGTGTTTGGGTTGTTCGCAAATGTCTCTAGTCAACTGCTTTCCACTCGTGTCGCGGTACGCAGTTGCAGCTGATGCATGGGAATGTAGTGGTGTTGCATAGGCACTTGTTGCCATGTTCGTTCAATTCTGTTATTGTCCAGACAAGAGATCGTTTTGGCTGACACGCATAATCACAACCCGGAGATCAACTTGCCTCGAATTCAGATCAGCCCCCGCCGGTCCAAGCTGCAATGATCAAAAAAACGGACGTGGACCATGCACAAATAGATCATGAACATCAATTCGCAAAACAATGACTCCACCTACCACCTCTCACCAAGGCAACTGCAATGGCGTAGGCAACTCCTCCTTCTTCTTCCCCAACACTGCCTCTGCCGTCCCAATATCCGCCGCGCCCCTCGGCGCCCAATACTGCCCCGTCTTCCCGATATCGAAATCCCCCTGCACCCACTCCGCCAACGACTTGGCCGCCACATCAGGCGTCACAGCGCCGCCTGCATCCCAGAACTTGTCAAACCCCACCCCGGCCGTCATTTCCGTCCGCATAAAACCTGGGTGCACGGCGACGATGGCGATGCCTGACTCCTTGAGATCGAGCGACAGCAGTTTAGCGACCATGTTTGAGGCGGCTTTGGAGGCGTGGTGGGCGTAGAGCCCGCCGCCTTCGGTTTCGTGGCGCAGGCTTATGGAGCCGGATTCTGAGGAAACGATAATGATTTTGGATCCGGTCTTGCCGTCGGTGGCTTTTTTGAGGAGACCAGCTTTGTGCAGGTGGTGCGTGAGGAAGACGGGGGCTATGGCGGAGGTCTTGTAGGTGAGAACTTCTGCGTCCCAGTTTGGTTCTTCGAGGGATTCCTTGGGGAAATAGCCGGCGGTTATTATGACGATGTCTTGGTGTTGGCCTTTGAGGCCCGAGACGATTTTTTGGCCGGCGGATTTTTCCGCTACGTCGACGCCAGTGATCCAGTGGACTTTGGGGTCGGGCTTTTTGGGTTCGGAGCGAGCGGTGCCAAAGACGGTGTAGCCGTTGCGGATGTATTGCTGCGTAAGCTCGTAGCCCAGGCCACGGGTTGCGCCTACGATGAGCACGTTGGGCATCTTGGTGTGATGTCGGATATGGAATGCTTGTTCAGAGTTGTGCTTACATGTACCTTGTGATGGGCATATCGCAAGCGCTATGACGTAGAATGACCCAAGCGCCATGTTCCACGTGCTTCGAAGTTTGCCACGATAGGAAGACTGCGGCATCTCTACCTTCGCAATGCCAGTGCCACAATCCGGCCATGGGCCAGGGCTTAGGACGATCAGGGGAAACGTGGAGCCATGGATGAGGACGACCGCACACGAAGACCGGGCACAGAGTTGCCAATGAGAGTCTTCGAAGGGGACCTTCAGGCCTCTTGCTGCTAGTGGTTACATCAGTCAACCAATTGAGACCAACTGGTTGACGAGTTGGTTGTGACTTTGAGCCCGTCACGCTGTCAAAACATAATCAGCCGCTGATTGGAACAGCCAAGGGTTTAATCAAGCAGTCAACACTGTCATTGTGGAGTTGACGGTGTCATTAAGCAGTCAACCGTAATCAACAAGTCAACCGGTGATTGACTGATGGAGTCACTGCAAGTTGCTGATGCCAAATGTCGCTGCCGTCACGATGACTCGGGGCTGTGTCAAGTTTTGATCGAAGCTATCACCGGCCTGGCACCTGAAAGCATACATAGGGAAACTGTATCCTCCATGCGCCTGCAAAGAGGAATTTAAATTTTCGAAATCGCCGATGGCCTCACGGACGAGACGAATGCCACCTACTTGTATGCTACGGTCGACCTCGCAGATGTAAGCAGAGCTACGCCCCAGCTGCTTTACTTGCACCCGGAAGACATCAGTGCTGACGGCCATGCTAGTATGAAGCCTCTACATTGGGCTTGTCTGCGAGGAGATATATAGGCAGACAAAGCGTTTTTTGAAGGTGGCGCGCAGATGCCGACGCCCAGGCGCGTGACGGACAGCACTACAACATGCTTGTTGGGCGGATAGTCGCGGGTGCGTGGAACTTCTGCCTGACGCGGGAGCGGATGCTGAGTTTGTCAACAGACGGCGGCGGACAGCGTCGATTTATCTGAGCGACGAAGGTGCCGATACTATGGCGAATACGGCGTCCGCCGCGACCCCCAGAATCTCCATGGATATACGGCATTGCATTGCGCTAAAGTCCTAACACACGCTGATCTCGTCGCCACCGGGATTACATTGAAAGTACACACCGGTAATCACTCACAATAACTGCCTTTATCGCATAAGAGATGGAATTTGTCGAATCCTCGATTGCGCCGAACGAAGAGGTAGCCGCCTGGCAAGTCCTGATGGCATCTGCTCGAAGACAAAAGGAGCTGCCACCAGTGGTCGAGGAAATGAGTGGTTGTCGAAAGACCCTCCAGGACATCCGACGTGACAGGACCCTGTAACAAGACGGCCATTCCCAACATCCCCCCGAAAACGACGTGGTGGTTCGTCTTCAAGAGCAGCCTTCTGCGTCGTTTCTCCTACTTCGAGCATTTCACCTTCCCTCCATCCCCGCAATCGTCACCACCGAACTGATTTTTGCCATAGATCTGCTCGTTCACTGGCCGATCATTTACGAACACGCCGCCCTTAGTTCCTTTGCACTGTTGACCCAAGACAATCTCCACATCAGCACCGTCGCCATATGTAGAGTGGTTTTACCGCTAGGTTTTCTCCAGCGGAGGAAGCTAGACGTACGCAGAATGTGAAATAGCCTGCATTTTCGCAGCCGTGGTCGCCCTGAGTGCCCCAATCACACCACTTATGGGGAAAGCCATCCGGGAAATGCTTGACGCCGGCTACGAAGGCCGTTCCGAGGAGAAGGGTAAAGGTTAAGCGGTTCTGCATGACGATGGTGTCTATAATAATGGGTAGTTCAACTGCAAGAAAGTAGGAAAGTAGATTGAAAGGCGCAAGCCGGGCTTATATCTCTTTTGTCAATAGACAGCAGCGGACAGCGTCGGTTTATATGAGCGACGAAGACGCCGATACTGTCCGCTTGCATAGCGAATACGCACTCTATGCATGGACTCTCATTTTGTGAACGGACTCACGGAGGAGCATAGCCCTTCACACGCTTGCCCAGACACACACCCTAGTCTCCGGCAATTGGTTGATACGAATTGGTATTCGAGGCGTGCTGTAATTGGGTGCACAGTTTGCCAGCTCGGAAGGCCCGGGATCGACTATAGGTGTGGTACCCTTTTTGTTTGGAGATTTATGTGATATGCCGCCATTAAAGTTCCAAGTTCGGCCTTTCGGCTGGGGTCAGCCTGTGCGCGCAAACGGGCATGTCGACGAGGCGAAGGCAAGATGAGAGTGGTCTCGGACATTGTCAGAAGCCAGACACGAAGGTGCTTGTCTGTAGCTGTGCTAGCAGCGATCCACGATCAGTGCGTGCTGCCTTGAGCGGCAAGGCTTAGGCACCTCTGCTATGCCATAACCTACATGCCTCTGGCTGCAACTTCGTCGATCTGTGCAAGCGCCTATAAGCACATATTTGCTTTACGCGTACGCCCTAATGTCGATTATGAAGGACCCTTAAAGTTTTGCGAGAGTTTTTTTTTAGGACTTCTCCTACCCATCACTACTCTACAAGTTTGTAAATCCTATACTTGGATCGTCCTCCCAAGGCCGCGAAAGTCACAACGTACGTATTTACACGGTTCGGGTTGCGCTGCTGAAGGGGAGAGCCCGCCGCAGGCAAAAGAGCTCGAGGGGGGAGGGCCGCCGGATGCAAAACGCAAAAAGCAGCAGTAACGATCTTACATGTAGCTTCTGATCGCAAAGAATAGAATCGTTGCATAATATTATGCAACACCGTGGTCGAATAGTTTAGGTTATGTAATCTCCCTGCCAATTCCAATACCACAGCCTCGTGCAACACGAGGCCCTAGTATCCCGTCAAAGGTTCCGGGGCTATCAACAATCATACCAGCGTAATACAAGATCGGGTTCAGCTTGTTAGCCGGGTCAGCTAGTGGCTGGGATGGGGGAACCGAAGATTCCTTCCATTCCTTTCCGATCAGGTAGCAACTCCGGTGTCCTCGGAGTCCAACAAAGCCTTGTATCCGGAATAATAAGTGGAGATAATTCATTGAGTCTGGACTTCTGCTGCCTACCTGCACCGATATTGGTAAGCCAGCATCGCGACTCGGCATACGGAGCAAGGATGGGAAGGGTGGCAACACTGAGATTCAGATGACGATGCGCTGACTTTACAGGTGCTCAGCTATGGCTTTCGCTTGTGCGCTTGACGCGCCTTGAACATAGACGTCGCTTCCAGCCTTATAAGAGCGAGACCAGACTCATCGATCAAGAAGGTAGCATGCCTCCTAGGAGCAACGCAACACGCCGCGCAGGCAACGTGGATATCAGAAAGCAGTGGTAGATGACTGAAATCGAATCCTCAGTTTTGAGCGCATGGACTGATCGTCATCTTAGGGTGGACATTCCAGCGGCTGAACGACAAGACTACATTTCTGCCGTCACCTGCCTGATGAAAAACCGCTTAAGAGCAACGCAACTGAAGTACTAGGTGCTCACAGTTGGTACGATGTAAGTCAAGGCTGTCGCTCATCGCTGTGTGCCTACTGACAGGATTTCGTCGCCGCGCACGCGGCACATCCATGCCTGACAGCTGGCTTCCAGGTTCACCCTGGTCTCAGTCCGAACGTCACCAATGAGACGGGCCCGACTGTTCCTCAGGCGAGGACGTCCGACGGTAAACATCGCGGTCTCATCACGCACAACCAGAAGGCTGTCATTGATGCCCAGACATCGTCCAAAGCTTCTCCCGAAAGCCTTGATCCCTATGGTGATGGTGTCCGACAAATGCTCAACGATAATCCGCGCTGCTTGCAACGGGATATCAACTCCGATTGGGCCAAATTGATGACTCCGCAGAGCATTGAGTATCTAATACAACGCGGCAACATGCAATGATTGGAAAATTGCATCGATGGCTGGCAATCAGGGGTCAGCACCGACGCAAATGCAATCAATAATCTGCACAAAGAGGGTTATTTGGTAGTTGGTGGTCTGAACAACAATCAGTACGCTTCTACTGGCGATCCATTCTTCTTTGCCGGCCATGGGACCATGGATCGTGAGTGAGCTTGGTGGCAGGGCCAGGATCCTGGTTCCGGACATGCTGCTGTTGGTTGGACATATAAGGCATACAATCGTAAATACAAACAAGGCAGCCACATGTGTCGGCTTCCAGCTTGAAGATGCTTCAGCCATTACAGCAAGGAGAGCCACTCGCAACTCGTGCGAAGAATCTGAAGGGATCGAGCGAACTTGGATCAACTTTCGAAGTGGGACTGGAGCTGCGAAGATGATCGCAAAAGTGGCCGGAGGTGACCAGAATCGGACGGGTTTGAGCAGTATACATCGCGCTAGATTCATGGACGAGCTCGGGAAGCTTGTCCCTGCTGACATGACCACTGTCAAGAAGAGACTTGCAGAGACAGAGCGCTCACGACGACCTCCATTTTGCTGGCACAATCGCCTACCATGCACTAAATCCGATAGACCAGGGCGAAGCGGCTCTTGATAGTGAGCAGCGATTCCGTAAGTCAACCAATCGATCAATTAGTTGACTAGTTGACTGTGACTTTTGAATTGTCACGCTGTCAACGCATCATTAGCCGCTGTAAAGAGCAGTCAACGGTGAATTTGAGCAGTCAATCGTGCAATTCAGCAGTCAACCGTTACCAACAAGTCAACCGGTTGAGTGACTGATGGAATCACTGAATCAGTCCAAAGCAGTCACGATGCTCATCGGAGTGTACAACCTATATGCTCATATCAAAAACTTCAAATCCATGGGTATGGTACTTCGTTGCCACAGCCCAACAAAGCATCAAGCGCAACGAGATTATGATGAGGCGCTGGCAGACGATTTTGACGCGGCTGCAGAGAGGCTGGAGAATGACTGGCGCGACACTCTCGGCACACACCTTGTGAATGTCCAGAACATGGGACTCGCCGAGATTTCCCAGTACGGCAATTTCGACTTCCCAGCAACCGATCGCAACGCGGCGCTGTACAAAGAGCGTGAAGTCCAGCGTATCAACCAGATCATCAGAGGAATACCAGACTTCGATGCTCTTGGATATGGCGGTCGTCCTAACAACATTGTCAACATCCCGCCTGTCGTCGAGCCTTTCCAATGGGAAGATCCTGTCACGAAGGCGTGGATCGTAAGGGCGTATCTGATGGACAGCATTTACGACCTCTTCTCCTCTCTCAACGGTGCGGTCGACCTCACGGCCTCTTTTCAAAATGAAACCTGCAAAGACTATCTCGAGTACCTCCACATCTACCATTGCATACTGGTCTCCGACATCGTGTCTCGTCGTCTACAGGAGACCAGAGCTCACCTGTATGACGATGAGAGACTTAGGGAGATATACCCAGGGCCGTCAAGGACCGACTTCGTCAACCACGTCGACGCGTTCTTGAACGGCAAAGAATTCTACAATGCGGGCGCCAACAGACCATATATCATCACAGCCGGCGACCTCTCAAGGCTGCGATTCCACTCTGAGGTGCGCCACGGCCTCCTGCGCTCTCGCACCACCGACAACGGCCTTGCTGTCAATGCAGTCAATGGCGCTGACCAGGGCGGGAACCAGGGCGGTCAGCAGGTCATGTTCGGTGATGGGGCGTTCTTGACTGGTCGGTTAGGCCAGTGAGCCATAGATGCGATGTTTTTGATAAACTTTTTTTTTTTTTTTTTTTTTTTTGCGTTGCACCTAGGCGCCCAAAGCGGCAGATGACCGGCTGGTCGGCCAGGCCAGTGAGCCACAGATTAGGGGTTTTTTATATATACTACAGAATGATGATTCGAACTTCGAGTATGCCACCTTTTCAACAACCCCAACGAAATCTATTTTCCGTGCTTGCGCTCAAACTTATCCCAGAATCCCTTCTGCGGGTCCCAATTAATAGATCGTCCCTGCAGGCGCCTGCTCGTGCGAGTAACCGAGCCAGTGTCCTTCCCTTGCCCTTTTCCCGCTGCGCCGGCCTTGATCTTGGCAGGTGCTGTCACCGCCTTTGGCCTGCCCTTCTCCTGTTTGCTTTGCACCTTACGCTTCTTCTTGACGGGCAACTCGTCCGCTTCGTCCTCCTCAGCCTCTGCACTCTGCTCGATCTGTGTGCCCTCCTCAGTCTCCTGAGTCTCTGGGTCAACTGCTTCCTCCTCGTTAACATCGACCTCTTTAGTTCCTAGCTCTTGGTCGTCCTTTCCCTCTTCATCTACATCCTCGTCGTTCATCTCCCTGGTCTGGTCGTCCTTTGCCTCTTCATCTTCATCCTCGTCGTTCTGCTCTGAGCCTAGGATTTATCCTCGTAAACAGGTCATCGTCGGTCGGGTCGAGTATAATGCCGTGTACTTTCTGCCAGGTGCAGCGCACCTCTCGAACCACTTCTACGCAACGAGTATCAGTAACTAGATTTGATAGTATGTCATAACCTGCTTCTTACTCTTTTCTTTCCTTTTGTCCGGATGTTGTGTAAGCTCTCGATAGAACTTCGTATTCTTCTGCAAGCATGAGCGTATGAGGCCTTCGAGTTGTCGGGTAACAGTAAACTTGGTGCCGCGTTTCGGTAAAACAACTTTACAAAGCTCGAGAGCTTGTTGGTGATATCGATCGTGGTGGCGCGCCATCTCGTCTGCATGGCTGTCGTATGATGGCTCGAGTGTTACATTCGTCTGTTTGGCTGTCGTGTGATGGCTCGGGAGTTGGGTTCGTGTGCTTGGCTGTCGTGTGATGGCTCAGGTATTAGGTTCGTCTCTTGGCTGTCGTGTGATGGCTCAGGTGTTAGGATGCACTTGCACTTGCACTTCCAAACCAAGGACGCCACGCTAAGCTTGCGGCGCATCCCATTGCCTACTCGCCTGTAAATCCGTTACGACCTTGCTGACCGTTCTGAGATAACACTTACAAGAAGAAAAGCATGACCACAGACAACTTGACTTCGGATAACCACATCAAATCGAATTAGGGATTGGGAGAAAACAACAGAAGCCGGAGGCATTTGAATGATTTTGCTGACAGTATAGCGGCAGCTATGCACTTCGTGCAAAAGCCTATGGCGCCTGTCTACTTGCAGACACATCAATCTTGTCGTCGATCATTTCCCAAGCCCTAATCCTCGTCCTCCTCCGGCCGCAGACACCATTCCTCTCCACTCCGATATATCATTGAGAAAAACGACTCTGACAGCTTAGTAAAAGTAAAAGGCATAGTATACATACACGAAGCCCATGTTACCGGGGAAGTACTCAAAGATCCCAGCTCTTGGGGCGCGCTCTACCTGCTCCGCGGCGGCCTGCAGGATAGCGGCGTTGGAGAAGGGATTGGCGATGATTACCTGGCATACATGTAGTTAGGACATAGCTGGAACGTGTAGTTGCATCAATAATGTAAGAGACGTACCGCGTAGAGGTCGTGCTCTCTCAGGTTGCATCCAGCCCGATTCGCAAGTGGGAGCGGCCTGTTGCTATGCCCTCTTTGTGTCGTCGATAAGGGTGTGTCGTTAGTAGGGTGTGTCGTCCGTGGGAATGTGTCGTTAGCAGCGATGTGCGGTCGATGGCTGTTCATGAAATTGTTTGGACGAAAAGCCAATTGTGTATGAGGATGACTAAGCCAGGAACACCCGGGCGCAGAGATCTTAGCTCCGGCTTCAAGCTGCTAAGTGGTCAAAACGGGCTATGATAGAACATCCGAGTAGCCAATTTTAACTATCCGAGTTGGCCTAAGGCATACTAGGCAGGGAAATTGTCGAGACTCTAATTAAAACAGTATAAAAAATATACGCACTATAACTACTTATATACATACTAAAATTGCTAAGTATATATACTTCTATATAGCTCTAGCTTCTTAGACTTACTTTAAGAATATCTAAAGGCAGTCTATTCTTATAGACTAGTCGCTTATATTAGTAGTATAATCGACTTCTATAAGAGTTAGATAATTAGAGTTATAAGTTAGTTATAAGCTTTAGCTTATCTTATAAGATTATATATCTACTACTACTTAATTAATCTACTAGCACCTTAGTTTTTTGCGAGTTTAATAGCATATATCTTTCTTTCTTACCTTATATATATCTTATATCTTTATTTTTCTTAGTTGTTATATTATATAAGCTAGAAGTATTATAATAGTAAGGCTAGAGTAATATATTAGAATTTTAAGAATTTAGGATTCTTAGAACTATCTATACTATCTTAAGCGCTAGATACCTTAGGCTAACTTAGATATTTATAAAAGCCTATTAGGATTAATAGCTAGAAATAGTATATAATTATTATAATCTTAAATAATAGATAATATTAAATTTTAGGTTAATTATATATATAGAAAGTAGTAAAAGAAGAGAATTATTACATAGCTCTATATTAGTCTTAATTCTTTAGAGTATATTCTTTAGCATAATATTATATTTATAGTCTTAAGGCTTAGAGACTTCTTATCTAGAGTATAATAAGATTAATTAACTAAGTTAAGTATAAAGCTTCTTAACTACTATATAAAGAGTAATATCTAAATATAGAGAAAACTCTACCTCTTTCTATTATATCTACTCTACTTACTATAGAGCGCTATAATTACTAGTACTAAGTATACTCTACTTTTCTTAGGCCTTTATATATTATTTTAGTCTAGTAATTCTTAATCTAGTCTATAATTTCTAACAAGAATATTATAATATTAGATACTATATAAATATAGAGTCTAGAATATAAAACAAGTATATAAGATAGAAAGAGAAAATTAATCTCTCTCTTTTCTCTAGAAGGTATATATCTTTCTATTACTAAATATTATAGATAGTAGCCTCTTAGTTAGAGAGAAATTACTCTCTTATCTATTAGATATTCTAACTAGTAATATCTTGTTTAGAGAAAGATAAAACTCTTTTTCTTAAGTGCCTATTCTACTAGTAGTTAGAGTCTTAACCTAAGTTATAATCTATATAACCTAGAAGTATCTAACTCTGCCTTAATAGTATTTAACTATCTGTTATATTTTAATATTTCTACTTAGTTATATGCTAGTAATAACTTCTACTATTCTTAATATTAATTCTAGAAGAGAGCTTCTACTATTCTTAGTATATAGCTAATACTTCTACTATATTCTAAATATTTCTAATAAAAGCTCTTTATTAGTACTAGTATGCCTTTAGCTTTTACTTCTATACTTATAGTATATATACCTATATAAATAGTTTGCTACTCTTTATTCTTATAACACTTCTTTATTAGATATAGTACGCGTATAATAGGCGCTATAGTAACTAAGATATTATAATAGTAACTAGTATATTATACTTATAACTAAGGCATTATAGAGAGCTAGTCTAATAGTCTATAAAGTTAACCTAACTTCTAAAGAGAGTTCTTATCTCTCTTATTAATAATATAACTTAGTCTTTACTAGTATCTAATACTAATTATATTCTAGAATTTAGATAAAAGTTCTTTCTATACTTCTCTAGTAAGTAGTTTATTAGGTAGTAGTTTATTAGGCGGTAATTTACCTAGTAGCTATTCTTCTAGTAGTAGGCCTCTTAGATCTAGTCTACTATTAAGTTCTTCTCTTATTAATAAGCTTATATAGATTAGAAAGCTCTATAGGCAACCTTAATATTACGAATCTAGTAAGGCTAAGAGAGTAAGTAAGGCTAAGAGAATAATACTCTATAAAGCTATCTATAGAGTATAAGAGACTCTACTAATATAAACTATATAAGAGCTCTATAGTACTCTATACTAAGTACTATAGAGCGTTTAGATACTCTGCTATAATCTGAATAGAGTATAGTAGAGTAGAACTTAGAGAGAATAATATCTAAGAGTATATAAGAATATAGAATAAACCTATTTAGACTATATTTAACTTATATTAGTAATTAACTAATTAGAATTAACTATTATCATACTCTTATTATTTATTAGAACTACTTAGCACTTCTTTCTTATTGCATACTTATCTAAAGAAGCTACTAACGCTTACTTATTTAGATTATATATACTAAGATATATATAATCTACTAGTTAGTTATTAATACTTTAAATACTCTTAATGTTACGAATCTAGTTAGGCTAAGAGAGTAAGTAAGTAGTAGAAGAGCAACGCTCTATAAGGCTACCTTTAGAGCAAGAGAAAAACCTTACTAGCATAAACTATATAGAAACTCTATAGCGCTCTATACTAAGTACTATAAAGCGCTTAGGCGCTCTACTATACTCTAGACAAAGTACTATAGAGCGCTTAGGTGCTATACTATAGCCTAGATAGAGTAGGATAATACCTAAAAGTATATAGAAATATAGGATAGACTAAGTCTAGAGTATATTTAACTTATATTAGTAATTAACTAATTAGAATTAACTATTACTAAACTCTTGTTATTTATTAGAACTACCTAGTACTTTCTTCTTATTATATACTTATCTAAAGAAGCTACT
>ML995850.1:76612-92718 GCA_010093825.1 Teratosphaeria nubilosa
TATGAGATTCAATTACTCTGATATATCACGACGCACAGCCTAGGGGCAATTAGCAAGCGATGCATGAGATAGGTGGCGTCCGGTGTATCTGTTGTACGGCTTCGACCCAGAGGCTTCTTTGCTCATGTCTTCTAGGTGGAAGGACTGCTTGGCTGGCCTGGTTGGCATAGCGCTCACCAAGCGATAGCTGTCAAAAATGCGAGATCTCGAACCACGCCTTTGAGGCTCTATTACTATGTATGAGACTGGAGTGATGTCCTGACGTTCAAGCAGCGACATCAAGCTGGTCAAGTGGTTCATCTTGATAACTTTGAGCTCATCGACCATTGGGTCAGTGATGCGATCGAGCAGTCCCTCCCTTCCCGGATAATTGCCTGGTCGTTTGGCTTACGAGATCAATGACTTGGCACCATGATATTCTTGGCATCTTGACTCTTGACTTCAGGACCCCCACCAAGCTCTCAGACACCCTGTACTTTGTGCAAGTTGCCCATCCTCCGTTGAACAACATCAAGGATTGCAGAGTATTGTGAAGCTCGTGCTCAGCAATCAGCGTAACATGGCGAATCCACGCATTGAGGAAGTGGAGGAGGACATTGACGATCCGGAAGAGATGGACCTGGATGCATTCGACTTCGCCAGACCTAAAGGCGATCTGCAGGCCTCGTCTCCCTCGTCGCAAATGCCAGCTATGGATCCGTCTCAAGTATCACCAGAGATGCTGCAACAGATGATGCAGAGCGGACAAGTAACAGGGGGGCCGGGCGGTAAACAGATTAGCATGAAGGAGATGCAGCAGCGACAGCAGGAACAGGAGCAGAAGAGGAAGCACTTTCAATGCATCTACCCCGTTTATTTTGACTCCACGCGATCACGAGAGGAAGGAAGGAGGGTGAAGAAGGAGGATGCCGTGCCCAATCCGCTAGCAAGAGAAATCGCGGATGCACTGGCGCAAATCCAGTACAGCAAGCAGATTCAGCTCTCCATCGTCTTCGAGCCGCAGAAGACGCATCCCAAGGACTGGGCGAACCCCGGCCGTGTACGTGTGCTGGTCAAGAACGATGGCAAGCCTGTGAGCGCCAAGGTACAGAACAAGTACCACCTTTACAAACTGATTTCAGAGCACCTCAAGGCGCATCCGACGAATGAGGAGATGCCGGCTAAGTTTATGCCGTATGGGATGCAGAAGCCGAAGGATGGAAAGGCGCCGAAGCCTGCGATACCTAGAGGATTCAAGATGGGGACCATTCTGCCGATGCACAGTCCAGCGCTGACGGGAGGTGGCGTGTCAGATAATTTTTTGAAGGATATGATGGGTGAAATGGGTGGGCAGTTGCCGCCGGGTATGGAGGGCATGGCGAACATGATGAATGCTATGGGCGGTGCAGGCGGGCAGCAGAAGCCAAAGAAGATTAAGGTCATGCAGGGCAGGCGATGAGGCAGCCATATCACTGACAGCAAAGACCATTGCCAGATTGGGAGTCAGCCGCTCCCGATAGTATGATTATTGGTCACTCGGTGAGGAGTAACCGTATGATGTGACTCGGCATTCAGCTGGCCTGGCTCGCAGCAATGGTTCTGGAACTTAGACCCTCTACTGTAATTTGCAGCTGGCGTGTCTGAGGCTGCAGCACTGAACGGGTCAACTGAGACGGATTTGCAGACATTTCACCCGTGGCAAAAGACATAATGGCGACCTGTGCTAGCGATGCGATTCTAACAACCAGAAACACTGCACTTCGTCCACCATAAAAAGCCAGTACGGCATAACATCCTCGACACAGCATCCAAGCTACATAGTACCACATCCAACGCACCATACGAAATGACCACCAGAGCAAGACAAGTCCGGCACCGCACGTATTGCATCTCTTATATGACAGCAATGGAAGCAGATGTATGGTCGCAAATGGGAAGCTCAATCAAGGCGACCTTATCTTGACAGTGGCGCCGATTCTAGAGATGCCCTTCGGGCCAAAAGTGCTCTATCATCCCGGTCGTTTGTACGACATCACTTACTGCCATGGAGGTTTCGATGCTTGGAGTATATCGATTGTCTGAAGACCCTTGGCATCTTCGACGTCAACCTCGTTCAAGCGTAAGTTGTTTTCAGAGTCCTGGCGAAGAACTGCCATTTACTGACAGGATATCTCAGCTGCTCCAGCGTTTCCAACCTGTACCAGGAGTTTGGACGTCATGCCCACCCACTGGTCATACGGCCGGCTTGCTTGGAACCAAACTGTGGGTTTGAGGAGCATCACGGCGCGTTCTACTATGAGGCGGTCCGTTGGGCTCGTGAGGCTTGGAAGTGGCATTGCAAGTGTAGTAGTGATAACCATACTGATGTCGTGCTGTTGCAGAAGAGGTCGAATCGGCTGGAGGGGCTCAGGGCTGCATGTCCGTTCTCGCCCGTACAAGTGGTGGTTAGCTTTTGCAAAGGAGAAAGCAAGACGAGCAATTTAGGTAGCTGATATGTTGGAACGTTCGCTAATATATAGATCGCTAGACCGCCAACCTGTCGCAACTAGCCGAGCTATACTGCACTGTATCCTCCTCTTGACCCACCTCCTTTCATCCTGTCGATCATGTCTCCCGCCCATTCCTTCACGATGTACGGAACATCTCTGATCGTGTCGCCATGTGGTATCAGATCCCACCCTCTCGCTCCATAACGGTTGTAGTTCAGCCATGAGCCAAAAATTATGTACCCAGCAGCCAGAAAGAATAGCACGATGATGAACCAGGTAGAGGACCCCCAGCCGCTGCTCTTCTTCGGCGAGTCGTTGTCGGGATCATTTATGGCGCCCTCGCATGCGTGTTTCGTCTTCCATGTCAGACGTAGTGTGCCCACGTCACTACCGCTCACGGATTCTGTCTTGTACGACTTGAACTTCAACGCCTTGCCCTCGTCTAAATCAGGGAGCTCTGGCCCATCGTCTTCACCATCGTCGCCTTCTGCCGTTCGCACCAGCCGCCGCGTCACATCCTCGAATCTGTCGATACCAGACATGTCTTTATCGCACTGCAGCTCGACTATCGCCCTCTGCTCCACGCCCTGTCTCGTCTCGGGATACTTTCCACCATGCAACACCACCAGCAGACCCTCTCGATCGCTATCGCTATTGCTGTCGCTACTCTTCAGCCGCGTGACATCCGGTTCCAGTGGTCGGCCATGTGACGCCATGTAATCGCCCGCGATATTCACGACCTTGAGCACCTGCCGCGTGTTCTCGACGGTATTGTACGTCTCTTCGACGGCGCATACTCGCGTGCCGCCTATGCATTGCTCTTCGTTCGGTATGGAGGAGTTCTTTTTGAGCGTCTTGCAGAGGTCGATGGTGAAGGTCGTGTTGGAGATGGACGGCGGTTCCCATTGTTGCCAGTGGACTGCTTTGGGCCCCCCGAGCGCGGAGAGGTCGAAGGATTGTCCGTCGGCTCGTACGTGGCTGCAGTCGAATGTCACGGCAGATATGGACGCTGGGAGGAGTAGCAGCGATGCTGCTGCGCTGCGAATGGACGGCATTTCGAGCTATGTGGTGCTTTTGGATCTCTAGACCTCGCGGAGGAGTCTTTCAAGGTCTATGGAATGTTTGGAAGGAGCGACGAGAAGTAGCAGAGCGATGTACATTTGTGTGATGGCTTAGGCTGTACGAATGATCCTAGGCACTACTATCTTGATGTTCAGGTCGGTAAGCTTCGATGCTCACCCGATCCGGTTAGTCGCCTCATTTGCCAAGCCATATCTTCCAGACTGACATCTTTTTTGAACGCACAAACATCGTGCCATGCCATCTTGTTAATCGTCCGCCGGCGATTCAGGTGGGACAGCGCTGGGCAACTTTGATGACAGACCTTGGGCCACTGCTCTGCATCTCTCTCCTTTCAGCTGGCCTAGACCAAGGGTACCTCCTTGTCAGATTCTTGTGAGCAATGGCCTTCCCTTCATTGACCACAACACCACGGATCTTTATCTTCAGCCCAGCACGTCTCCTCTTCTTTGCCTCTTTCACGGCGATCCCATACGCCTCCCCATTGCCGCCCTCATCCCGCGCCCTCACAGCCTGCTGCAGCTCATACAGACCAATGAAGATCTTCGCATAGCCAGTGTCCGGACCCATTTCCGCCAGCTTCTCAGCAGCGTCGATTACCTTTTCATCGACCTTGCGTGACGCTCTGAATTCTTTCTTCTAGGTCTCAGCCAGCGAAAGTTGGTCTCGATACTTGCCCATCCATTCCTCACGGCAGCGTTGCTCCATCGCCAGAGTCTTGCTGAGAGACTCGATCTCCATCTGTTTTTGGCTGATGCGGCAGTCTAACTCGGATTGCTGCTGCTCGAGCTGCTCGAATAGAGCGAGTGCTGACATGAGGTTCTGCTTGGCTTGGCTCGATGGCACATTCTGATGGTTGGTGTGTGCGTCTTGTATCGCGAACTTGGACATATTCGGCCTGTTCATTGTTGCTTCGCGGGTGGTATTCCGAAGCTGGAGGTACTTGTGGAACGATTAAGCATGCAGATATTGACACGTGCCTACGAAACATCACATCACCTGCGTGTCCCTTGTCGCGTATCAGACTGAATGTCGAAGGGCCTAGCAAGTGAGATGGAAGAACTTTGAGCCTCTGAGCGACCGCCTGGCTATCTCGTCGTCGAGTAATCAGGCTTGTAGGCCGTCCCACTACCCTTCGTCAACTCTCTGATTGCCATTGTCGCATACTGACTGCTTCCCAGCTGGAACTGCAGCACCACAGCAATCCGCTTGTCCCGTGTCTCATCATCTCTGCCATTCCGAAAGACCCGCGCACCAACCTCACTAGCCGCATCAGTCGCCTTCTTGAGCTTCTCCAAGTCCGTCTCCACAAGTTGCTCGTTCTCATCCGCGTACTCTTTGACCTCCGCGTTAGCGCCGTTCAGGGGACGTGCCATTATCTTACGATAACCACCTGACAACGACGCCTCTTTCCATGATCGTCGCATGTTATGCGGGTCCAGTCTACCACCAGCTTCCGAACCCATGAACTCTTCATAAAATTTGCCAATAGCATTATGTGGATAAACGACGTCAAAGCCTGGAAGTGGAAGTACAATGTCGAAAATGTCGTATTTGCCACTTTCAGCTTCTTCCTTGCTCAGAGGACGAGCGCGCGTATGTGCATTCTCTGACGAGTGAGCTTGGTCGTCTTCTGCAGGCCGCACGATCACCTCGCCATCTTCGTCGACCTCCTCTTCTATAGGTGCAACATCGCCATCTTTCTCTCCAACGACGACGAGATCGCCCTCGATGATCTTGTCACCGAACAGCGCCCAACGCTTGCCCACTGCGGTGTTCCACACCAGTGACTGATATGCGTGGACGTACATCATTCTCAAATTCCGCTGCAGCGTCATCAGAGCACCTTGCCAATCTTGAGCCTGTATCAGTCGGCCTGTCTTCTTCTCTTTCTTCGATAAGTATTGCATGATGGTCTGCTCGGCTGAAAAGCGGCGGGGGAGATAGCCAACAGCACCACTTTGGCGCCAATTTCTGATGGCGTCTGCTCTCGTGATATCGTCTTGTGGCACTCTTGATGACCCGTCCTGGCTGACATTTTCTGGTAGACACGTTGACGAGTATGAAAGAATGCAGTTGGTGGCGCCCTCGAGGTCGTTCTGCAGCATCTTCATGCCCGTGATATGTGTGCCGGAGCTGTAGGTGCCAAAGCGCTGAAGGCCATAGTAGTTGAGGAAGCCTTTCGTCTTGAATGAGTTGGTGGCTGCAGATACGATCTTGCGAGCGAGCACTAATCTCCCCTGATGATCCAAACCCTCTTCGCCGTCAAAGTGACAGTCACGTAGCGTCAACGTGAACTCGTTGCCAGTCAATTCGCCGAGCTCCAGACCATGCCTCTTATACGCGAAGCCGCTTGCCACCCATCCTTTGGCTTGTCCGTTCAGATTCGCAATGCGATTGGCATGCACCCTGTAGACAGCGACTCGCTGAACCGTCACGCCGCGCCTGTCTTTAGTGCCTGCGAACTGAAAATTCTTGACAGGTATCTTGAGCTGTGAAGCAATAAAGTACAGAACTTCCATAGTGTCCTTGTTCTCCTTATACAGCGTGAAGTGCAGATATTCGCCACCCAAATCATCCCACCCCATTTTACCTTTCGCAAAAGAGCCGTCGCCATTCGATTGTTGTCCACGGGATTTGGCATTATTACCTTTTGGAGGTGCAGCTTTGATGGCAATGACACCAGCCTCGTCCTGGAGTGTCTCAGTCTGAAGCTTTGAGTCGAAGATTCGCCGCACTGCTACATGTGTTTGTGTACGCTTCTGCTTTTCAGCGATAATTGGTGATCGAACTGTGGCATGATCACGAGGCTTCTTTTGAGGATGCCTTAGCACTGAAGCATACAAATCCTGAATCTTGGCAGTGGTCTCCTCGCCAAATATGTCGTGCAAAGTCGCCTGATCTTCATCCGAAAGATCGGGTACAACCACCTGCGAAGGCCCATTTGACGTTGATGTTTGACCATTGGAGGTAGCTGTGCCCTTCTCCTTGGAACGATTGGTCTGCCACTCGGACTCAGCACCTTCATTCGCGGCAGGTGCATCTTCTTCAGCGGGTCGTTTGGCCTGGATCTGATCATCACTCCGCCGCTTGGTCTCAGGAAGCTCCTCTAGATACGCGACCTTGCCATCTGGCGTGATCTCGTTGACCAAGAAGTCTGTGTAGCGTTGCTTCACGATACATCGAAACCCGGGTGTCGAAGGCGAGACAAACGCTGTAATGCCAACGATCTGTTCTTGATGGGCTTCGCTCTTTTCTCTAAGCGCGACATCATCATCGACCTTGATACGTTTTGCTGCCGGCTGATCAGCCTCCAATTCGTGTTTCCCAGCCATGTTAGTGTTCGGTGTTGATTGAGATGTAGAAAGAAATCTTGCTGCCAAATTGGGCGTTTTGAAGCTAGTCCACATCTAGAGTGGGTGACGTTTATCTAAGGCTTATCTCGAGCTGATCACCCGGGGCAGCGCAGCAGGCGCAGGTACCATCTGTTGTCTATCGTGCCGCCTGCTGTACTGTCTCAAACCTACTCTCTTCTCTCATCACCATCATCATCCCTTTCTTGCTCTTGATACTACTTGACGGCATCAGTGGCAGTCGAGTGGGTTCACCGACATCACTGTTATCACTCCCTTTGCGTTACCTTTGAGCTCTGGGAAGCTCTTATCTGATCATCATCAACAACCGTAGCCAACGATGAAGGTCGCGGCATCGACGCTCCTCATCGGGGCAGCTGTGGCGGCAGTTCCGCAAGAGCAGCAGGTCCTCCGAGCCCCTGAAGCTGTCAACAACGTCCTCAAGGCCGCCGGCGACAAGGTCTCGGCGTGGACCAAGCCACTCGAGAACCTGCAGCACGAGCTCAAGCACCTGACCGAGGAGGCCCGCCAGACCTGGGACGAGGTCGCGCTCATGTTCCCAGAGGCAATGAGCCAGGCTGCCTTCTTCTCGATGCCCAAAGCGCACAAGCAGAAGGAGGACAAGAAGTGGGACTACATCATGAGTGGCAAGACCATCCAGGACGTCTGGGTCACGAACGAGGACGGCGAGAAGGAGCGCGAGATCGATGGTAACCTGGAAGCTTTCAGGCTTCGCACCAAGAAGGTCGACCCAAAGAGCCTGGGTGTAGACAAGGTCAAGCAATACTCTGGATACCTCGACAACGACGAGGACGACAAACATCTGTTCTACTGGTTCTTCGAGTCCCGCAACGATCCCGAGAATGACCCAGTTGTCCTCTGGTTGAACGGGGGCCCAGGCTGCTCTTCGCTCACTGGTCTCTTCATGGAATTGGGACCAAGCTCGGTCGACAAGAAGATCAATGTCAAGTTCAACCCAAGCAGCTGGAACGCCAATGCCTCTGTGATCTTCTTGGACCAGCCTGTCAACGTCGGCTATTCCTACTCCAGCTCCAGCGTGTCAAACACGGTCGCTGCTGGCAAGGACGTCTACGCTCTCCTTACCCTCTTCTTCAAGCAGTTCCCAGAGTACGCTCACCAGGACTTCCATATCAGCGGCGAATCCTACGCTGGTCACTACATCCCTGTTTTTGCGTCTGAGATTCTCAGCCACAAAAAGAGGAACATCAACCTGCAGTCGGTTCTGATCGGAAATGGTCTGACTGACGGCTTGACCCAGTATGACTACTACCGGCCCATGGCCTGCGGCGAAGGCGGCTGGCCTGCGGTTCTGTCAGAGTCTGAATGCCAAAGCATGGACAATGCCCTGCCCCGCTGCAAGAGCTTGATTGAAAACTGCTACAACTCCGAGTCCGTCTGGTCTTGCGTACCGGCCTCGATTTACTGCAACAATGCGCTCATAGGCCCGTACCAGCGCTCTGGTCGCAACCCGTACGATGTGCGTAAGGACTGCAAGGGCAGCAATCTCTGCTATGACGAGCTCGACTGGATTCAGGAGTACTTGAACAAGCCGGAAGTCATGGAGGCTCTTGGGGCCGAAGTCAGCAGCTACGACTCTTGCAACTTTGACATCAACCGCAACTTCCTTTTCCAGGGTGACTGGATGAAGCCGTACCACCGCCTCGTGCCCGGTATTCTCAGCGAGATTCCAGTCCTCATCTATGCTGGTGACGCCGACTTCATTTGCAACTGGCTCGGAAACCTTGCGTGGACTGGTGAGCTGGAGTGGCCGGGCCAGGAGGCTTACCAGAAGGCTCCGATTGAGGACCTCAAGCTTATAGCTGATGACTCGAAGATCGGTGCCGTCAAGTCTGCTGGCAATTTCACCTTCATAAGGCTGCACGCTGGAGGCCACATGGTGCCGTATGACCAGCCGGTGGCTAGCCTGGAGTTCTTGAACAGATGGTTGAGCGGCGAATGGTTTGAGTCTTAGGCAGGTCGATCTGTTCTTGCAGACTCCGCCAGCTATGTCTAAAGCACTGGCACAGATCGGGACGATGTTTGAGAGAGTTGCATTGTGCGGGCGTAAGCGGCCTCGATGGCATAGATTGCAAGACTTGAGTGGATAGTTACGTTATGTACCTCAAAATACCTACTGAGCTGTATCTTCTCCAATCATAATCCTATAATCATTGATTAGCATGAATGCCTCGCCATTATTGTTAATAGAGGATGTGCATGAGAGCACTCAGCAGTACCATGATTCATGCTCTGATAATCGCTGTAGCGACAATCGAGTAAACACGCGCTCCCAGCCTCATCGTGTCGACTCAGGTTCACACGGCCGCGGCGTAATAATCCAGCCACGCTCGCATATCTGAGGAGGAATGATCGCTGTTCCACCGTAACGTTGCAGCCTGATCGGTCCGCAAGAGGCACATGGCTCGTCCAAGCAAGAGTCAGCAATTCACCATCTGCGAAGACACGGGCGTCCCGACGCCGGACTCTGGATATCAGCCTTGTTTCGACGATGATGTGGCAGGCTTGAAAGGTGCAGACAGTGATCCTGCGGCCGAAGACAAGGCATCGCGGGAAACTTGCGAAGATGCAGACGATGAGGCCAGGAAGACATCTGGCTGCACAACTACGAGCATATCAAGCTTGCCGGAGTCAGCATGGCAGACAGACGGAGAACGCGGCTCGAGGTCCCCACCGAAATCGTTCTCTCCGCCGATTGTACGGCCATCGTTTAGGAGACCGGAGTCGGTACGACGTATGCAGCTGAGCTCGCCGCCACCATTCGGCTCCAGGAGTCCGCGCCATTCGGCGACCAGATTCTCAAGGGCAGCCACACCACAGTCCCTGCGGTCTGCGGCGGTTCGGGGGAGTCCAAGACCAAGGAGAGGAAATAGCAACGAGACGGTGGAGCTTGATCAAGAGCGCAAGGAGTATCCGCTGATACTGCTACACATCACGCTGTTGCCAGTCACGCTGCGATGGAGCGCCGAGACTATGCAGGAGATACTGCCTGAGAGCGTGTTGGACAGTCTGCGCTTGCTGAGAAGCAAAGTCACGGACTTGGTGCTGCACAGAGGGCTCCTGATCTCGCATCCTCGCGAAGAGTACGAGTTGCTCGAGGAGAGACTCCTGGAAGCTCTTGAGTTGAAGGAAGAGCGCGTCACCAAGTGCGGACACTTTCGGGCCAATGCAAGAGAGTCTACGAGCTCGATCTCTACGACTGCCAGCTCGAGCGACTCAGGTCTAGGATCCAGCCTAGATGCCCTCTCTGACGACGTTACCGTCTGCGAGACGTGCCGAAACTGTATCTACCCTACGCGCTCTGGGATCAAAGCAGGTGGCAGGCGCTGGAGTGTTACGGTGTACGCTGCGAATGGCTTGATGCGCGCTTCAGCATGGGCTGCGGCTTGGAATGATATGGAAAGAGTGGATGTTGAGATCTTGCCTTGGATAAGCGATGACCTGGTAAAGAGGCTGGATGCTAAGCGGGAGGAAGAGGAGGCTGAAGAAGTGAGGAGACAAGAAGTGGAGGACGAGAGGGTGATGAGAATGATGGAGCAGCAGGCGTTGACGCAAGAGACTTTGCAGCGGCAGGAGATTGAGCAGCGTGTTGTCACTGAATCGGCCTCATTATCGGCGCAGGGAACTGGACCATCCGCGCAGCCAACGAGAGAGCCATCCACCACCGACGATCTCCCACACGTGTATCATCCTTCGCAGATACCGCTTTCGGTGTTGATGAAGAACTACATCTTCTTGCTGTCGCAAGATCGGCGGAACGTCGCGATCTTCTTCCTTGCGGTCATTGCCGTATGGTTTGGACTGCGTACGATGGCTCAGCCAGCGATGGTGGATCTTGATCCTGTAGCGAATGCTGGAACATATGGCACACCATCCATTGAGGAAATGCCGGTGCTGTTGAATGCCACTTTCGGAATAGAGTATGACACGGGCATCGTAGAAGGGAACGAGACAGGAGAAGCCTCTGGGAGTGCACAGACTGCGGTTGAGTCTGAGACAAAACTGGGGGATGACAAGACGGACCGTGAACCAGAGCAAGACGAGAACGGTCCGGCTGATATTGATATAGCGCCTTTCAAGGGTTCCATTGAGACGACGAGCATCGATGACTCTACGGACGCCAGCGACAGCGCAACGCTAGAAGAACTCTCGACATCCTCAAAGGAACCTCCTGCGCCGCTTGTGGTCCAGGACGAGGCGCACTATGAAATGTTGGAGGATGCAGATCAGACACATGTGCGTTTGCATGAGCAGGAAGACATGGAGCACAGCACGGATGAAGATGACGTGCAGATGAAAGACGAGATACGTGCATAAGGCAATGGTTTGACTTTCAGCGTTCGAGCGAGCGAGGAGCCAGGTGGTTGACATTGATGTGGCTCTATAACGTACACGAGATACTTTGCTTGGTCGATGCGCACCCGCCTTACCATATTGGCATGTTCTTTGCCGTGGCATTTCCCACTGACAGCTCGGACAATCCGCGTTAGCGACACGTCAACGATACAATCTGTACGTTCGCTTACCGCAGAGGATATGTGAGGCTGGCTGCTCTGGCCAGGAGACCTTTTGTAGTAGCAACACGCGCAGAGGAGTGGCATCAGGATCGAATTGAAGTCGCGCAATGAGCCTGTCAGGGTTGACAGGATCCGTACCTTAGGTATAAGTATGTGCATACCTCACCCTCTACTTGCTTGTCCTATCCGCAACAGCAATCCCTTTTCCATTGTGCATTATCAAGAATAGTCGACGTCACCCTCGCAGGTGCTACTTCAGGCTTCGACCTGATAATGCTCCGCCCCTTTGTCCATCTGAACAACAACAGCAAGCACACCACTCGCCTTTTCTCCCGCACGCTGGACGGCCCGAGTGGAATGCCAAAGGCATCGACGTCCGAGTCGTAGAATATGAAGACCATGAGCAACTCGTGCGGGCTCCCACAGCCATCTATAACCTGTCTATTATCGGCGGCACTCCCAAAGCCATCCGTAGCTCGCAGATGTGCCTCATCAAAGCTGGAGAAGAAACAGGCTTTAGACACTTCGTTCCTTCCGAATACGCCATGTCAACGAGCGAAGGCATCGATCGCTCCATTTCCAAAGCAGACGTTCGGGCTGTGGCACAGGAATCCTGATTGGAATCCACGAATTTCACCTGTGGCCACTTTATGTTCGTGCTCACGGGGATCTCGCAAGCAGGTCACTGACTTCGGCAGGCAAGTGGACGCAGCTAGTGGTGAGGAAGAGGCACTGGCTGGGTCGTAGCCTACGGTCTTGAAACTTCGCTGTTAACATGAGAGGAGGGGCCGCCAACGTAGTCGGCGTTGGGTCCACACGGCTTGTCTGGACTGTAGGAGAGACATTGCTACCTTCCGTCTATCGTGCTTTGGATCTTGAGCACTGACCTGCAGTGTAGAATTATGTCTCGTTTGTGCTGCGTCACTGCCGCCTGAGAAATTTCAAGCCGCCTTGCTGATCTTACTCCGTATAGGCGTCCGTCAAAGGTACATACTGCACGCACATGTCTTTCGTCTTGGTCACAGTTCCATCCTCCTTCTTGTCAATTACGTAAATATGCTGCATAAAGTTCTCCTCGACGGGTATAAATAACCTGCGTTAAATCAAGAGTCAGCGAGGCCATTCTATACCGGAAGTCAAACGTGGCTTTGCTACCATGGCCCTCTCCATATGCATCACGAAGGATGAATGTAGACTTGCCTTCCTGGCGCCTTCAATTGCTCAATTAAGGCTTCGTGAAAACCCTTGGCCGCCGCACCTACGTGAATAGCATCATAGGGGGCATCGTCCTTCCACCCTTTTCTCCCATCTCCTTCCACGAACCTCACACTGTCTGTCTTTAACAGGCCCCGACCTCTCTCACTCTTCGCCATATTCCCCTTGCCCAGCTCCACCAGCGCCTGCAAATGCTCCACCCCTACCACTTTACCTCCCGGCTGTACTAATTCCGCGAGTACATGCGTCAGATATCCGCTGCCGCTCCCGATATCCAATACTTTGGCTCCAGGATTAAGGTACGGAAGCAAGGACTCGGCGGCCGAAGCGTGCATGTGCGGAGCGGAGATGGTAGCGCGGTGGCCGATGGATTGGGGCGAGTCTTGATAGGGTGCGGCGGGGCTGTAGTGGGCGCGGTCGACGGTTAGCATGGCTTGTTTTACTCGCGGTTGGGTGATGAGGCCATTGGCGGCGAGATTCTCGATCAGGGCAGCGTTTGTGGCGCCGGAGGAACGCCAGGCCATATCCGTCAGAAGCTGCGGACCTGCGGCGCGGGAGAGGGTGGTGCAATAGTGTGGTATGTGGCGAGGTGGAGGAGGGAGGGCGGATTGAGGGGTAGAGTAGAATGGCTAGAATCAGTGTTTGCGTCTCGCTATCGTGCCCGCGATGGAAGCGCAAAGAATAATAAAGATAAAGCTGGAATTAGATGAGAAAGCTGTAAACAAGTCATCGATCCGGACAAGTCTACATCATGCTAGAGGTTGGAGCTGCCATGTTCTGGCAAGAGATGGCGGAAGTGGGGAGCTCATGAGAGATATTGGCGGAGCTCCAACTGTGCCAAAGTATCAATGCGAAATAGCTTGTCGCATAACTTCACGTGTGTTTTCATAGTGAGCTTACTTATTAGCAAAGGCTACTTTACTATTCTTTGTATTATGCCTTTACTAGCCTTTATATTATAATCGCATATAGTATTAGTAGTAGGTATAAATATTTCTATCTTAGTAGCGCCTTTTAAATATATTATCTATATATTAATACTATACCTTAAGATAGTAAATATAGAGCTATAGCTTCTACTAGTAGTGCTATAGTATATTCTTAATATATAGTTATAGATATAAATACTAACTTCTATTTTAGTAGTCTTTACTATCTATAGACTATAGATTAGACTAATTAGTAGTATAAGAAAAAAGAATTATAGGAGCTTAACTACTTAGCTAGTACTAAAGAAAAAGTTGTAATTCTCTATAAGTATAATATAGCTAGCTATATTATAAAGACTAATAAAGGTAAGTTAGCTCTTAATCTATATAATAAATATACTTATTATAGCCTTATTTACTATATATAGGCTACTAGAGACAATATAGCTTATATATTCTATAAGTATAATAATTACTCTAGTTATACTATAAATATAGTCTATAAGCTATTAATAGATAAGAGAATAGATAGTATAGAAGCACTTACTATAATTAAGTAGCAACTAGATAATATTAAGTTGTAGATTAGTAGTAGAGATAGAAATAGAGCTAAAAATAAGAGTAGTATTTCTACTAGTATTACTATAAGGCTTATAGTAATTACTAAGCAATTAGATAGTCTTAAGCTAGCTCTAATAGGCATATTAGATTATATTAACACTATACTTAAGAACTTTAATAAGTAGCTTATTAATCTTATTTATACTACTATTAATAGCTAGCTCTAGACTAAGGCTTTATAAAAGGCTATTTTCTAGAATAAGCGCTCTAGCTATAATAATTAGTAGCATAGAAAGCTTATAAATAGATCTATTCTTTAGACTATATAGATAGTAGATAGCTATAGATAACTAATAGCTTAGTATTAATTATTCTTATAAGTAGATAATAAGCTAAAAAAAAGACTTTATATTTTTCTTTCTTAATTTTCTATTAAGATATACTAAATACTACTATAGTAATTATAATAATTATTCTTATAAGTATACTATAAGTAAAAGAAAAAACTTTATATTACTCTTCTTTCTTAATTCTCTATTAAGATATACTAAATACTACTATAGTAATTATACTAATTATTTCTATAAGTAAGTATTAACGCAAAGAAATACAAATATTAATTTATAACTCTAAGTAATATTATTTTTACTTTATACAATTATAAGCATCTTTATAATTAATCTTCTTGCGCTAGTATAGCTTATAGATTAATTTAGAAAGTAGTAGTACTTACTAAATTGCCTTCTTTTCATTACTAGACTATCTATCTTTTAGTTGCTTTAGTAGTACTACTAGAGTCTTAACTGCTAGAGTCTTAATTGCTAGAGTATATACAAAAGATTTTTAGAAAACTATAAGAATAGAACCTATATATTAATCTAGAAAAATGCGAATTTTATAATAAAGAAATTAAGTTTCTAGAGTTTATTATAAGTATAGAAGAATTAAGCATTAACTCTAATAAGATTAGAGTAGTATAAGAATAGCTAAAACTAAAATGTGTTAAGAATATTTAGGTATTTTTAGAGCTTATAAACTATAACTAAAAGTTTATTAAGAATTATTTAATAATCTTAGTAGTACTTACAAATCTTACAAAGAAAGACATAATGTTTAGATAGAAAAACTAATATTAAGAGGCCTTTTAGAAGCTAAAAGACGCTATAGTAGAATGCTTAATACTTACTATATTTAATATAAATAAGCTAATATAGATTAAAATAGATTTATCTAATCTAGCTATTAGAGTATGCCTTACCTAAGAGAGTAATAGAATATGCAAGCCTATTACTTACTATTCTTAAAATATAATACTAGCTAAATAGAACTATAATATCTATAATAAAGAGCTACTTATAATTATATCTATACTATATATTAGGAATCTAGTTAGGCTAAGAGAGTAAGTAAGTAGTAGAGAGGCGATACTCTATAAGGCTACCTTTAGAGCAGAAGAGAACCTTACTAGCATAAACTATATAGAGACTCTATAGCGCTCTATACTAAGCGTAGAAGAGAACCTTACTAGTATAAACTATATAGAGGCTCTATAGCGCTCTATACTAAGTACTATAAAGTAGTTAGGCGCTCTACTATACTCTATATAGAGTACTATAGAGCGCTTAGATACTCTGCTATAGCTAAGACAGAGTAGAATAATACCTAAAGATATATAGAAATATAGGATAGACTAAGTCTAGAGTATATTTAACTTATATTAGCAATTAAATAATTAGAATTAACTATTATTAAACTCTTATTATTTATTAGAACTACTTAGTACTTCTTTCTTATTATATACTTATCTAAAGAAGCTACTAACGCTTATCTATTCAGATTATATATACTAAAGATACATATAATCTACTAGTTAGTTATTAATACTTTAAATACTCTTAAGTATAAGTTCTATATTAAGGAACGCTTTAGGAACTCTAGCTCTAA
>ML995850.1:105925-211547 GCA_010093825.1 Teratosphaeria nubilosa
TTATCTAAAGAATACTATCTATGCTAACCTCTTAGAGTTAACTATATACATACTAAGGTATTTAGTACATATTACTCTACTAGTTAGTTATTAACACTTTAAATACTCTTAAGTATAAGTACTATATTAAGAAACGCTTTAGGAACTCTAGCCTCAAGCAAAGCTAGAGAATTAATATAAGTAAGGACTATAGAAGAAGACTATACTATAAAGGTTACTAAACCTAACCTTTACTATAGAGACTAAACTAAACTTAAGGACTAGCTTAACTAAATATATTTGTACTTTATGTTTAATAATATTATATAGAATAAAACCTTATTTGCTACTACCTACAGCTAGAGGAGATTAAGAAAGTAGAGGCTTATAAAGTAGTAGCTCTTTCTGCTCTTAGTAAGAAAATAGTTAAAGTAGGTCTGTCTAATATATAGGATACTTGTTTAATAGTAGTAATAATATTAGGTATTTTGTTACTTATAGTAATATAATCTATAATATATTAGCGCTACTAATTCTAGTTAATTGTAGTAGCTAGCATCTTAATAGAAAGCAAGTTATAATGCTAATTACAGCCTTAGTTATAAAGATAACTATATAAAAGTAGTAGTATAGAGTATTTAAAGTTAAGATAAAAAGTTAGTATTAATATTTTAGTATAGTTAGAGCTCCTTAGAAGTCCTAAAGCTAAGTCCTATTCTGTACTTTACTCTTCGCCCTTATTACATGCGACATTATTTAAGAATATTAGGTATTTTATTACTTATAGTAATATAATCTACAATATATTAGCGCTACTAAGTCTAGTTAATTGTAGCAGCTAGCATCTTAATAGGAAGCAAGTTATACTACTAATTACAGCCTTAGTTATAAAGATAACTATGTAAAAGTAGTAGTGTGGAGCGTTTAAAGTCGAGATGAAAAGGTCGCATTAATACTTTGGCACGGTTGGAGCTCCTTGACTAGAGCAATGCTCGGCAGGAAGAATATTATACCGGTCAATCTCTTAAAGGTACATGCTTATGATTATGCATGCGCACATGTGGAATATGCCTGACAGAGTCAATGAGCGATCCACAGTGTGAATGACTTCGAGTATTCCACGGAGTCAAAAGGTCTCTCAAAGAAGAATTCCCTCCGAAGCGCTGTCTTGATTATAGTCCTGATTGCATGCTAATTGCCACTCCTGTCTCTTTCTGACTCTGATTCTCCGACGATTCCAGCAGCTGGCTCATTCTCTACACTTCTATCATACCTTCCATCTGCTTTGTTCGGTAAGAAAGCCACCGCTACGTTCAGACCAAGCGCTGCCGCGACAAGCACGAACCAAATCAATTGTCCGTCTGCCCAGCCTGACTTCACGCCCACAGCATAGATTGATGTGAAGACTATTGGAGAGAAAGCTCGCACTGCGGAGGCTACGGTCAAAGATAACGCGTTCACAGTTGCGAGAACGGTGCTCGAGGGTGAGATATCGTTGATGGCTAGCTGCACACAGGCTATATTATATCAGCAATGACGAGTGCATGTTTTCATTGAGACATGAGAGCCTACCAAATGCCATGCTCACACCACTTCCTATCACCAAGAAAATGGGGGTTATGATCCAGAAAGTCGTCTTCAAGCCGTGTCGTAAGAGCTCATTGCCGAAAGGAAAGCTGACGAATAACACGGGCCAGAATATGGCAGCCCCTCTGAGTATGTTGCCGGTGCCGAAGCGCTTTTGCACAGCAGGAAATGCCAGAAGCATCCAGGCCGCCTGACTTGCGCCGGCGACGGCCAGGAAGATGGCGATGTATTGATCGCTGAAGCCCCAGCCACCCTTGTCGACAGCCGTGAAGAGGAATACTGGGGAGACTGCCGTGTAAGCAAGGCCGAGTAGGGATACGTGGCCGAAGATGTAGAGCACGATGCCCACGCCAGGAGACTTGATGACTTCCCAGGTCGTCATCGGCTTGCTACTGTTCGCACCAGGCCTGACCTCTTCACGCTTCAATGTCTCCCGAAGCCCAAATATTGCGAATAGCGTGGCTAATATGCAGAAGGTTCCAGCTGTATACGTCGACAACGCATAAGGGTACTGCTTGAATAATGCCGAGTCCTCAAATGTCTTTGGGAACTGCTCCACAGGATTCGCGAGCGGTCCTCCAATCAATGGGCCTAGGAAGATCCCAAAATTGCGGGCAAACATGTACCAACTGAACGCCCGAGCCTGAGTCCCTTTCGTGCTGTTCTCCGATATCATCGTCCTGATCGTGACGACCGTCCCACCAAAAGCTCCTGCACAGCAACGGAAGAGAACCATTTGCCAGAGCGTCTGACTCATGCCAAATAATGCTGTAAAGACCGAGACTCCTGCCAGACTCCAGACAAGGACTGGCTTGCGCCCGTAGCGGTCAGCCAGTCGACCATAGAAGATCATGAGAACCATTTGCACGAGACTGAACAAGCTTTCGATGAGGCCGGTCCAAAAGCCGACCTCTTCTTGTCTGAGATTGCCAACGCGATGGACCATTTCAGGGATGAAGGGGAAGATGGCGAAGTAGCTTATCGGATCTGTGAGGGAGACGAAGCAGAGGATGAGGATTTGGAGGACGGGCATGGGCTTTTCTGCAGAGCCTTCTGCCGACCCACTCTCGTCTGCTTCAGTAAGCTTGTGGTGCCCATTGCTATAGAGACCGTTCCCGCTGCCATCTCGCTGCTGGCCTTTAGCGACTGCGTCGGCTTCTGGCTGTCCGAGTAGAGGCGTGGTCTCTGTGGCATTGGTCGTGCTCTCCGGGTCGTTGCATCGCGTTGGATTTGCTGCCGCGGACATCTTGATGGCTCTGCTTTCTGACCCGGTCGGGAAGGTGTCAGGAGTGTAGCATGTAGTGTCGCATGCCGAAGCCTGAACTCTGGTGCTATTGTCTTTGTTCAGGGACAGTCATCTTGCAGAGCGTGATCGTTGTTGCGGTCGCGCTGCGGCAGCCACTCATTGTAGAGTCCGTCAGTAGCACTTTGCCTAGCCCGCTGTAGATGATAAGAGATCGTTATCGCTAGGTTCCTTCGCGTGCAACTTGCAAGAGATGATACAGCTCCCTAATTGAGTTTAGCGTACGCCAACCACGCTAGCAATGTCGCATCGCGAATTTCTCTGCAACTGTGGAAGTCATAGTGGAATACCCAGACGAAACTCATATATGCCTATATGCAGCGATGTCGCAAGAAGAGCCGATAAGCCGCAAAGACAAGAAGGCGCTGCGAGATGCAGAGCGACACAAGAAGGGCAAGAAGAGGAAGCATGAGGAGACGGTAGAGCGGGCGGAAGCAGTGGATGACAAGGCGGATTGGTCGAAGGACTTCTTACCACTGGACACTGGCGAGGGAGATGCCGCTGAGACCGCGCTAACATCCAAGAAGTCGAAGTCGAAGAAGCGCAAGCAGACCGATGCGCAAGCCGAGGGCGGTACTGCGCCAAGTCAAGTTGAGACCAAAGCTGCAGACTCGAACTCGAAGAAGCGCAAGAAGGTCTCCAAAGAGCCGCAGACAGAGGCCGCAGATGTAGCAGGCGACGCGAAGAAGAAGGATCGCTTCATCGTCTTCGTCGGCAACCTACCCTACGACACCACAGACGCCTCGCTCGCTGCGCACTTCGCAAAAATTGCACCTGCAGCAATAAGACACCGTACAGACCCCAAGACCAAGAAGAGCAAGGGTTTTGCCTTCCTCGAGTTCGATGGCTATGACCGGATGAAGACTTGTCTCAAGCTGTATCACCATTCTGAATTCGATCCTGCAACGTATGAGGGCGAGCAGAGTGCGATTGGAGCACAGTCAGGTGGGAGAGGCAAGAAAGCCAGGGGGCCGCGAAGAATCAATGTCGAGTTGACTGCGGGTGGTGGAGGGAAGACTGAAGGGCGCATGGGGAAGATCAAGTCGAAGAATGTGAGGCTCGAGGAGCAGCGGCAGAGGCGTGCGGAGCTGGAAAGGAAGGAGAAGCTCAAGGCGGAAAAGAAGAAGGGCGGCGCAGCAGGTGGTGGTGAGAGGGCGAAGAAAGAGGATCCTCAGGCAGAGACGAAAGGTGGGGTTGGTGCTGGAGATAATGCTGGGATGCATCCGAGTCGGTTGGCTAGAATGCAGGGATGAGAGATGCCTGAGTTGTCCCATAGGACTGTGCTCCGTTTTGGACGTGCCCCGTAGCATCTGCCTCGTTACGCGCATCGCACCTAGATTGTTCCTGTGACGAATCCACGACAACGGAGAGGCCTAGCGAGCACGAGACCCTCATGTGAGGGATCAAGAATGCAAAGATGTTCAAGGCGAATGCTCAAGCAAGTATGGCAAATCATTTTGGGACGTGCAGGACTGCCTGAGTAATCCGCATGTGAAACAGCCCCACTTTTCGCACTTTCCAGTCCTCGATCTCAACTTACCGCACTGGCATCCGCATCGACATCGACAGCACGCGCGTTGTTGGCGACTACGACAAGCAGCTCAACAGCCATGACCGACGAGAATATCACAGGCTCCGGTGAGCGTGCCGGCATTCTGCGCCTCCCTCCTGAAGTGTTTGAAGGGATCGCCAACGAGGTTGACAGGGCCGATCATCCGAACATTCGACTCGTGAACCGCGAAGTTGAATCGAAGATCTGGAGGATGTATCGCACGAGACTGTTTTTCAGCATTGCCATCTTGCTCTGCTCGGAAGAGGCGCTCTACAAGCTGCTCGCCATCACTCGGAGTGAGCGCTTTGGTCCTTACATCCGCAAGCTCAAGCTATGTGTCGACGAGATCTACGACGAGCGCTTAAACAAGACCGAGCGGTCCTCGGAAGAACCTCAAGAGGCGATCAGAGAATCACCACTCGACTCGTTGCTGTTGACCAGCGCATTTTGCTATTTACGGCGGTACGGCAAACCACTCGATATTGACATAACGTCGATGCATACTTGCGATGAAGCGGTCATGGGCTTGCGAGGCTTCGAAGCGACGCGCAATATACAATTCAAGACATGGCTCGGCTCCATAGAGTGCTGCGCCACTGAAGCATGCAACACTGTCATGATTGCTATACGTCAAGGTCAGCATAATGTGAAAGCGCTCTCGATCTCGCCTGGTTGTGGGCATGAGCTTATCGCCTGGCATGAATGGGCATGGACTAGGGTTAAAGAAGGTCTCTTTCTGAAAAATTTGTCGACTGTTTTCCAAACAATCGAAAGTCTCGAACTTCGCAGCTACAATACGAGCGAAAGATTCGGCGGCCAAGGTACAAACAGAGCCATTGTAGCGACATTCTCGGATTCCGCGGTCCTCAAGAAGCTTGCCTTCCACCCTTATGCCTCGGTGGCTTTTGAGGAAGGAACACGAGACGATATGCTGGGCAATGAAAATTTGGGCAAGGCGCTGATGCAGGCAAGACTACCAGCGGTAGAGCACCTGGCGCTGTCTGGTCTGCTCCTCAATTTCACGGCTTTTGCGAATTTTCTGCACCGCCATCCCAAGATGCTGAGGATCGAATTGAGGCATGTCATGTTCGAGAAGGCTCCGGTCGAAACGAACTCCTATGGTGACGGGGATGGTGGTCAAGAAGAAATTTTGGCCGAAGAACTGGGCTCCTTCTCCAGCGGAGCACACATCTCGGTAAAGCGGTGCAGATCTTTCATACGGAGATCATGATTAGGGCGAGGGTGCAGGGGGAGGCTGAGAGTTTGTATGTGGGAAGCAGCTCAGAGAACAGCGCATGGACTGTTTCGAGTGAGGCGAAATTGGCATTGGCTCCTGCCTAGGTCAATAGCCCGTGGTTCTTCAGCAGACCGCATACTCTGCTAACTCGGACCATGGTATTAGAGATCAGCTGCTTGCGTAGGTTGAGGTAGCATGTATCAAGTTGTGATCTGTTACCCAATACTGTTCAGACTCAGCCATGACAAAGTTCACTAACAAGGCATGATTTCCAACGCGAGCATTTGGAGACACAACGTGCTGTCAGATGCCCAAAGCATACGATGTCAGGTATGGCTTGAGCTTGACAACACAACTGAAAGCAAAGCAACCTTGCACCTCGCAGACCCATCAATGGTATTTTGGGATGTACAGGACTGCCTGCGCCGCCAAAGCCGTAGATATCAGTTACATATACAGTCGACCAGCAGTCATCAAGTCCCAGATACCATCAATCCCACCTCCACAACGTCAGCTTCAGTCATATATGAAGTATACGGACAAACTCACCCTTGATCCTTCTGCCGTACAATGTCGCCCGTGTCTCCTCGTTGCTTGCCCGTCTTGCCGCCCTCCACTACTAACCGGTCAAGCTGGAAGAACTGGCTGACGACCGTTTGTCTCTGCGCGAGCGATGTCAGCATCATCACCCTCACACCACTCTTAACTTCATCCATCCCAGTGTCCACCTGAGCCAGTCCTAACTGCCAGTCCCGTTCTGTCCTTCTAGAAGATATTTCACGCACCTTCAGCATCTGCAACACCTTCAACCCCTTCTGCATCAACTCTTGTATCCGTCTCCCATCCGTCTCGGTGCTGTGCTCCCGAAACGCATCCCTCGTCCTCCTCTTTGCGTATTCTCTGAAGTTGTACGCGGCGAATTGGTTGGAAGTCCGGAGGAGAGATCGGTAGAGACCTCGGACTTCCATTGCGGTCGGATTCGACATCAGAGTGTGGCCGTGTGTATGGTATGGTCGGGTGAGTTCTCGTGCGAAGGTGAGGCCGTGGGCGATGTCGAATTTGGTGTTTGCGATCAGAAAGTCGAAATCGCGGCGACAAAGTTGATGTCATGTTCGTCTCGAGCTTTGGCCACGGTGGTCTGTGCGCGCCAGTTTTCTGCCTTCTCGAGATCATGGCACTTTGCTCGTGATAAGATCATCATTGCATCCATCGAAGAAGGGTCTGAGCATTGACAGCGACGCATTGCGAAGTCTGCAAAATCCAGCATTTCGGCAGCGCTGTCAACGATGAAGCACTTGCGTGCCTTCCTTCTGGGGTAAGCTCGCATAACCCGAGACACCACCAAGGCCAGACGATCTGTAAAGATGTCACGCTTGTTCGCCACACCAGACATCGCTGCCCTGGTGGCAGCCTTTCCACCGCCGTCACCATTTCGGGGGCGTCCTTCTCTGGTCCGAAGTGCTTCTGGCGATACTCTAATCAGCTCCAGGAAGGTCATACAAGACTTTCGCGAGCTTGTGGCGACATGTCCGGAGCGCGTAAGACTATCCGATCTGCCACGAAGGCTAGGTACTCTGAGAACGGACTGGCTGTTGGACTGCTATGATGGCCCGTTATACTTGAGTCGCGATCGGCAGTCCGTGTTACCATCTTCTGTGGCTCAATCAACATGGGACAGTGTCAGAGATTCGGTCAAAGAAAGGCCTTTGCCGTTATTGGAGCTTGTCAGTCGAGGAGATGTCGCTCTGGAATCTTTGGAGAAGCTTGTGCTGTCAAACGACCCGCAAGGTGAAGATGTGCGGCGCTACGACGATGGCAACAAACAGTTTCTGTACGACGTCAACCTCGCCAGGAGTATTTCCAATCACCTCGCAAATGTCAAGACCGGATATTCTGAAGGCATTGATCTGACAGTGTCCTACCCAAACATTCCGCTTGGCTTGTTGAAGCACCTTGGCAATGAAGCACTTGAACAGACCACTGAGCATAGCGGCAGCTTCGAGATACAGAATCAGTGTGTGTATTTCATACCTTCGGACTACACGGCTGGTCTCGAGGCAAAGCGCAAAGCTGCTTACGATCGAGCTGTGACAGAAATAGTGGACCAACTGGGAGATGAGGGTTTCTGCCGTGTGCCTAGCAGCAGAAAATCCACTGGAAATACCGCAGAGCATGGTCTGCAACCAATGGTTGACGATGTCAAGGCTGCTCTGCAAGCCGACTTGGGGGCTTCAATCGTCGAGCTTGCTGTCGAGAGTGAAGGAGCGACAGTCCTGATTACCAGTGCTAAGCTGAGTGAGGGCCTCGAGGCGTTGCGCTGTGCGGTTCCGCAAGGCGCTGCCAACGTTTGGCATCAGCGAGATGGAGGCGAGACTAATGCTGTGCTGAAGCAACGTGCAATCGGTTTTGTTGAGGAGTACATCCATCAACCATACTTGCTGTCATTACTCAAGACGTCACGAGCTGCAGAACTCGACCCATTGATCACGGACAAGTTTGCAAAGCTGGAACAAGACGATGGGCATAAGTTTGGTAGCCTCATGGCAGAACGCCTCTTGAGTCCCATGCAGCTATACATGGATGGCATCTCGACAGTCGTTGATCCAATCTTGAAGGAGCATTTGGAGGAATACGTTGGCGACTATTGTCGACAGGACGTCATACCGCCAGTCGTGCAGATCCTACGAGAGGACAGGTTGCTGATCGATAAAAGCCGCAAGCGAGATGTCGAGAAGATGCAACAGGCCGTCTCCGAAGCCAAGAGCCTGACAGCTATTCACGCTGCGCTCTCGAAGCTGGCAAGGAAGCAGAAAGTGGACTCACCATCTCCGGAGCTTCTTCAGAACATCAAGCAGCAGACTTTACAGCAGAAGGTCAAAGCGATGAGGAAGATGAGCAGAGGATCTGACCTCTTGCAGAATCTAACTTGGGTCCTGCTGGCTGCGAAGGGTCCTGGGTTGTTCATCAGCTCCGGCAGGGACACGACTCGTATGATCAAGCAATTCCAGAGTGTGGGCGACGCGGGAGTTGCGCAGAAGCTTGTGGAGGTTCGTGATAAGCTGAAGGCTGGGCAGGAGAGTAAGGAAGATTTGGGCATGATGGTGGAGATGGCTGTGGAGGCTGTAGACCAAGACAGCCGCTAATGGATGGCTGCTCCTCTTGAGCAAGCAGTTTGAATGCGCAGAATCGTTATCAGTATCAGCCAGATGAAATATAGTGCCACGCGATAGGCGACGCTTCACGATTGCTTCCTTGTTCGATTGCACAATTTCTGGATGCAATCATCCTGCGAAATCACTCGGCTTCTTATTGCCCGCTGTAGAACGCATTATTTCCATGATCAATGCGAGAGTAAAGGTTGCCTGGCAGTCATCAAGTTATCGACTGCTGGAAAAATGAGGTCTCTCGACTAACTGAATGAAAAGCAAGTGAGCAAACGGCGACCGCTTTTGAGCGACCAAATCGTGGACAAGCTACCCAAGAAACGATCGAGCACCTAACAATCCCAGCAATCGAAGAGTCGTTTGGCTTGAGTCTTGAATGGTCTCTCTGTATGATATCGCTGCCCACTAACCCACACCAAAACCTAGATCGCGGCCATAATAAGTCTGACAGCAGTAGATTCGGATGAGATGAAAAGCATCGTTGATTGATTGACTCCTTCGTTCGATGCATATATGATTGAGAATGGCCAGTCATTTCATGCTTAGGATGATGTCGATCGAGCACTGCTGACTGATTGATCGATGATCTTTGAGAGTAATCCACCATAGCAGTTGCTCTCAGCCGTACCTGCTACCTTTTTATTTCGCAGCAGAATTCATATCGCCTCAAATATACGAAGAAAAAATACTACAAGAAACATGAAGTGCTAAAAAAAAATGGACAAGTGGAGGAGCAGAAAAGAAATTCCACGTCGAGAAAGCGGGAAAAAGAAATAGATGAACCGTTGAAGCGACAACATATTCAGCTTCATGTACTCGGGTCAATCCGTCTATCAAATGTTAGTTTATGTTGTTATGACGGAATTTTCACGTCAGCAATACGCACGGATCGAACACGGGACCTCTCGCATCTGTTACTCAGGGTGAGCCCTAAGCGACTAAGGCCATGTTAGATCAAGCAATTCCACAGGAATTTCAACGTCAACTTACGAATCTATTGCTTACGTCAGCATGTAGCTCAGCTGATCGTGGCAGAATATAATACTCACCATACCACTAGACCAATTGACCGATGACTGTCAGCGTCATTGCTGATTGGATGAAGGCAGCGACTGTCCCAAGCATTATATTCTTGCGATTATCGCCGCCAAGTCCACAGGATCTCACCTAGCCGAAATTTCCCCCCTCCCCCTCAAAACCTTGTCTGCCCACATCAATCCCGAGGTCCTCATCGAGCATTGCACGACCATCAAATTGTTGGGGGCACCAACTTGTTCTCTCGTTGACCTGAGAAACGAGATAGGATGGAAGCATAGGGCCGTCGAATCGCGTCGTCCCCCTGCAGCAGCTTTCCATTCGCATTGGCCGACCATCAGACTGTCGAACTCGAGAAGACAAGCCTGCGCATTCCCTAGACCGGCAATACGATCGGGTGGCAGCAGTGTGGTCCGGCTTCATCGTCATAAGTAAGCATGCGACAACATGGGCGAATGCATCTGTGAAAGGAGTGAAGGAGAACGGCTAGACCAGCCTGCGATCAACGTGGCACTTTTTGTCATCGATACGGATTGCCCGTATGTGTGCGAGGTGCATCGTCCAAAGGGCCCTTAGCCCGTGATAGACCTGCGTGCGAAGCTTGAATTGAAATGAGAGAAAGAAAAGAGTAGCCGCCCGCTTCGATGCTACCTGCTGTACGTCGTCTACAGAATTCCCAGGACGCCAGCTGTCTGGTAACCAGACCGATGCATGCAAGCGCTGCATATCATCTTCAATTGTCCAGATAGGCAAACCCTATGCGGGGCGGCGACTGTGCTCTAATAACACCAAGCAGGTCGGAAGAGAACTGCGTTCATGAGCTCGTGCTCTGGAGACAGGAACACCAGATAGCCGCCGTCGAACTCTGCTCCTGTGCTGGGAGGTGCGAGACTGACAACAACCGGGCAGGTCTTATAGCCATTGCAGGCAGTCTTCCAAGATTTCCTAGATAGCCGCAAAGCTTGTGTGTAGAGGTTAGTGATAAGTTCCCATGATCCTTGCTTGAAGTTGGACCCTGAATGCCGCACACACCAAGTACAGCAGCACAGGAATTATTATGCTTCTGTGAGACTCGTACGACGTGAACAGTCAATTGCAAGAGAGCACGATGCAGCACCATTTCCATTAGCCTGGCCGCTCCAGCGTTGCAAGATTCCGCAGTGACTGCAACCACACCAAGCAGCTGCGCAAGAGTTCCGGTAATGGGCAGATGGAACGTGGTGTATTCTATGCTGTTCTCTTCAAATTCCGTGGCTGGCGTCCTTCGTACGGGCGCGGAGAATCGATGATACGGTACAACAGCATCGCCGCGACGAGGATAGCCTGCTCGGAGCAGACCCGGCGTCTTCGTGCCATGCGCGTGGTGGTGCTTTTTGTCTGAGCTTCGTTCGGTTCGAGCTGAACCTTGACCCCGGCGCATCGATGTTTTGGTGCAACCTCACTTGCAGCGCAGAGTCCAGCCCGCACATATTTTCGTCGGAAGCCTGCACGAGGGAAGACGTGCGCCTTGGCATAAGCAGTCTCGAAATCTCACGCCTAACGTCAACGGTCGATCAATATAGTAGGAGCATATCGAAATTGGAGCAAGCCACCTCTCCTATCTTGCCAGCCAGATCGCGGGGCGTCGATCAGACCTGACAATCGCTAGCGCGTGGGCTGTTTGTCGCATCTTCGCATTTTCACGGTGACACAATGTCACAGAAATACATGTATTCTCGATCGAGTTCATGTTTCCACCAGATCCATTCGGAACGTGGCAGGCACGCTTTCGGGAACGTCGTATTTGTCGGTACATGTAAGCCTGCGCCCTTGGTAGGTACAGGTAAGGTCAGCTGCGCGAAAACAGCCCGCCATCCTTCAGACACCCCTCCACGCAAGGCTTTTGTGTTGTACTCCCATCGCACAAGAAACGCACATCGGCCCCAACCCCTGTCGCGCATCCTTCGACGATGCTGTGGCCCCGATTTCTTCACCTTTGAGCCAGTCAGACGGGGCCGCTAAGCATAGCGCAACGCTGCAAATAGACGTAGCCAAAGTCAAACTGCATATGCGCTCTGCAAATGCCAGCGACAACGGCCAAGACCTAACCTCTTTTGCGACAAGTGAGGCAGTTTTGGGCAGTCTGAGCCCATCCCTATCTACGGCTCACGTATGCGATCGCGTGCGCAAGGCTCGTCCAGGCTGATTGTTTAGCTCAGGGCAACGGCAGCCATGCCGCGAGCGTCATATACACGAATATGCCCTGATCTAAGCGCATGGGAAGGTTTCCCTCTTTCATAGTCGTCGGTGTTGTGTCTCTGATCTGTAGCGTTCCTTATTGTCGTTCGACAGCCTGTGGCCATGGCCCATACGCCTCGCAGCACGATTGGCACGGTCAAGTCGTGGAACACATCGCTCTCCGGTCTTACAGATTCTGATAGCTATCATCTACCCTCGCGACCCCTGGAAGAGATTGAGGCGGCGAGGTTGCGGTCAGAAAGTGTTGCAGAGTTCCCGTGGATAGAGGATGGATATGAACCCATTCGCACAACACAGAAAGATGGTCCGCCATTGTGGTTCAAAGAAGGACAAGCATTCAACAGAGGCAACTCCACTCGATCCGTGAGGAGCATACCAAGAGAATCAATCGTTGATCTGCATCTCATCGTCTCTGATCTGGACTACTATGCCGGAGCTGTGCACGATTATCAGGAGGAGGAAGAGTTCTGGGCACAGGAAGAAGAGGAGCTATTAGAAGAGGCAGGTGGCGTATGGCCAATCGAAGAGGAAGGCCAAGGTCAGGATGGTCAGACCTTTGGGCAAATTCAGATCATCCGGAATGGGACGGTCAAACTCAACCGAGACGGTGCGATCAAGCGTGGCGTGTCAACGCGATCGAAGAAGGGAGAACATGATATCAATCTCGTCACCTGGGATGGCCCAGATGACCCAGACAATCCGAAGAATTGGCCCAAGAAGAAGAAGTGGCTGGCGACTCTGACCGTGTCGCTCTTTACGTTCATCTCTCCGGTCTCGAGTTCGATGATTGCGCCAGCCGTTGCCCAGCTGATGAGAGACCTCAACATTACTGCTTCGATCGACGGTCAATTAGCAATATCCACATTCATCCTGGCGTTTGCTGTAGGTCCATTATTCCTAGGACCGCTTTCAGAGCTCTTTGGCCGCAGGATCATTCTCCAGCTCAGCAATCTCTTCTACATGGTCTTCAATCTGCTCTGCGCTTTCTCACCAGGCATTGGCGCACTTGTCGCGTTTCGCTTTCTCTCCGGTCTTGGAGGCAGTGCGCCTATGGGCATTGGTGGTGGCGTTCTCGGCGATATCTGGCTGCCGCAGGAGCGAGGCAAAGCCATGGCGCTTTATTCGCTGATGCCACTGCTTGGTCCAGCAATTGGGCCTATCGCAGGCGGCTTCATAACTCAATACAGCAGCTGGAAATGGGTGTTCTACTCAACCTCGATAGCTGCAGCGCTCGTGCAGTTGCTGGGCATTTTCACCCTCCGCGAGACCTATGCGGCCGAGATCCTAAAGCGCAAGAAGAAGCAGTTGATCAAGATTACTGGTAACAAGGACCTACACACGGAATTCGACAACTCGAGTCGAAAGTTCTCGCAGCATCTCAAGACCGCGCTTGGAAGGCCCTTCAAGCTTCTTGGCACTCAGCCTATCGTTCAGGTCCTGGCCGCATACATTGGTTACGTATACGGTGTCCTATACCTGGTCTTGGCAACATTTCCAAGTCTGTGGGCCAAAGACGCAGCACTTCACGGCCTGCCAAACTATGGCGAGGCACCGGGCATCGCAGGCCTGAATTATATCTCCCTCGGTCTCGGCTTCTATGCGGGCACTCAGATCGCGGCCAAGTCTGCAGACCGGATTTACAAATCTCTCAAAGCCAAGAATGGCGGCGTAGGTCGCAGTGAGTTCCGCGTACCGCTCATGTTTCCTGGAGCTATCATGGTGCCCATTGGCCTGCTCATCTACGGCTGGTCCGCCAATGCCAAAGTGTTTTGGCTGGTGCCAAACATCGGCACGGCCATCTTCGCAGCTGGCAACCAGCTCGTCTTCCAGAACTGTCAAACCTACATCGTCGACTCCTACACTCGATTTGCGGCGTCAGCGATCGCAGCCACGACTGTGTTCCGGTCACTGGGTGGTTTCGGATTTCCTTTGTTCGCTCCGTACATGTACGAGGCTCTAGGATACGGGTGAGTCAAGATGTTACGATGAACAGCTCACAGACCCATTCACTGACAATCTATCTGCAGATGGGGCAACTCACTCCTCGCCTTCCTCGGCATCGCAATTGGCCTACCTGCTCCGTGCATCCTCTGGTGGTACGGAGAGTCGTTGCGCAAGAAGTCGCAATTCGCAGCAGGTTGAGCCTGCTTTTCGCATTACAGCTTTTTTTTACATTCGCCCATGCTGATATCCATACGGCATGCACGTGCAGATACCCGCGGCACGCGCTTTTTCACGAGCAGCGTTGGAGTTGTTGGTTCTCATTTAAATTTAATGGTAGCCCGCATCCGCGGTTCCAGATCTCGCATGTCCTAGGAAACAGTGCATGTACCCGTGACAGGTCGGGCTCGACGGAAGAATTGTATAGTAGTAACGCTAATGCCAACGATCAAGTGATGATTGACAGCTGCATGTGATGGAATTTTGGTCGAGCGCTACCGGACTTGCAGCCTTTCGCACGCGAGCTGCGTGCGCTTGTCCCTTGTCTCTTCTGCGGCGTTTCGTATACCAAGCAAGAGCACTGCGATATGCATCCCCGCGAGTCTCAGGTGGCGGCTGTTCGGGGATAGCGTCAAAAGCGTCATAGAATATCTCCATGGGGAAGATTTCCATTCGAAATCCCTCCATCTCCTCTATCCTGCATCACGGTTCAGCAGGAATGCACATGACTACCGCGTGCCGCCATCCTTCTCGGTGTTACTTTGGTCGTGCCGTTTCGGACGCCGGCTAAGCCTTGCGGCTGTGGTTAAATAATGGCGTCAAGACAATCATGCCAGGATTGCACACGATTCAAGGGCTACAAGGACCTGCTGGTATCTAGAAAACTGTAATGCTGATGTGCCCTTAGTAGAACTAATGACGACGATTCACACTTGGCACAGCATCTGACACCCGCTGAGAAAAGTACAAACGAGCACAGGGGGTTGCTGCCGCCATAGACGGACGGATTCGCCCTTGCCAATACCACATGCAGCCCCAGTGGACCCAGATAGGACAACCTCCTCCCGCATGTTACCACTTCAGCCCCTCCTCAGGAGCCCAGAGAAACTCCAGTCCCATGTGACGGAGCCCGCAATTTCCCTCGCGAATTGGCGGGGTAAAAACCTGGAGATCACGCTGGCTGTGCCCATCCTTGCTGCATCTGTATATGGAGAATACTCTCACGAGCCTATGGTGTGGCTAGTGCAACCGTATCATCAGGCAGTCTGTGCCTGTGCTAGCCGGACGGACAAATAGGCCCTGTTGATCTCTGCGGTGTTATGCATCTGCTGTCCGCGAGGTCTGCTGCGCTGCAGCAAGGACAAGGATGATGTCGTCGTCTCTGGTAAGTTCAATCGTACGTACCCACTCCCTTGCCTTTTGTATGAGCTTGTGCATTGCACGGACGTCCAAGACTATGCAATCATATACCGATAGCTCGGTTACTCGGATGCCCAGTCGCTTCGTGCGCGTGGGCTGTATAAGATTTCTGCTGCTCGATCTGATTTGTCTCACCGAGTCCCGCCGCGGAAATTCGTCGCACGCTTGCACAGCAGAGACGACTTTTCAAAGCATACCGTCTTACTTGTCTCGCCTGTCCAACAGGTTGCAAAGACGACGCCGACGATAATGCTCCAGCATAGATTGAGCGCTTACGTGCTGCTGGCCGGCATTGTATCCGCCAACCCGGTCCCAGCACTACTCGAGCGCCAGAGTACGAATGGCAGCGACAGCTTGGCTGGCTGCCCAGGATACAAGGCGAGCAATGTGCAGACAAGCAACTCAGGTCTGACCGCCGACCTCTCATTAGCCGGGACTGCTTGTAATGTCTATGGAACGGATATCGAGGACCTGACTCTGTTCGTTGAGTACCAGACTGGTGCGTTGTGGACTGTCGCCTGAGCAATTGTGGCGCACAACTAACGCGAATCCTCTAGACAAGCGCCTTCATGTCCTGATACAGGACAAGGGGAATCAGGTCTACCAGGTGCCTTCCCAAGTCTTCACTCGTCCAGCAGCAGAAACGAATGGAAACACGAACTCCTCCGACCTTGTATTCAGCTACGAAGAGTCACCTTTCTCCTTCCGCGTCACCCGCAGGAGCAGTGGCGAAGTCTTGTTCGATACCTCAGCGGCATCGATAGTCTTTGAGAGCCAGTACCTTCGTCTGCGCACAAGCTTGCCCTCGAATCCCAGCTTATATGGTCTGGGCGAGGATACAGATCCCTTTCAGCTGAACACCACGAACTACACACGCACTATTTGGAACAGGGATGCTTATGAGATTCCTCCCGGTACGAATCTGTATGGCGACCATCCGGTCTACTACGATCACCGCGGCGCCAAAGGCACACACGGCGTCTTCTTCTTAAACAGTGATGGCATGAACATAATCCTCGATGACGACAATGGAGCCGATCAATACCTGGAGTACAACGTGCTGGGCGGTGTCCTGGATTTCTACTTCCTCGCAGGTCCCTCTCCGGTTGAGGTCGCGCAGCAGTACTCTGAAGTTGTTGGCAAATCTGCTCTAATGCCATACTGGGGCTTCGGATTTCATCAGTGCAGATATGGCATGCAAGACGTGTACGAAGTCGCAGAGGTGGTCGCAAACTACAGTGCGGCTGGCATCCCGCTCGAGACGATGTGGACTGACATAGATTACATGTATCTTCGTCGTGTCTTCAGCTTGGATCCGGTCAGATTCCCGCTGGATCTGATGCAACAGCTGGTCGAGACCTTGCACAGCAGACAGCAGCATTACATCGTTATGGTGGACCCTGCGGTAGCTTATCAAAACTACACACCTTTCACTGACGGCGTCGAGGCCAGCGCGTTTCTGACAGTGAGCAACGGCAGCGTGTACAAGGGCGTGGTGTGGCCGGGCGTGACGGCCTTCCCTGACTGGTTTCACCCGAACACGCAAGGCTACTGGAATGAGCAGTTCCAGAGTTTCTTCAGCCCGGACACTGGTGTTGATATCGATGCGCTGTGGATCGACATGAACGAGGCTAGCAACTTCTGTCACTACCCTTGTGCTAATCCCGAGGCGGAGGCAGTCTCGCTAGGAGACCCACCGAGGCCTCCCGCAGTCCGCCTGGGATCTCCAAGGCCTATCGCAGGCTTCCCGGAAGATTTTCAACCACAATGCCATGCAGACGTCACCTTCAACGTCAATGCTACCACATTCTTCGGCGAGAATATTCTGCTGTACGGCAGTGCGATCACTATTGGCTCTGACAACCAAATCATGAATGCTGTGACTATGAGCCCGGCCAACTACCCCATCTGGTCTGCTACCGTCGATATGCCGGCCGACACCAACGTCACGTACCAATTCGTGCGTGCTGAGCCCAATGGCAGCTACATCTACGAGAATATCACCCGCTCAGTCCTCACAGGCGGCTGCGGCAGCACAATCCAGTCCACGTATGGCACCATCACAACCTCCTCACCACCCTCGTCGAGCAAGAAGCTGAAGCGCAGTCTGCCGCAGCCTTTCACTGCTCATCAGCGAGAGTCGCCTCTTGACAAGCGACAGGACTCAGGTTCACAGACCGGCCTACCAGATCGCAATCTTATAACACCTGAATACACGATCAACAACGTCGCTGGCTCTCTTTCTAATCTGACTCTGGACACCGACCTCGTACACTACGGCGGCTGGGTCGAATATGACACCCACAATCTCTATGGCGCAATGATGTCAGAGACTTCTCGCGTCGCCATGTTATCGCGCCGTCCTACCTTGCGGCCCATGGTCATCACTCGATCAACTTTCGCTGGCTCTGGCAGACAAGTAGGACACTGGCTGGGAGACAATGCTGCGGATTGGGATCACTACCTCTTCAGCATTGCAGAGCTGCTCGAGTTCGGCGCCCTTTTCCAGCTTCCAATGGTGGGATCGGACGTTTGTGGCTATGCAGGCAATACGAATGACCTACTCTGCGCCCGGTGGGCCACGCTTGGTGCCTTCTCGCCCTTCTACCGCAATCACGCAGAATCGGGCACCCTGCCACATGAATTCTACCGTTGGCCAATCGTCGCCGAAGCCGCCAAGAACGCTATTGATATCCGATACAGACTGCTTGACTACATTTACACTGCATTCTACAATCAGAACCAGACCGGCACGCCAACCCTGCAGCCAATGTTCTTTGTCTATCCCGAAGACAGTCAAGCAAACTCACTGCAATACCAGTATTTCTGGGGGCCTGGTATAATGGTCGCCCCCGTGACTGAGGAGAACAGCACCAGCACACAGATTTACCTACCTGATGATATCTTTTACGATTGGTACACTCACGAAACTGTGCGCGGCTCGGGTAGCACAACGACATTGACAGACGTCGCTTACACAGAGATTCCGCTGTACTACAAGGGCGGGCAGATCATCGCCCAGAGAGTCAACAGCACAAACACGACTGCGGAACTGCGGAAGCAGGATTTCGAAATCGTCATTGCTCCCGGTCTCAACGGCTCGGCCTCTGGTAGTCTGTATTTGGATGACGGAGAAAGCATCGAGCAGCCGGCCGCGAGTTACATTACATTCACTTACGACAGTGCAGGCAAATTCACCATGACGGGTAGTTTTGGGTATAATGCTGGTGTGAGCATTACGAGCATTACTGTTTTGGGCGGCAGTGGCAACTCGACCGCAAGTGCTAGTAGCAAGGACAAGCGGGCGAGCAGGAAAGTCGAGACGACTATACCCTTGACAGGACCGAAGACGCTACAGATTTCGTGAGCGCTTTTCTTGCTGCTCGAGCATGAGGCAGCCAGTTTACCTTTCTTTAGACATGTATTAAGCCATTGATCATTTGGTGCTCCTTGGCTTGGACCTCTATTGAATTCGACGACTTCCTTACCCCTTTTCTTTTTGGTCGTCGAAAGGCTACTCTCTGCAATGCTTCAGCAGCCTATATTGACCTCTGCAATCGACTTTCGTTCCATGCTGGTACTCCAGGTTGTTTTACAGACCAGCGCGCAGTGGGCACTGACCAACATAGCTAGGAACGAGCCGAGGCGCAGACCGCTTTGACAGAAACGTGAAACAGTGGATCTCAAGGTTGTGCCATAATGAAACGAAGGACAGAGTTCTGACCTTCCGACTTGGCTTAGACTGCAAATTTTCGTGTTCGAGATCCGGATAATGGAGTCGAGCAATGCAGTGGGCGTACATGATCTAATTCCGCTGGCTGAGCAATCAGCCATTGCATTCACAGGAGCATACGAAAATGCATCTACTAACAATTTACTGTTTCGATCCCAAAGACGAACAGTACAAGACGAAGACATGCGAGAAATCCTTAGGCGTCAATGAAGTTCTCGTCAAAACGGACACATAGTGGAGTCTGTTTCACTGATGTTCACGCGAAAGCAAAAGGCTGTGGGCTCGGGCACGAAGGCGTCGGCACTATAGAAGAGGTTGGCGAGGCCGTCACGCATCTGCAAGTCGGTGATCGAGTTGGTTGGGGGTGGTTGCACTCGGTTTGTTTAGCGTCACCATCACAGCAGTATTGCTCAAGCTGACCTCCAGCAGTCTTGTGGCCACTGTACTACCTGCCTCACCGGCTACCGCCAATACTGTGCTGAAGCCCGCGGGTTCGCCTTCTCTGACCTAGACCAGGAGCGTTCGGCGATGGCAGGATCATTGATTCTGCGTTCGCGTATCGGATCCCGGACGCCATCAACTCTGTTGACGCTGGACCGTTCATGTGCGCAGGAGCTTCAACGTATGAGGCACTGGATGTTGCGAGCGTTACTCCCAACGACCATGTTGGTGTCGTGGGCATAGGCGGGCTGGGACATATGGCGGTCTTGTTTGCTTCGGCGATGGGCTGTGCTGTGTCGGCCATCTCTTCGAGTCATGAGAAAAGGAATGACGCTTTCAGACTTGGCGCAGACGAGTATCGCTCCCTAACAGATATTCCAGCAGTTTATCGGAAGGAGGCTGTAGATAAGCGGATCGAGGATGCCAAACCAATGAGCATCAATATTCTCCTCCTGACATCAAACGAAGTGCCTGATCTGGAACCTATACTCCCGCTGTTGGCCCGCAGAGCGACAATTGTGCTAATGACGATCCAGGCGGCGGCGATCACAATACCGTATATGCCATTCGTCTTGCCTGGCCACAAGTTGATAGCCTCGACTGAAGCTTCGCGGGAGAATCACATCAAGATGCTTGACTTCGCTGCACGGCACAGGATAAAGCCGTGGGTTGAAGAATTTCCGATGGATGAGAAAGGAGTTGAGGCTGCGTTTGAGAAGCTTGAAAGTGGTCGGATGAGATATCGAGGCATACTGGTCAGACAGGAGTAAGATAAAAAGCAATGCCCAAATCATGCCGTTGCGTCTCGAAAGGATTTGCAAACCTCACGCGACCTGCGCTGTGTGGCCAAGCGCAAATAGGAGATCTTCGCAACCCGACATGAACCCGCGCCTGCCGAACATACACGCGAATGTGCCGCTCTTGCCTAGCCTTTCAGAGACAATGCACAATCCCAATTGACATCGGCATGGACCACAAACCCTATGCTATCGGTTGGGTTCGCCAGTTGAGTTAGACAGTCGGTCCGCTGAGCATGGGCGGAACCAGGAGCTCGCCCGTAGCTGTCGGAGAAAGGGTCGATCGACCATGCTTGGTGTGACGAGCGGCGGTCTGTTGCAAAGCCGAAGGAATGGTCGTGTGAGGTTAGAGGCGAACAGCTCGATACGAAGTCCCAGCCCAGTCAGCAATGCAGCGCGACATGACATTCTGAATCCAAAAGTTTGGGCTGGTCCACTTCAGTAGACGGCACTCCTCGGCCTCCTCCTACCATCATCCCGCCTCGACGGTCTGGACGGACGGACGGACTCACGCCTCCTGGTGCGCGGGGATGGCGGCGGACTCCTGTCGTCTAGTCGTGGCCCTCGCCTTCCAGAATGGTAGTCGCCACTGTCCCTATCTTGTCGTGGGCTCCGTCTTGGCTCAAGGTCCCGATCACGATCGCGATCGCGAGTGCTCCGTCTGTGGTCGCTAGGCGAGCCACCCCTCCTCCTCGGTGCTCTGCCATCATCTCTGCTACCACGCCCTTCTTCTTCTTCTTCTTCTCTTCGACTGCGCCTGCCCTCTTCTCTGCTTGAGCGCTTACTGCCACCATGGCTCGATCTCTTCGACTCACGTCTGCTGTCTCGTCGAGACAGATCGTCGTTTGCCTTGTCCCTGCTTTCTTGGTCGCCGTTGGCGGAATCCTTTCTCCCTCCACCGAGACGCGCGGTCTTACCGATCGGTTCAAAAGCTTTATCTACATACTTGTTGTCGCTTTCCATGAGTGCATTGATGCCTTTCAACATTAGAACGGCCATGGTCGTAGTATTCTATGTTCGATGTTGGATTCAATTCAGAGAAGTCGACGTTAGGACAGTCTTGCTCAAAGGGCCGTTGTACCTATTGACTTAGTGCGGAGTATCACTTATATATTCTCACTGATCGCTGCACGAAGACTGCAAGGTATGACCTCCCAGGTCAGGCGGCGAGGTCAGCAGCTACGTCATCATCACTTGCAGATATTGGAAGTTACACGATCTACGTCGTCAGTCCTCAATTTTTAAGGTTTGATGTCAGGGATCGGCGTTGCAGATATGCTGCACTTCTTGCATGCCACTCTAGGCATGCCACGTTGCGCGCATGTAGACCCCGCTCAAAGTGGCACTTTCTGCCTTCTCGCCTGGATGTGGCGGCAACTTCTGTTGCAGACGGGTGTTTGTGAACCTCAAGCAAGTCTGTGGGCGATCATCTGTTACAGATATGAATGCGTCGCAGAATGCAACGAATCCTGCGAACAGAAGTACGAAATTCCAAGCGATCTTGCTTAGGTCGGCGAATCCAATCACGTCTGGCCTTGATGACCAGCACTTTGTAGATGGTGTCACATAAAGCCAGGCTATTGGAACCTCTCTTGTGCACACCCACGTCCGAGTGCATGCAGAGGCTCACGTAGGCATGCTCTCGCTATGTTACGATCCTGATAATGTGCAGTGTGCCGCGCATCCAGGCGCTCGGTCCCTAGTGCTCGAGCGGGTTTTGAAGTCCGCGAAGATCTTGCCGCCTTGACGTATGAAACCGGGATATGCTGTCTATATCAGGCTATAGTGACGCTGCTACCAGCGTTCTGGCCACCAATGTGTCGGTGAAGAGAAGCAGTGATCTGACGCACGCTGACATAGCAGTGATGAGGAGCAGTATATGCAGGCGAATGTTTGACTAGATATGAGAACGCTGGATTGCAGCATGCTTCAACTGCTGTTACCACGCAGCTGGACAGGTAGCATTCCGGCACCCATCCCATGATTGCACATGCTAGGCATGTCTTGACAGCCACCATATGAGATTCCCTCGGCGATCGCGCTTGCAAGACGTGCACCTGAGCGCGGCAGTCAGCATCGAATCCCATTGATGGAATGGCTGATATGTGCCTTGGGCGGCGTAACACCAAGACTACGGTAGATTCGACTGAGATTTAGTCAGCTATTCGCAACGATGAGTGCTCTCCAATGATGGCAGTGCTGTTCAAATGCACGATAAGCTTCGAAATCCCAGATTTGGAAAGAAGCGAAGTTGATTGACCTACGGGCTCGCATCGAAGAAAACCATGCATGCCAATAGCAGGCAACCAGCGCTTTGGACCAAAGGTAGGGACGGACCATGGCCAATGCAGGGTGAAAAGAAGCGACATTGCCGCTTCGCCGCATTGCAGAATGCATCCCGTTTTGATGCGCTTCGGGCGGCCTTCCACTAGCGTTCATGAGCCGCCACTCCACTGTAAAGCCGTCCGTGGCCGGCGTCCGACGGTCGAGCCTGGCACGGACTTCAATTATATTGTACGGGTATCATGGCTCAGGCCAGAGGTTCCTACAATGTATGAGCTGTTGTGCATCCCACGAGGGGCTAGTTGTACTCCCGGCTTTTCCTGGTGTTGTCCGAAAATGCGGGCTGCAGCTGCTTAGAGAGAGGCGTCTGGCCGGCCCTTTTGCGACCAGGATATTAACCAGGATATTACACGAGCCATATCGCGTACGTTGTCCGTCAGCTGCGACTGCCGATCGCCGAAAGGTGCATGGTGGTATGAACGACGAAGGAGAAAAATCGCATTGGCAAAATCTAGGTATGCTAAGGCTGCCGGTGGTCTCGACCCAGCGTCGACTTCACGGCCTCCTCCGTTGGCCGCTTGACGAAGATTGCCGAGCCAGCTCTGGATAAGACAAGGACCGCTTCGTAAAGGTCTTCAACAGGTTGCATGCTCTTACAGCTCCTCGACCAAAATGTAGTCCTGCCGTCCTCTCGTCCATGCAGCCTTGATCCCGGCAACCCCAGCTCCCTCTCCACTTCCCCACCTCACACCTTCGTCCTGCCCATGATCTCCGTCATATTGGGCCGAAAGGTCATCACGACTTTCCCAAGCGGAATCCACCATGGCTAGAACCACTCTCTACTCCTCATCTTCTTCTCACACCATCCCTCTCCGTCCTCCCTAGACCGCACGAAACACAATGGCAACCACAAACCCCGCCAACCTCCCCGGCCAATCCGTCGACCCATCTCAAGCCCAGGGCGCTCAAATCCCCCTCCAATCCTTCAACGTCCCGAACTTCCCTCCCGAAGCCAGAGGTCTCAAAGCCCTGACTCTTACCAGCGACATCAAAGTCGACGAATACCAAAACGTCCTCTCCGAACCCTACTCCATTCCACCTCTGCCCACCAGCATCGAAAGCCTGACCCTCGAGCTCTTCAGCCTAGGGTATCCTCCAGGCTTCCTCACCGCATTGGCCGAAAGACTCCCAAACTTGAAGAGCGTAGTACTCTACAGCCAGCTCTTCGCCGGCATCACGCCCGAAAGCCAGCAAGACGCCATAGAATTCTTCAAGCGCCTGCGTAACTTGCGCGCCCTACATCTCCTCGACGTCTTCGCGAGACCCGGCTTCTTCACCGGCGCGGCACCATGGCTGAAATACAATACGTCCGATGAGCCTGGGGAAGCTCGAAGAGGTCTGATGTTTTTGGAAGTGAACTATACGTTCCGGCATGAAGATGAGGACTTCATGGGCAAGATCCAGGCGACGGAGTTGCCAGACTTGATTGGGCCGGGTTTGATAAGTTGCTCGTTTAATGTCTCTGAGCCAGAGGCCGCGGAGGATGACGAGCAGGATCCGAGTACGATACAGGAGGCTGGGAGTAAGGAGGGTGTGATGGCGTTTAACAAAACGTTGTCGGCGGGGTTGGTGGGGGTGTTGACGGAGGACGAAACGTATCCGAGGGGATTGAGGGCGTTGAATATTACATTGTATACGCTCTCGCCGAAGCAATTTGGTAAGGTGCTGGAGGTGCAGGAGAACGTGATGGTGCTGAATGCTACGGTTGAGCTTGAGCCAGGTGAGGAGAGCAAGAAGGAGCTGTTGGATGGGATTGAGCATTGCAAGAGCATCGAGCAGGTCGAGGTTGTTGCAAATCCTTCGTTGCAATTCTTCATGGAGGTATGTACATGAAGTCTGTTTCAGCTCCTAGCCCAATATCGAACCATGCAGATATTTGTTCTCTTTGAACGATGTAGATGCTGACGATATATATACAGGTTCAGAATACTCGCTCAACCACCCTTTCGAAGACCTTCCCGACATCTGATGATATGGATACACTTTCGAACAAATGCAGCAAACTTTCGTCCTTCAAAGCGAATGTCCTGCGGACCACCCGATTCGGCACGGTCGATTGGGAGAAGAAAGACGGCAAGTGGTCCGGTGGCGTGACCGACGGCAAGGGCGTAGAGGCGCCTCCATAATGCATCTTCCAATGTCACCTTTCAGTGTCCTGCGCCATGTGCTCTTCTGGAAGCTCAGGTGATCACGCTCTCTATGGAGCCCGAAGTTCGCACAGTTCTCTGCCTTTGCTCTGTAGCCATCACTACCTTGCACATCGCTTTCATCAGCCCTGAGGCTGATGCAATGTTAAGCCACCGCTCCACCTCTGCCAAGTCCCTTTGCATCTGCTTCTCGCCAGCTTCGCTTCGCCACCCGCCCCTCCACATTGATCCATGCTCAATGCTCTCAAGTAAGCCCTCGGCGTCCATCACTACGTTTCCGAGGGATTCGCTGTCATCCTCGGTAGCCACCTCGGTATCATGAAGCTCCCACGGAAGTTCTGACCAAGCCTCGATTTCCTTGCCGAGGAGCGCGAAATGCTTGTACGTGTTGAATACGGGACTAGAAGTTCCTATGGCAGTCTTGATGCTGTCAATGTCGATTTGGTCTAGGTCCGAGCCGACTATTGAGACTCTTGAAATGTTGCGCAGTCGTCGCAGGGGAAACAGCAGCTCTCTAGCGAATGACTTTTGGAAACTCGAGTCGAGCATGATTTTGAGGTGCTTAAGCCGGTGTCCGTCCATGAGGAAGGTTGCAAGGTTCAATAGACATCTTGAGAGCAACTCCAGGCCGCTATGTCCCGGCAAATCGCCGCTGCTTGCGCACTCGAGACAAGCGAGCAAGCCGATTGACAAATTCTCAGCTCGCCGTAAATGCTGAGGGAACTCTGAAGGGCCTGTCGTCAAAGATACAAAGCGATGCGTGGAGCTGTGAACCTGCTTGCCGATTTGCACATGGCCAATGACATGGTCATACATCCCAACGTCGAGTCCGATCCTTATCTTGACCTCATTGATGGCATGGATGACATCGCTCGCTTCGAGGTGTACTTGACGGGACACACGCAGGATCTGGGGGAAGCAGAAGCTGAGGCATGCACCAACGTCTTCTGGGATCGCGAGTACTTCTCCATACACCTGTTGTTGTCAGCGTGCAAGGCACATAACGCCGCTAGGTCGTCATCCTACTCACAAGATTACGCATTTCCGCCGGCAGATCCATGAACCGGAATCTCTTGTTCTTGTCTGCCTTCACTAGAACGGAAATGTACAGCGACTTCAGGGTGATGCCTTCCGGATACGGATCCTTCAGACCGCGATTAACGACGAAGCGCTTGAGCTCCCTGGGACTGCAGCGGTCATAGTCGACTTGTCGGCAATGCCACGCATACTTCGAAGTTGGCGGCGAACTGAGGTAAGCGCTCTCAAAGCTCCAAACACACAACCCTTCTCCCTCCAACGAGTAAGTGGTATGCTCGCTGATGTCGCTATCGTAACTCTCGTAGCTGTAGTCCGATCCGAAGAGATCTTCATCGCTGTCCTCAGAGTCACTGCCGTGGCCCTGATCCTGCTCGGCACCGCTGCTGTTTGCCGCGGCGACCACAGTCGCCGATTGTGCTGATGCTGGAGCAGTCAAAGCTGTAGTGGGCGCCCTTGTCGTGGCGGCGTTTGATCCTGCGGTCTCCCCGTCCGCCATGTTGACCTTGTGTACCGCGCAAAGTCGGATTCACGGATTCACGGATTTAAGACGCGAACAGCGTAGAGTGAGGTTAACGTTTGGGAACCTATGGGAGAAGGTTGAGATGGGGGGCAAAGTGATGAATCGTGAGTGCAAGTGGAGATGACAGGTCCTTCCTGCTCAGGCACCAGGCAACCAAGTCGCGTCCGCGAATCACGCTAGCACATGACCGCCTCGCAGCTTTCTCAAGCCAGCGACTGCTAGTAAATTCATGTTGACATCGAAATGCCCTATCTCGCGGAATTCCTGCCAAAATACCTTGTTCATCACTCCTCTTTATGGCCTCCTGCCCTTGACCCACCTTCTTCTCGGATTCTGCATGGGACACACGCATATAACGACTTTCATATATGCACGGCACATTGACTCCCTACATACTTCCATCCTCGGGAGGTAGGCCGCAGAAGCAGAGTCGGCAGAAGGCCGCTTGTTGAGTCTCTGTCTGCAACCGTCGAATGCTCAAGCATAAAGCCCACCTTGCCCTATCACTTCTCGGTATCGTCCACACATCACCTCATATCCACCCTCAAACATCATCCCCACCAACCCCATACTCCGCCAACCCCACCCTGATATCCCCCACAATCGCCTCCGCCTCCCCATGACTCGCACACTCAAAATCATACCTCTTCGTCTCCTTCTCCCGATACACCAACACCCTCATCATCTTCGGATGCTTCCGACTCACCTTGACCCCCACAATCGAACTCATAGGCACATTCGTCACTTTTCCTTGAGGAATAGCTCCGTACCCGCCGCCTTGCTCCTCGCCAGGTAAGATCTGCATGTACTCGGGTGTGATGACGAGGGTGCGCGGGTGCGAGGCGGCGAAGGAAAGAGGTTGTTTGCGCAGGACGTGATAGCGGCGGCCGAGGTGACCGGCGCCGGTGAGGTCGAGGAGGGAAGTGGCGGTGCTGCTTACAACGCCTTCGCCTTTGAGGCCGGCGTGTAGGACGCCGAAGCCTTTTTTCTTTTTGACGTCTTTGGCAGTTGGTGGTGTGTTCGGGACTAGTTCCAAAGGAGCATTCGGTGAGCTCGAGCCTGGTGAGCCTGATAGACCTAAGCCAAAATCGCCAACAGCACCGAAGCGGCGCCGTACAAGGTCGAGATTGAGGTTCGCGCCTAGAGCCTCGACTGTGCGGTCGCCAGGTGCTACGCTCTGGGTACCACGGACTTTGAACACATACAAGGCTTTGTCCAGACGGAGACGGGCGCACGCAACGTCGAAGAGCTCGGCAATGTAGGTGTCGCTGGTAGTAGGGATTGTAATGCGTTGAGTCTGGAAGGATTGTGGGTCGGTGAAGTTGACAGCGACAGTCTTTGCAGCGCCCATACGTGGTGTCGATGTGTTGGTCTGAGTCTGCGGCGCGTCAAGCAGTTGATTCGTACTATCCTTACGCATGGTTGAATTGAGCTGAGCAAACGAAGGCCCAGTGATCGGGTTATGAGTCGGAACTCTGCTTGGACCTGCAGGTGCCTGAGGTGCCTGAGGTGCCTGTGGAGGCTGCTGAGTTGGCATCGGAGGAGCCTCAGCTGGTGTCTGATCTTCCACTGGCGCAGTCTCTTCCTCATCGTCGTCCTCAGCATCTGCAGCCCTGACAAGACCAAACTCATCCCAAGGCTTGTCGCGCATCCGCCGTTGAGGCGGTCGATTATTGTTCGACGTAAAATCAGTGACTGGCCTCGTCCGCGCCAGAGCCGGAAAGTCCATATCGACTTCACCATCCTCTACCATCCTCAACTCCCAGTTCTCTACCTTAACATCCTTGCCCGTGAGAGGAGGCTCATAATCTTCATCGTCATACCTAAAAAGTGCCAGCCCAATGAGCTCATTGACAGTCGGTACACCTCCATCGCCGTCCTTCTGCCGTCGCATAGGCACTTGCAGAGGGTCTTCTGCGCTGTCAGAGAAGGGCGCATAGATCTTGATCCAGATTGGCTGCGCTTCTCCTTTGCCATAGAGCTCGGCGAATTTGCGGTAAGGCTTGTCGTCGCCACCGCTGGCTTCGCCACTCGGGCTTTTCAGTGCCATAGATAGTAGCCCAGTCGTTGGAGGCGCAATAGACATTGGTCTTCCAGGTGGCAGCCTCGGCAGCTTCACTAGATTTTCCTTACTGCTCTTCTTGGGGCTACCCTTATGTGTAGGCGTAACGGCTGTAGGTATACTGGGAAGCGACTTCTTCACTTCCTCGGACGCCTCTGCTTCACCAACAATGGGCAGTCCGGGCGAAGGCGGCGCACCATCGTGCTCAAACTCGTCGCTCAGATCACTAGCCTCGGCAACTTCCACGTCCTCCTCCTCATACTCATCCTCGAGCTCACTATCATCCGGCTCCTCTTCTGCGATCTTCTCTGACAACAGTGCTGGTCTCTGGGGCCGCGTGGGCAGTCGTTTCTTGAAGGTCTTCTCCGGTGCCAGACCTTCGGTGTCAGAACTCATCTCACTGCTAGTCGTCGTGTCGCGACGCGGTCTGCCAGTTCTGACCTGAGCTGCCTGCGCATTCGCCTGGGCGTTTGCCTGGTTGATCGCTTCCGTCGCGCCCAGGCTACTCGTGCGTGGCCGATAGCTCGGTGTGATGATGTTGACCTCAGGCCCAACCGCTTCTGCCCGTAACGTCTCACGCACCGGGCTGGTTCTACTCCTGTTCCGCGTGGGCATCTTGGCAAATCGCACACTCTGCGCTGGCCCTTCCTCCTCATCGCTGTCATCGCTTAAATCGGAGCTATCGTCCTCCTGCTCCTTCTGTCCATGCGTCTTTCGTCGCCGTCGCCCCTTCTCCGTCAAGCCCGAAAGAGGGACGACATCCTCGTTGCCACCATGACCGCTGATCAGTCCGCCGCGCCCCTCGCCTGGTCTCTCCTCCGCCGGACTATCGACCAGGCCATACCCGCGTCCCTCGTTGCGTGTCCGCGGTCGGGCAAAATAGTCGGCGGCGCCGGTGGTGGGAATGGGCGGACTGTAGCATCGCTTGACAGTCGCTGGCTCTGGCAGCTCCCAGCCGGCCTGTCTGAAAGCTGGATCGGAAAGAATGCTCGTATTGAGGTGGATCAGTCGCTCGCCCACGCCGTCGTGAATCGAGTTGAGATAGCCGAGTCGAAGGCGATATAGCGTGAACTCCTCGTTGAGGAGAAGCGACATCTTTCGAAGTAGTCCGCCAGTCCAGCTGGCTCCTGTGCGTTATCTCATCATAGCATTAAAATCATCCAAGCCGCATCCGCAATGTAAAGCATTCCCTGCATAACCCACGTGGCCTCCGAACTGCTGGCACGTACCGTGTACACGGTGGAGACTAATCCCAACATGGAAGGAACCAGATCGCGGGGAAGATCGCGGGGTATCAGCCTTATTATGGCCATTAATCAACATGGCTGCTCGCTGAGGCGACTACAATACCGTCGACATAACTATGGTGTTCTCTTTCGACGAGGGATTTCAACACGGATCCCAGCTATCACTCTGCCGGCGGACGTAGCCACATAGTCTACCAACATTGCAGATAGAGGCGGTATTAATCATCTTTCTGTAAAAGATCTTCCATGATCTTTGCTACTATATTTCCCATCGTTCTCAAAGTAAACCAATAGCCTTTTTTTGGCGTGTACAGACACTACACTCGCCGTAGCGGTGGTGACAGCCTTGAACATAATGTACCAAGCCGTGGCGGACAAGCGGAGTTTGGTGCTTGTTAGTGGACCGTCTGATCCCTTATCGGAGGTCAACTTCGATATTATTGATCTGCTTGCGCAATTGCTAAATTGATGGGGTGATGTGAAGACGTTCGTAGACCTTCGTGACTTAGCCAGAAAGCGTCAGGTGTAACATGTTTTTTGAGATGCTGTGATCGGATCCACGCGCGGGAGTCAGAGCGATTATTGACACCCGTGCCAGCTACGGGTCGCCAGAGGTTCTCATTTGGCTGCGGAAGGCTGACGTTGTAGATGAGGGAGTGCAGCGGTAGAAGACTTCGCCAGACCTCGCGCTCTGTCATGCTGCAATGGATTCATCATTCTTCATATGTACCGTACCGCCCAGACATTAACTCAATAAGCATAACGAGAACGCTATCACCGCATGACAGTGGAGTAGAAGGGTATCAGAATTCCCCAAGCACTGTGTGTCAAGACTCCGGCCTCCTTCCAACCTGCACACTCCTACTCATAAACCAACCTATGCACGCAGAACGAGCAATCAGCCAATGCAACAGCAACAAGGCATCTCAACAATTCTCTCAAACATCACATCCATCATATAAACACTGTGAACGCCCACAGACTCAGACTGTTGATTCCCAATCCCCTCAGACACTCTCTCTCGGGCCTGCGGTACCCACATCACCTCTCGCCAAGGACAGAAATGATCTTACCTACCAAGCATTCCTATCCCAGCCCGGATCCTGCACAAATGCCCCCAACACTCGACTCCCCGTCTGCAACAACGGATGCCCCACCACAATTTTCAGGAACCTCTCCAAGCCCCTCCGCCTCTCCTCGATCACATTATCGTCGAACCTGTTCAAATAAACTTTGCCGGGGAGAGGCGGGATGGAGACGCGAGCGGACTCCCGCTCGAGCAGATCGCGGAAGACCTCGAAGTCGGAGTAGCGGCGGCGCACTTCGGAGCGGCGCAGCTTGAAGGCGGGGATGTTGGTGCTGAGGCGGATGAGGTAGGTCGTGTAGCGGGAGGAGGGCGAGGAACTCGGTTGATGGGTTTGGGGGTCGGTGACCTGTAGTCATCCGAATTCTCTTAGTATATTTGGTTGAGGCGTAGAAGTGAGGGGTATCGTTGCGTACTTCAATCTCGAGGAAGTTTTCGGGCACGCCGTAGATCTCTTCGAAGCTCTGCGTGTGTGGGTTGCTCCCGGTCGAAGCGAAGCCGGTGGGGAGGCTCAATCGTGAGGATTGGGGTGGTGCTTGCGACTGTTGTGGAGGTGCGCCATTGTGGTCAGTCGATTGCGGTATCGGGTCCGGTCGAGGATCTATTCTCTGCATTGTGGTCGCTCTTTCCTATTATGGTACGCTCTACTTGAGCTCAGCAATGTGGTAATGGACAGATCCCTTCAGCAGAGAGCGTGTCAGTGTGCATAAGCAGAAGTAGAATGTGTGTGTATTTCTAGAAGAAGCAGGTGCGCAAGCGACCTTACCTCTAGAGCTCAAGGCCCGCCGAGATCCCTGCACATGCCGTCAGAGCACGTGCAAAGTGGAACTACTTGAATCTAGCACGTGTGCATGCAAAAGTCGCCGTCTTCCTCCGATACCAGGAAAAAGTGTAGTTAATGGCGAGCACCAAGGCTCAGATGGCTGAAGTAATAAGTTGTCACAAGGCAGTCATTCGAACGAGATGATCATACCGTAAGTTATGGACGCTCGCAGACTGGAGTCGCGGTCTCAGCTTCCGCGGCGAGTGCACCTAGGATGACTTCGAAATGCCCAAGGGCCCGGCTCTGCCTTGAACGTCACGATATACCATGGGCATCTACAAACTCCCGTCATCTTGCTCTGGTGGACGGGAATTATGCTCACACTGCCACGGCCGCGGCTGCATTGAATTCCGATTTGCGTCAAAGGACCCTACGACGGATTGACTTGAAACAAGGACTGCGCTACATGGAAACCTCCAATCAGACAGATCTTCAGGACTGACTTCGATAGGCCACAGTCTGGTCATATCGATCCGGCGACATAAAGCGTCCTGTACTGCCTAACCCATCTCTGCAATCTCCATTGCCCTTTCAGAGAGAGTATTTGGGGCGATATACACATCCGGGCTTTCCTCATGGTACCTCAGACGGATAGGGAGGCGGCCAGGCTTCATCAGGGCCGGGACTTCAGCGACATCACCTGTTTCGCATGCCATGGAGTCAGCTGATCAATGGATAACTACTCTACTCTGCAGGTCCCGCTTCGACATAACGCTAGTCCGTTTGGGTCTGAAGTTGCAGACGTGGAATTGCCCGTCAGCTTTGTGCAAGCATACTTGTCGGTTTCGTATGGGGCGAAGGCTATGCTTGGCATTCGGTGGCACATTGGCAAAAGTGCGGCTCGTTCTGTGGAGCTGAGTCGTGCTACGAGATCCCAGAGTTAGGGCAGTATAAATGATATTCTGTTTGATGTGGTTGGCCCACAGCCTTTCCAAATATAACGGCGGCCCTCGACATTTAATCCTATCGCCTCAAGCCGACAACATAGGGCACAGGGAAGCCGAGAATGTAGTGAGGGTGAGCTCGCAGTCAGGGCAGTGTGCTGTGCTCCACTTTGCGCATTTTGCAGCATGCGATGGTTTTCACTGAAACCAAATGGTGCTTGATCGAGCAATTCGATGTCAGCGCTCAAGAAAAGTATGGTCAGAGGAGCGGAAGGTCCTGACTAGATTCGATACAGGCATCACCAACGAAATTTGCTTCGGTAGACTCGTCAAGCATCCAAGTACCGCCTCTGTTCGTCAAGTCGGAGCACGATGCATTTTGCAAAGAGAGCGGCTCGACTGAGCATTCAGCATCGAGCAGTCTCCTGTGCTGCTTCCAACAAGATCGTCCAAAACATCACAGCGGCCAAGAAGACAAACTCCCGTTTTGAAGTGCCAGGGCTTTTCGCCAGGTATTCGCTGCCCTTGGACTGCTCTTAACCTATACGCAGATCTCAGACGACTTCATGGGGATTGTCCATGGCAGGGCCGCGCCAACGTCCAGAACGTAATGTACCATTTCGTAGCTACTGCAACACCAAGCAAGGCGATTGGGCATTAGTTGTAGCCCACGACGCCCAAGGGAGGGCTACATCGGCATTTTGGAGCGCGGACGCACGGCCGAATATAAGGACCTGGTCGAGACTCTGTCGCAGCTAAGAGAGTGCTACCTCATGCTAAAATCGTGCATAATGTTCGCCAAGATCTTGCGCGCAAATACGAGACAACGCCTCTACATCAAGGAGAGGATCAGGACACTGGAAGGATCGACTAATGCGACAACAGTCTTCGCCCACATCAGCAATCATAAAGCCCATAACTTTCATCACAATAGGTACAAATACCCAAAAAAAATCCTGTCGTATCAAACCCTCCCCGAGGTCCCGTTCACAACCCAACCACCCCCGCACCCAAAACGCCCACCACAACCACGCCCACGACCTCCGCCCTCGGCCTGCCCGCCCCATTCGTCGCCGACGCAACCACCATACTCGTCTTACTCCCCCCCGACGCAGTCCCAACTAACACCGACATCGCCCCACCCCCACTCACACTACTACTAACCACACTCGTCCCGGCCTCCTCACTAGCAATCGCCGTCACGAACCCTCCGCCCCCACCGCTGGAATACACGACCCGAGTCGTCGCCCAAGGCACCTTCTCGCTCTGCCCGTCGACGTACAAGGCGACGCCGGAGGGCGCGAGCGAGTACGTGGCGCCGTTGATGGAGGTGGCGGGGTAGCCGGCGATGACGGGGGTGTCGTAGACGAGGAGGGTGTTGTGGACGAAGGGGTCGGGGTGGTCGGGGTTTGTGGGGAGGGCGGCGGAGGCTGTGAGCGTCGCGGCGGCGGAGTGCGGGTTTGTGAAGGTTGCGATGGCTGTTGTTGTGGAGAGGTTTGTGGAGGAGGTGGTGGGGGATGGAGAGGTTGTGCTGCTGCTGCTGCTGCTGCTTGACCAGGTCGTCTGGCCGCTGGTATCGACCGGTTGCAGGATCGTCGTGACTGCGGTCGCGATGGTCGATGTCGCCGTCTTATCGCTCGTCGTGATTTCCGAGTAGACGGTGTATGGCTGGGTCAAAGCCTCGAGGGCATTGGAGGGTGCATCTGCTTTGATGTATGAGTTTCCGCGTAATCAACCACGCGATACGCATTTTATCGTTACCTTGCGCGGGAGCTCCGACGAGAAGGAAGGCTGCTGTGACTATGCGTGAAAGCATGATGCATAGACTCGTGGCTGGCATGGCATTTGATTTCGTTCCCGGTTATGGTCTGCGCGTCGCCTGCACTGCATTGCATTGCATACGGGTAGCACCATGTCTGCATCCCAGCGCGCATGCAGTTGTTTATCTACTGACGGATCTACGTCATGGCGAATAGATGGCGTGTTAAGTGCATGCCTTTCGCTATAACACACAGTACATGTACCGGGGTTGAGTACTAGTCATATTGTGTTTGATATGCGCGTGTGCATGTTTCAGCTTGAACTCCACGTGAGTCAGCCAGCATATTGATGCCAAGTGGGATGGATGCGGGATGATGGAAGAAATGGACGATGGAACGGTCATAGAGAAAGGACAGCGTTGCCCAATACCCAAATACAATCCTACACCCTCGTTTCTCGTGAAACCGTAATGCCTGCTATGCACTGCATTGTAAACGCATCGTAACGAAAGCACCCAACAACTCCTTGTGCCAATGACCAGGTTGCGTTTGCTGCGTGATATGCTCACTTTAGCGTTTCCGATCAAGCCCCGTACAGATTTACCAACATCATCGCCACCACTCACCCGTCTGCCAGGACAGATGCTCCTAGTTACTATCAGATGCTGCGCTGATGTCGTCAATTCTAGCGCCCGTAGGCTGGCGCAGCCATGGTCATGGCCATGTGATTGCGTTGATGGAAGGAGCCGATGGGTTGGAAGCCCCTACAAACATGTTAGTACAGTTTCTAGTCACAAGATACTTGTCACCCACCTAGCCAGATCAATACCCTCGTCATCTCCTTCGTCAAGCGCATGGTACCCGTTGGCGGTTGGCGGCGGCGGCGGCGGCGGTGGCGCAACCAGATGTCCGGATGGCAAGCCATAAGCGCCAGGCTGAGCCAGTTGCTGATGGTTGCCTTGATGATATCCGTTCGCAGCTTGCGTAATCCCGTTCATCGGCTGGGCTTGCTCATGCGAGATGGTCCGCAGAGGCTGAGGCGGAGGGGCAACACTAGACACCGAAGTCGGCGGCGTGAGTTGATGTTGCGTTGCTGCTTCGTCACTCTTTGGCTGCTGCCCTTGGGGCAATTCGTTCGCGAGTTGAGCAACTTGTTCCTTGTTGCTTTGCGCAAGCTGTGTAAGCGTCTTCGCAACGGCAGTAGCAGGCCTGCTCAGCGTTGGGCTGGCCTCGATGGCATCGCGAGTGTTGGTGGGTGGAGGCGGGCTGCTAGATCGGATGACAGGGCTGCCTTTGCCCTTGGCGTCTCCCTCGGGCTCGCTGGTCTTCTCTTCCTTCTCATCACTGCCTACCTCAGCCTCGATCTCCTTCTTGTCTTCGTCTTCAGTCTTCTTGAGGATGGAGAAGGGAGTCTTGAGCGGACTGAGGTCATAAGGTTTCCATGGTGTGCTGCCAACAAGGCCATCCATCTTCCAGAACGGCGCGGGGCTGCTGAACTGGATGAAGTCACTTGGCCGCTTGAGCGTGCTTGGAGGCGCAAGGCGTTGACTCGGACGAATGGGGAACGGCGTGTCCAGAGGACCGATGCGTCCGTCATCATTGACATACAACGCCGGAGGTGAGCCACTTGCGTTGCCAATGGCAGTGAGGTTGTTGCGCGCCGGGGTCGAGCGGCTCAGGTAGTCGTATTCGGGACCGTCATTGTTAATGCCAAGCCCAACCCGACCATCCTGTTGCCTCTTTGGACCACGGTCGGGAGTGTACGCTTCGGTGGCAGTCACGTAGAGGGGCTGGTAACCTTGAAGCGGTGGTGTCACATCGTCATCCTGCTTGATCCCATTGGCACCAGCTCTGACAGCATGCAACGGACTAGATGGCGATGCGAGAGTGCTTTGTGTCGCAGGGAGCGGCTGAGGACGTCTGCAGCCCTTCATGCCTTGCTGGACGAATGTGTCGAACTCGGTCGGCTCGATCATCCACTTCATGCCCTTACCAGGCTCGTCAGTGCGACGCGCAATCTTGGTGAAAGCCTTATTCAAGCTCAAGTTGTGGCGGATGCTGTTCTGCCAGCCGCCAGTGTTGAAGCGATAGAATGCGTAGTTGGCCATGATCCATTTGTAGATGTTGTTCAGAGTCATCTGTTGCTCGGGAGTGCTCAATATGGCCATCCCAATCAGTTGAGCGTAAGAGTGCGGAGGCTTGAGATCTTTGGCCTGGTCGGCAGAATAGTCGATCGTCTCAGTGGACTCCATCATGACACCGCGGGCGTAGTTGGCTGCCGGAGACGACTTCACCATCATCGGCTGCGGAGCCCGCATAGGAGTGCCTGGCATGGCTTGCATGGCACGTTGAGAGTGGGGGTGGAAACGCTGTTGCTGCTGGTGACCACCAAAGTCACCACCATATGGACCTGGCATCGGCATTTGAGGGACAGCGCCTGCATGGCTGAGCTGAGGGTTGCCATTCGTCCGCATGTCATCGTTCTCGTCGTCATCGTCCTCGGACGACTTTTGTGCCTGCTTGATGATGGATGCGTCCCAGATCGGGCCGTCGCCATTCTCCGCGGCGGTGGTGATGAAGGCCATTTGAGTGCTGGCAATCTCGATAACGCTGCCATTCCGCAAGTAGCTCTTGGTGCCACGCTTGAGCAGATTGTTGTCTACGCGTAGGCCGTTGCGGCCATTGACCATGATGAACCACTGCTCGCTGTCGCTGTCGTATGCTATCACGGCGTGCGACCGCGAGACCTGCCTGTCCGGCCCAAGATCAATGTCGACGACGGTCCGGGAAGACGGTGTGCCGGCATGACCGTGCTCGTCGGTGACCAGCTTCTCCTGCGCTTCCGGCCTGCCGATGTTGACCTCGACCTTCCTAATGATGTAGGCCCAGTTCCTGCCCGCAATCTTGCCGTAGCCCGGCACATTCTCCTGGCCCTCCAACAAGTCGTTGGCCCAGTCCTCGGCGGCGTTCACGTGCTGGGGGGCGACCTTGAGGTGCTGGATGATGTCGGTCTCGGTGGGCGCGGCGGGCTCGGTCTCGGCGTCGCTCTGATCGTGCGCTTCTGTGCCCTCGGTGTCCTCTCTGTCCGCTGTGCGGGTGTCCTTCGTCTTGCGTCTGGTGTTGCGCGAGGCCGACGCCTGGTTCTCGCCGCTGCCTCGGGCTCGCTTTCTGGACGACCGCGAGGGCGTGGCGATGGCCTCAGGTGTCTCGGCGTCTGATGGCTCTGGGCCCTCGGCGGCGGCTGGCGCACGACGCGCGCGCGTCTTGCCCTTGCGGCCCGACGGCGGCATGGTGGGCGATGGGTGCCGGACTTCTCCGCGCTGGCTCGTGGCGGAGTGGGCGATTCACGTGGGGTGGCCGTGGCGGGTCTGGAGGAACAACAAGTCAGGATGTGCCCGGCGCAAAGTGGCGACGCAGAGAAGTGCGACAATGACGGGCAGCGTGAGGGAAGGCGGCGGGTGCAGTGCAGTGGCGGACGGTGGTATTGATAGGTGTCGAGGTGGTCGCGCGTGCGTCCCCAGGGCCGGGCGCGTCTCTGGAATGGAAGCGAGCCCGATGTCAACACGCCCGCCGCTGGTGATATGCGCCGGGGTGGAAGTGCGTGGGTGGAGGCGAGGGGGAGAGGTTGTTTGCGGTGGTGGGTGTGCAGGACAACAATCGTTGCTTCCTGTCGCAATTGCAAGCGCAAGCATTCACTGCAGCGGCGTCCAGACTCGAGTGTTTACGGCCCAGGGCACGCGCCTGCCACCGACGGGAAATCCGCGCGTAGAATGACTGCCAAGCCCAGCGAAATCTCTTTACCTCGATTTCTGCAGAACCGCGCACTATTGTTCTTCACCACCCGACCCGCACGCTCCGTTGCCAATGGCGCTGGTTCATGCGTGCGCTTTCATCGAGAATGGTATAACTTGTAGTGCGGGCTATAATAATGGCAATGGTCTCCATCGTATTGGACATTCACCGTGCTGACTCTCGCATGCCAAACAAACAACGTCATCATCGGACTGCTGCGCGCAGGACCATCCCTGTCGGAGTACGAAGGTACTCCTGTACCTAATTAGCCAGGACAAGTATCAAGCGTGCTCATGTGCAGAGTCCATGCAAGGAATCCTCTTTGCTCCCGCCAGCAGCGTCCCGTACCCACCACCGGCCCAGCAAGAGAAACTGGGATGTCGCTCCTGGTATCTGCATTGGAAAAAGGAAGGCCCAAGTACCTGATACGTCTCAAGCGGAGATTCAAGCGTAGCTTGCTTCACGGAACATGTCAAACGCCATGAACAAGGCAGCTTGGTCAAGGTCTGGCCATAAGGGCGATGCTACAAACACAATGCTGCCGCACACTTTATCACGCCTTGAAAGCGTCCTGAATCACCCATTACACCATCAAATGTCCTATCGAGCCCTCCCAGAGCGGCTTCACGATTCATGATTCCCTCAATCAGTCAACCACTCCACTGCTTGACATGGTGCGACTGCTTGATGTTGCAGTTGACCGCTTGATGACACGATTGACTGCTGCTTGATGCAGCGCAAGCGTTTGACGCAGTCGATGGCCAGTTTGCGAAGGGGCGCTTTCCGATGCTGAAATGTTTGCCGACCAGCTTATCGGTTGGTTATTTGGCTAATGAGGTCACATTTTACAAGCAGAGCGAGGATGTTGTCGTGGAGAGGTCACGGAACATGCTACTATCAGTGCGGCAGCAACGGTGTCTCCCGATTGCGAGGCTCGGTCTGGCCATAAACTACTAAAGTCTGCCATCGACTCACTGGCAGTCCTCCAGGACGGCAATTCTATGATGGCTGGCGTGGCAAAATGATTCAGCAGTCCGATGCAGCATTGAGCTGTGGCTCCTCCGGAGAAGACGAATGGCGTCCAAGAACCGATACGAAAGCCCAAGTTCATATGGTCATGGCCAACGGAAGATATCATGTCGAGGATGGTGGGCCTTTGATGCTCTCTCGACGCGGGACTGGATGGTTGCTGGCGGAAGAGTCATGGCCCTTGCTTTGCTTTCACCAACTCATTCGTATCGCCGTTTCTGAGGGACTAAATTAAGGACTAGAAGAGGTATGCATTTGCTGTTGCGTCGAGACTCATAATCTCTTACGCACGAGAGAACAGAGGCCGTCGTTCAGGCTTACTCTCAGAGAATGCCACGCCGCGAGGACATGTGTCGTTTGACGCAAAGACTAGCCAAATATTCGAAGCATTCTGAATTGCGAACGAGAACTATACGTCACTCACAATACTGTACAGACATGACTCCGGTCACGTGGCAGGATGCCATCGAGCAAGTGCAGTAGGCCTGGTTGCACCAATTTCGGAGGTTGTCCAAACGCGCTCCGATGCCTCGACGTTTCAACCCTCTACGACTTCGGATCCATCCTCTCTCATCAATCTCCTCTTTCTCTCGTCGGCCACGACGTCGCTGACACTGATCCTGGAACGTGCGTTGCCTCAAGGAAAAGGTGCAGGTACGGCGTTGAGAAAATTGCAACTTGATTGATCTTCACCGCTGGCTTCTCTTCGGGTATCTCCAGGATCAAACATGCCGTCGTTCCAGAGACCTGGGGTGTTACAGCGACCAGCTTCATCCTCTTCACTGGCCCCAAGCATCTGGACAGACTGAGAAGTGCTCCGAAGTATCATATCTTGCTTGCTAAGCCCTCTCTCAGTGCTGAAACCTGATCCTTCTGACTGAACCGAACCAAAGACCATGTGAGACGTGGTCAGCTTCAGAACTGCAGTTCACCAACCACTCTGGTGTGGCGTCCACTCTGTATGAAGAGGAAACGGCATCATCTAGGTGGAACCGGGATCCGACAATGGGCATGCGGTAGGTAGCATATAGCAATAGATTGAGGGCGGCGTATTCCTCGCCAAAGACCTTCGCCAAGTCGAAACTATATCAAGGCAAAGGTCCGCCATACAACTCAGTCTTCAGTTCTCTGCAGTCCAAAACGCTCGCTTCGCTTCTATTCCTTCTCTACGCAAGGTCGCTGGTTCGACCATTACATTCATTTATCCAACATTAGAATACAAACCCGGAAGGACTCGCAACCATGTACCTCCCCAACACCATCAACCTCCTAATCTACAGCACGCACCACGAAAACGCTCCGCACCTCGACGCCCCCCTCATCGAACACAACGCCGCCCGCCACCTGCGGCCCATCATCCTCAAGATGCGCAAAGTCCGTGGCAAGACCAGCTGGCTCCTCCGCCGCTACGGACACTTTTTCGGCGCTCCGAAGAATGATCCCGAGGGTGTGGCGCACAGGGCTTTGCGAGTTGACCCGTATGTGTATGCGTTGACGAGGGAGGAAGGGTTGTTGGGGCAGCGATTGCAGGGGGAGTTGATCTGGCCGAGCACGATTGCGGAGAGGGTTGTGGGGTGGACGGATTTGAGTGATGAGGAGGTGCGGGTGGAGTGTATGTTTTTGAATTTTGTCGTGAGGTTTTGTGGTTGTGCTGACGAGGTCATGTAGCATTGAAAACTCAGGCTTTCGTCCGCAGTCGGAATGGAGGGAAGTATCATATTAGGCATAATAATTGCCAGAGTTTCATCGCGGATCTGTTGCAACGTCTTGCGGGCCAGGACCAAGTTGCGGATGCTTCGTCGACCAACTCTGCTAGGTCGACGGACACTGGCGGCGAAGCTAGCAGTCTCGTGGCCAGCCAGACCGCGGCTTCAAGCTTGTCCGATACGGATACCTTGATCTCCCATTCGCTGGACAGGGCCTCGTTGAATGTTGCAAAGGTGGCCAAAATTGTGCTTGGGAAGGTGGACGCTGCGAAAGGAGAGGAGAGCAGTGCGACGAAGCGGCCGCAGCTTGTGGTTACCACGACGGAGGTCAGGTGTGCCGCGCTGGAAGTGCCGGCTTGATGGCAATGAGATGTTGGGCCGTTGATCGGTGATTGTGTTGGAGCAATGTGTGGCGAGGTTTTCGTGTTCATACTTCTCGATTAGGATTGTAAGTCCTGGCGACTTTGTCAGCTCGATCTGGATACATGTATGGTCTCTTGCTCGTGGGTGAGTGGGTAGGCAGAGAGCCTGTGTGGTGTTTGCATTGGTCATCAGTAATGGTGCTAGCGACTTCACGCCTCCCATACTCATTCAAGTCTGTATGCAGAATCCATTTTCACCACGCTGAAGTCTCGATAGTCGCTTTGCTTTTCATTTTGGCGATACTTTTCAGTGACATGCTGCACGGCAGAACTACAGTGCCATCGCGTGCGGCGTATGCAGCCCCCTGACGAACAAAGCGAGCATTGCTGGAGGAAGCATGAACGAACTCACGTTGCGGCAAGGCTATCAGGCTGGCAATGCCGAGAATGTCGAGCTCTACATGTAAGAATGTCTGAATAGGAAGGAACGAAGATGCAATGTGCCTTCTTCCGCCACGTGCCCCGCGCGCTACGTCACATGTTGACATTCACATGAAATCGTCATGGAGGCAAGACCAAAGACATTTGCGATTCTGAACATGCCCCGGTGATATTACATGTCGGGCTGTTCCATGACCTAGGCATCATAATAAAAACCAAATATGGCCGCCGACGGTGCTACACTCACACCCGAGCAGTCGCACGCACTATTCGACATCCTGACCCATCGCGAGACTTATGGCGAGATTGAGGACTTCAAATATCCCGATGCCATCAACAACTACGGACCGCCGTTTCAAGACCACGTGAAGAAGTCGCAGTCGCCAATATTGCAAACTTTGGTTTCCAAGTTCGCCTTGAAACTACCAGGTTTGCGCGATGTCAGTCCCGAATTCTGGAAGGTCAGGGTGGAGGACCTGGTTAAAGAGCTGGCGGATGCGGAGTTGAGTGAGAGTTACGACAAGGGCGTACTGGGGATTCGAAAGACCTTAGCGACCGCCATATCAGCCCTCATCGAATATCCGGCCAGGGGATGTTTGGAAGGAGTGCACACAGACCTGCCAGACAAGAGCAAGCAGTACAACGTCGACAACCCAGATGATGTTTTGCAGTCATGGCGAGATGCCCTCCAGCTTATGGTGTACGGTGATTTGATTGATGAGCTCTTCGCAAAGGCGGCTGAGACGGATGACCTGAGCAAGCATTCAAGTCTCGTGCAGGCCATGCATGAATTTGTTGTCGTAAAGTAGGTAAGCACGTGCTTGTCATTGGGCCAGTAGTATTCAGATGACTGACTGTACCAGTATTGCTTCTCTGATGCACTACACGCTGGTGCTATCCCCGGAAGGTCCTACTCTGCTTCGCATGATCCAGAGCGTACACAATATGCTTCCTTATGTGGTCATACGGCAGACTTTGAAAATTGGCAACGTGGCTTCGATGATTAGCGCCATGATGCGGGTGATTTTGACCAAAGCCAGTGTGGCTAGCATGACCAATTGGATTGGATTGACATCGGGAGCGGACGAGGGCATGAATTTGTTGCAGCAGTATGTATGGATTAACGCAATGACAAGCTGGCATAGCTGACAATCAACAGAATCATCTCGCAAGTCCTCGGCTGGGACAAGCGAGAGCTTCGAAAACGTGCCGAAAAGATTGAGAAGGATAAGGATGCACCGCCAAAGGAGGTCCGCGAAGAGCTCAAGGACTGGATGGGACGTTCACGCGCAGAACATGACGAATGCCGTCGACAAAGCAGAGAGCAGCAAGTGTCCATCGTCTCAGTCATCATGGCCATGTCTTCGCACTCAACTGAGCTTTCAGAAAAGCAGCATGCCAATGCGCTCGAATACTTGGCTCTCCACCTGGCCATCCGAGACCGGCAGCAGATTGTCAAAGTCCTATGCAAACGAAATCCGGACCATCTGACCGCTGCTATCAAGGACGCTGTAGATGCTTACACCCCTATGATTCGGCATGTCCATCAAGCTGTCAACTTAAGCGACACGATCTGGGACTTTGAACGCTTCGTCACGGATATGCTGAAGATTGCAAAACCCAGCGGAGCCAAGGGTGAGGAGAAGCCGCCTAGCGTTGAAGACTTTGTGGATTTGCTGCATAGACATCAGAGCAGTAGTCACAAGTTCTTACACCAATTCGCCAAGAACGGCAAAGAAGTGACAGGGTGGTGGCAAGACTACGTGCATTACGCCGCCGCGCAATTTAAGCAGGGGGGGAACCCGCCGCCTTCTGACTTGGCCGTGCCGGAGGACGTTGCGACGGCGGGAGGTGTCATGAAGGGCATTGAGAAGGCCTTCGCCGATCTAAGCAAAGACGACCAGGAGGTTGTCAAGAAGGAGCTGAGCGCATACAGTAAATACCTAGATGACCTGCACTCAGCCTCAGCAGCGCGTGTCAGTGCCGTCATCAAGCGCACCCATTCTACGCCATACGGACCTGGAGCCTATCTAGCGAGATGGCAACATCTGATGGACACTACGCTCATCACTCCAGGCACGGCGAAAGGGCCGGTGAGATATGGTGCCAGCAAGAGCGTGAAGGAGGAGGGCAGGAAGGACGTTGATGGGGCGGAGCAGGGGTTTGTGAGTGAGCAGGAGGCTGAGAGTGTGGTTAAGGTGACGACGCCGGAGGTGCCTGATGTGAAGAAGACGCTGGAGTTGCTGGGGAAAAGGTTTAGGGAGATTTTGGCTGGGGCGTGAGTTGAGGTGGTGGAGTAGTTCTATTACGGCTATGTTCTTTTTCAGCTGTACACACCTGTAGAACATGGAACTTCACCAAGACCTCAGGGCCGCTACCCGGTATCAATCAGCTCCACGGCATGAACGTCTGCACTTTCGCAGCGAGCGGCTGCTGCGGCTGCGCCGGGAATAAACAGACCGCAGAGTCTCCGTCCATTATTTAGCCGGACGAGCATGTGCGTGAATGTCTTCCGATACCGCTTGCCCCGCGTCTGTGACGCGCTCCAGCAAACGATTTGACTTTCTACCCTCGGGTCTGCTTCTGCATGAAGGTGCAGCACAGCTGGTGGTGTAGTAGACGTCGACATTGTTCCGCCGGAAACCTTCTCCCGCCTTTTTTACCATGTCTGCACTGCGCCCATTGACTGCCAGAGCATTCGCGGCATCCTCATCCCTCAGTCCGCCCATCTCAACAGCATCCAGGACTTTCCCTCGGCCAATTGCTGCAAAGCTCACCCAAAGAAGAAACATGGCGTCGTCGCAGATCCCCAAGATCAAGGTCAAGAACCCGGTCGTCGAACTCGATGGCGACGAGATGACCCGCATAATATGGCAGGACATCAAGGACAAGTTCATCCATCCGTATCTGGATATCGACCTGAAGTACTACGACCTTGGTCTGCCGTACCGAGACGAAACCAACGACCAGGTTACCCATGATGCCGCCGAGGCTATCAAGAAATATAGCGTTGGGGTCAAGTGTGCCACCATCACACCTGACGAGGCGAGAGTGGAGGAGTTCAAGCTGAAGCAGATGTGGCTCAGTCCTAACGGCACCATTCGGAATATCTTGGGCGGCACTGTTTTCCGAGAGCCGATTGTCATCCCCAAGATCCCTCGACTGGTGCAGGGCTGGAAGAAGCCTATCGTCATTGGCAGACATGCCCATGGTGATCAGTACCGGGCGAAGGATAGGGTGATTAACCAGCCGGGTACTTTGGAGCTGGTGTACACGCCCAAGGGCGGACAGCCAGAGAAGATCAAGGTGTTTGACTTTGAGGATAAGCACGAGGGTGGTGTTGCGCAGTTGCAGTACAACACCACGGAGAGCATCAGGGGTTTCGCGCACGCTTCGTTCAAGCATGCGTTGAACCTCAAGCTGCCCATGTACATGTCGACTAAGAACACCATTTTGAAGAAGTACGATGGCAAGTTCAAGGACATCTTCCAGGGGATCTACGAAAAGGATTACAGGCAGGAGTTTGAGAAGAACAAGATTTGGTATGAGCATAGACTTATTGATGACATGGTTGCGCAAATGATCAAGAGTGAAGGCGGCATGCTCATCGCCATGAAGAGTGAGTTCAAACAGCACTCACAACGTCCGTGAACAACCACTAACACACCTTAGACTACGACGGCGACGTCCAATCCGACATTGTCGCACAAGGCTTCGGCTCCCTGGGCCTCATGACCTCCGTCCTCGTCACGCCCGACGGCAAAACCTTTGAGGCGGAAGCCGCCCACGGTACCGTGACCCGCCACTTCCGCGAACACCAAAAGGGCAACTCAACTTCTACGAACCCCATCGCGTCCATCTTCGCGTGGACCAGGGGCTTGGCGAAGCGGGGGGAATTGGACGGCACGCCGGACGTGGTGAAATTTGCCGAGAGCCTGGAGGAGGCGTGCGTGCATGTGGTGGATCAGCAGGGGATCATGACGAAGGACTTGGCGATTAGTTGTGGGAAGAAGGATGAGTATGTCAGCACCACGGAGTATTTGAATGCGGTTGAGAGGAGGATGAAGTCGGTGCTTAGTGCGAAGTTGTAGATTGGTTGGGGCAGTGGAGGTTGAGGGGTGGATATACGTATAGACTTTTTTCCCGACGGTAGCTGGAATAATGAGTAGATGGGGAGGTTGTAGTATTGTATAAAGACCACTCGGGCTCCGTCCGAACAATCTCGGTGGATGCTAGAAGGACTACGCACCAGAATCGTACAGTAACGCCCCTCGCGCGACCTGCCGGCCATGCCACAATTTTCCGACTGCCCTCCAGGAAGCATGCACATTCAACAGAACGCGTAAGGTTGCGCAAGTGTGGACCCTTCCTCCACATGTCACCGAGCCACCCTGCATGCAGCCGAACTACCATGTGGTCGGATTTGGCTCTAGTCTCGAGCAAGCTTGTGCTTGCGAGGTGGAGCTACAGAGGGCATGCATTTCTTGTTGTGCAAGGCCTGGTGCAGCTCTGTTAGCAGCGTCTATGACTGTAGATCAAACACCGCTTTAAGTAGTGCTATTGGCTGTCAATCGTTGTCCTCTGAGCGCGTTGTTATCCTTGGGTGATTGATTGAGTCACGACTCAGCAGCATCTTGTTGAAAAGACACGGGCTCCGAGTGCAGGCCTACTACTGATCGAGTGACGCTCCCGTCAGCGCAATGATACATTCGGGCCGCGGCTGTATTGAGGTGTCGGAGGCATCCTCAGGTAATGCCAATCTTGCCATGTTCGATAAATTTACCCCTGAAGAAGCCCCGAGAAGCATTGCTGAACCAGATCGCTTCGCCTTCCTCAAGATCATCTTTCTGAACCGAAGCCTCGACGCACAGTTTGTTCTCCAGCGCCCATCTCCTGGTGGTGCCCTGCAGGCCGCCAACCCACGATGGTGGCGTGACCCACCGCCCATCGCGCCAGAAGTAAGGAGTGCTGATTGAGCCGTCTAGTACCTCTCCAGAAGGATCATAAAGTAGCACTTCCTTCAGTTCAAAGAACGACTTAATGCCAGCTGATCTCCTTGCACGCTCGTAGCAAGCTCGATCCGACGTCTTGAACATTGTTGACTCGCTTGCTTCGGTGGGTTGGTCGTCTAACGTAGCGGTCCATTCGGGTTCTGATGGGAAAGGGGGCTTGCCGAGCGTGGAGGGGAACAAGTTCTCTAGTGGCAGTGCAGGTGAAGGCATCAACTCGGTGTAGCTCCTGCCGCCTTTGAAGACCCTGTGCTTGATCCGCAAAGCTGCCGGGTGTTGGTCAGGGTGCTTGTCGTGCCATTGTTGGACAGCCTTTTGCAGGGTGTGCAAAAGTTCTTGGGGACTACTTCGTTCGATTGAGAATGTCCATTTGACGACTTGCAGGCGAGTCCAGTGGTGCTCGAGCATGTAGAATGGTGAGGACATGTTACAGGAAGCCTTGGTGTTGTGCTCTGACTTCTCCAGCGTTGGGTCCCAACGGACTGTGGTGAAGACGAACGCTTCGTTGCTACCGTCGAAGGCGTAACCTGACGGCTCTTGTGAGCTCTCTTGGCGGCCCATGTCGAGTTTCGATGCTAGACACCAGCGGAGGAGACCAAAGATAGTGCCAGGGCTGGAATGAGGCGTTACCGATCCCTGTTCATCACAAATATGACTCCCATATCAGAGGACCGGAAATCTGAGTCTTTCAGAAGCCCGTCTTCACAAGCCGCAGAATATCATTCTGCTGACTCAAGCAAATGCTGACTCAAGCGCTCGAGCAATGCTTTCCGCGATGTCAGTCCAGAGGCTGCCGAACACGTTATCTTATAAAAATGCCTTGTCTCTGAGTGGTCGGGATTTCTTATCAGCGCGGCGCGCGCCATCAAAGTCACCCCACCATCCATCTCACCGCCTGCTGAATCCGGAGACAATGCAGGGTCTGGTCTCGCCTTAAGACCGGTTGTGCTCGCGTGCGTTGTGAGCAGAAACATCAAGAGACGGTAGACCTCGTCGTCGCGGACCGAGGTTCTCCGGCGGAGAACCACGATGTAGAAGACATGCAGGAGATTCACGAGGCTGCTGCGCCAGAAGCCTGCTGTGCCCGATCCTAGGCCATGATCGCGGGATTGTGTACTTTCGTACCTGCATACAGCCCACGCATGCTATGCGGGCTCTTATCACGGCACAGTCGATGCTCATGTGGCCTGACGGTGGTGGCTGCCGGGAGAAGGCGTGGACGGAGTCTCATGAAGGTGAATAATGGGCCATACATAGCTTCCAGATGAGCGTCTTGTGGAAGATCTCGTAGTTCGCCAGAGGGAGCTGCAGCGAACTCAATAGGGAAGGCAGTCAACAAACAGTCAAATGCTCTCGGCCAGATCGCTGAAGGTAGGTAGCTGTGGAAGAAGCAAAATCCTCCACGAGATAAGATGCCCTTGAATCATATGGCGTTCGAACGGGACGATGCACCCCAACTGTTCGATAGATGTGTCTCTTGATCATCGGTGGGCTAATCACCTTGCTCGTTCTGTTTCTGAGTGTGTACGGAAATACGGAAGTGCACCTAGGTGGGAAGTAAGCCAAGGCCTTGGGCCCAGCCGGCGAGCCAAGGGCAAACTTGATGAATAGTAGTACAGCGCCTGGGGCGCTAAAAGAGGCCTGGAGCTTTGACCATCGTCTGGCAGAATCATTAAACACACCCGTCCCTCATTCCTAGACTTCCCTCCGCCGCGAACGTACGACCTTTCTTCACCCCTGCGAACCCATTCAATTGGAGCAATAGAGCTCAGCACTTCACACAGAAGCTCGCCATTCATCGCCCAAGCAAAGAGAACCATCGCCTTCATGGTCCGCTTACCCTCTGACGGCATTGAGCTGCCGAGCCAAAACTGACCTATGGAGCAGGCTGAGAACGTCTACATTTCGAACACTGCGAATGTTGGTACTTTTCGCTCTCGCATGATTACGCCGCGCTGACTCCTCGCAGCTGCAAAAGTACCTGCAGCTCCCGCAAAAGGGCAAAGTCATTGCCGAGTACGTCTGGATCGACGCATCTGGCGGCACTCGCTCCAAGTCCAAGGTGAGTCTTACAAAGGACTGGATCATTGTCAGGGCACGACGAGATGGCCGTGTGGCAGGACCGGTGGCCGGCCTCAACAAAGAGACCCCACGGTCGGGTTTGCTCTACTCTGGAACACCGAGGTCGCCCGGGCTTCGGTAGCTCTCGGTCTCTGCAGCAGTCAAGCGGATCTGTTGACTGCGCGGGTCTGGAAATGCCGCGATTGGGTTGAGGTCATGAGCAAGCTCGCAAGCGGGTATTCCGCCACGCCACAGCCATGCGAATCAGTCTGGGCGGCGTCGAGGGTGATGGGACGGTCAAGAAGACGCATTGCTGACTGCGCATATTACAGACCCTCTCTTCAGTCCCAAAAAGTATCAAAGACCTTCCAGAATGGAACTTTGACGGTTCGTCCACTGGTCAGGCGCCAGGTGACAACTCCGATGTCTACCTCCGCCCAGTAGCCATGTACCCAGACCCTTTCCGCCTCGGCGACAACATTCTCGTCCTCGCGGAGACCTGGATGTCTGATGGCAAGCCGAACGCCTACAACTTCCGCCACGATGCCGCAGTCGTGATGGAAAAGCACGCCTCGCACGAGTTCTGGTTCGGTCTGGAGCAGGAGTACACCCTCCTCGACCCCACCGGCTGGCCCTACGGGTGGCCGAAGAATGGATTCCCAGCCCCACAAGGCCCATACTACTGCGGTAACGGCACCGGCAAGGTCTTCTGCAGAGACATTGTCGAGGCCCACTACAAGGCTTGCTTGTACGCAGGCATCCAGATCTCAGGAACAAACGCAGAAGTCATGCCCGCTCAGTGGGAATACCAGGTTGGTCCTTGTGAGAGTATTGCCCTTGGCGACCAGATGTGGATGTCCCGTTTCCTCTTGCACCGCGTGGCTGAGGAGTTCGGCGTCAAAGTCACTTTCGCGCCGAAGCCAATTCCGGGTGACTGGAATGGTGCCGGTCTGCACACGAACGTCAGCACCAAGGAGATGCGCGCGGACGGCGGCATGAAGGCTATCGAGCAGGCTTGCGAGGCATTGAGCAAGCGCCACAAGGAGCACATGAAGGTCTACGGTGAGGGCAACGAGGCCCGTATGACTGGTGCGCACGAGACTGCTTCTTACGACAAGTTCTCATGGGGCGTTGCCAACCGTGGTGCTTCGGTCCGTGTCAACCGATCGTGTGCTGAGGAAGGCAAGGGCTACTTTGAGGACCGTAGGCCGGCTTCCAACGCCGACCCGTACCAGATCACCGGCATGATTGTTGAGACTGTGAGTCACGATTTGCAACACACGACAGACCATCATAGGTACTGACTGCTTCGCAGCTGTGCGGTAAGGTTGAGGGCGCGGACGTGTACAGCAAGTCCACCGAGAGCACCGCTCAGGAGTTGGAAATGAACGTCACAGTCAGCAAGCCATAAGCGACCGAGCCCGAATGACACAATACGCGCACCGTGACGAGCAGAATGAAGAAGAGCAGACTGTGGGGAGGTTTAGTGAAGATGGAAGGGATAGTGAATGGCGTTTGATGCGATGCGATACCTCTGTTGGGCACCTGCCAACGGACACTGGCAGTGCTTGATGCTTGATCAAGAGCTTGGAGGACGTGCGGACTTGGTTTATGGTGTCCCATTCCTCTCGGCATAGGTCAAGCATGAGATATGTGTCTAACGAACGACTTCTTGGCCTCATCGTATTCTTCTATATCCCGAAGGCATACGCAGCCGAAGGTATAGTCGTCCAAGATATGCTTCGTCCACCCACGAAACTCGCAACATTCACACCGCAGAGTCTTGAATTTGATGATGGGTATGTCGCGCGCAATCAATCGACCGACGCGTGGTAGATATCAACTTGCCTCATACGTAGTACGTACGCAGCCGAATCCTACCCCGACCACGCGGCATTTCTATACGAGAGTCGTCCCGCGCCGAAAGTAACAGGCAGGATGATGCCCGTTGCCTATTCTTGTTCTAATTTTGCTTCCGCCACCGAACCACGCTCTTGTTCATGTACTACTGGGTACCCATGTTTCATTCATCCAAAGGTCTGGATCTCGTGTATGGTCTTCGATAGTAGCCAATCTGGCTGGGACCACTTTATACGAGGTTTGATTACGTTTCTTTCAATCGATCTGCTGGCTCGTCTGACGGCCTTGAACGAGAGAGATGGTCACCTTCATCAGGTGACGGATTGATGGAATTGCTGTAGTCCCATCTACATTCCAGCGCGTCTTCAGTGTCGAGTCAATGTCGTTCCGTTCGTAGGTGACAAGTGTGGGCGATCGAGTGGTCGGTTGGTATCCATCTTCCACAGCCGTTTGTGCACACAGGCACGACAGGTCCTGTGAATTGACCTTGGGAAGCACGGCTGGCTGATCTTGTCGTTACTTTTATGCCCGTCCACGCGTGGCCCACCAGCCAGCCGGCTGACTGCGATTGCTGCGAAGACTCGCATGTGAGCCTCGACAAGACCAGCTCAGCATCGTACCATGAACAATTCTTTTGGCCTGCACCGCATGTAGAAGGCCCGTCAGGCTTTCAGACCTGCCAGCCAAGTCGCCGGGCTGTCGGCAGAGATGATCATTGTGGAGTCGAGTGCGCGTTTCCGAAGTGAAAAAAGCTTGGAGCCCCTGATCACCGCCACCCAGAATGGGGCGCAGCATTATTCCACTAGCATTATTCGTCGCTCGCGTGCTGCACGCGTCGCCACCACAGTCAGCTTCCATGTAAGCTGCCAATTTATCATCTGTCGCGACATGATTGTGACAGCCCTTCGATTGTTGCCATCGTCCATTGTTCTTTAACTGTCTTTCACTTGCGACATTATTATTATTATTGTCCACTTTCGTTAACTTGGATCTGCGACGCAAGCCAAGGGTCCAGCGGCCGTCGTCATCCACGCAGCCTTGTCTTTGCTGTCGGCACTCCGGCGAATCAGGTGGCTGACCGTCCGTTACAACGCCGCCATCACTACCTGATAGCCACTGCTGTTCGTCTTTCGCCGCCAAACACGGACTGAGGCCTCATCATTGCACCTCGTCTCTTTCCTTGCCGTCTCTCGCTATACAGGACGTCGCAGCAGGAGCGACCAGGACAAGCATCACCGGACCCCCCCTCGCTACACTGCACACGGGCGCGTGCTCACTTGCCCCTACCTTTCTTTCCGGTCGCTCGCCCGCGGCTTGTCCGGCCTGTCTGACGACGACTCCTCATCACCCACCCCTACGGCGCCATCGCCTCTCCCACGCCCACATACACACGCACCCACACACCACCGCCATCATGAAGCCGTCAATAGCATCGTTATCATGTGTGCTACTCGGCTTCCTACACCACACATCCGCAGAGCGCATGCTCTACTCTGACTCCCTCACCTCCTGCCAGGCCAACTCCAACTTCTCCGCCACCCAGTTCGATGTCGTGCTCACGCCCCAGAATGAAAGCCTGTCATTCAGTATCAATGGTGTCAGCACCATCAGCGGCAACATCACCATCGACCTCCTGGTCTACGCCTACGGTCTGCAGGTGTACCAGACCACCATCAACCCCTGCACCTCCGACTTCTCCGGCCTTTGCCCCATGACCGAGGGCCCGATCCAATTGCCCACGTCCAACGTCGATATTCCTGGCGACAAGCTGTCACAGGTGCCCGGTATTGCCTACACTGTGCCGGATCTCGACGCCAAGGTGCAGCTATACTTCAATTCTACCGACACGGGAGCGTCGACTGCTTGCGTGGAGGCAGAGCTGTCCAACGGCAAGACGGTGGATCAGAAGGGTGTCGCGTGGGCCGTGGCGGTCATCTCTGGTCTTGCGCTGGTGGCATCGGCAATAACATCGGGGTTGGGACACTCAAACACCGCTGCGCACGTCGCGGCCAATGCTTTGGCGCTGTTCAGCTACTTTCAGGCGCAAGCCTTCATTGGCATGACCGCCGTGGACCTACCGCCCATCGTGTCATCCTGGACACAGAACTTCCAGTGGAGCATGGGTATCATCCGCGTAGGCTTCCTCCAGACAATAGCAACCTGGTATCAGCGCTCGACTGGCGGCACGCCTAGCACGATATTGTCCAACCTGGGCACTACGTCCGTCGAGGTGATGAAGCGCAGTCTGGACGCTGCACCGCAGCTCATGAAGCGCGTGGCGAAGGAGATGCATAACCACGTCTTGAGGATTCGCAGCAGCTCCACATCGACAACAACCTCAACCGACACTGTCACCATTGTTCGCGGTATCCAGAGAGTCGGTTTTCGCGCTGGCATTGAGGTCACGAACATCTTCTTGACAGGCTACATTTTCTTCATGATCTTCGTGGTGGCAGTGGTCATCGGAGTGGTTATCTTCAAGCTGATCTGCGAGCTACTCGTCAAGGCTGGTCATCTGAAGGGTGACAAGTTCCTGGACTTCCGCAATGGGTGGACCACAGTCCTCAAAGGCGTCATGTTCCGTGTCGTGCTGATTGGCTTTACCCAAATGGTTGTGCTCTGCTTCTGGGAGTTCACACGCAATGACTCTGGTGCCGAGATGGTCCTCGCGGTCTTCACCATTTTCACGATGCTCGCCATTCTCGGATGGGCATCTAGCAAAGTCATCAGGCTGGCCCGTCGCAGCATTGCCATGCACAAGAACCCAGCTTATATACTCTACTCGGACCCGGCGGCTCTGAACAAATGGGGCTTCCTCTACGTCCAGTTCAAGGCTACGGCATACTACTTCATCGTGCCGACATTGGTGTACATTTTGATCAAGGGTCTGTTTGTTGCCCTTGGCCAGGGCAGCGGTACGGTGCAGGCTATCGCGCTTGTTATCATCGAGGCAGGTTTCTTGACTCTCGTCTGCGTCATGAGGCCGTTCATGGACAAGAAGACGAATGCCTTCAACATCTCCATTTGCGTCATCAACTTCGTCAGCGCAATTTTTTTGCTGGTCTTTACCGACATCTTCAATCAACCAGTAAGCTCGCAGCTCAAAGTATGAAACCAGCATGGTCGCTAATAATGCTCGCAGGGCATCGTCACTGGTGTGATGGGCGTCATCTTCTTCGTCTACAATGCCGCCTTCTCACTGATCCTGATCATCATCGTTTTGGTCGCCTCCATCATCGCGGTCACCGCAAAGAACCCCGACACACGCTATCAGCCAATGCGCGATGATCGCGGCAGCTTCATCAAATCCCAATCTCAACTCACCACCGAGCTCGACGCCTTGGGCGCCACAGCCCGAGGTGAGACAAAGCAAGGGTGGAACAAGTCCGGACCCCGGATCGAGGATGAAGACGATGGTTGGTCTAGTGGATCCACGCCTCAACACCAGCCGGCCAAGACGGGATATGTGGACACGCAGTCCTACTCGATGACGGACACTTCGAGCGGCAGGCATATGCCACCAAGCTATTCCAGCCGCCAGGATATGCAAAGTCCGTACGAGAGCCAAACAGGCAGTCTGACGGGCTCGCAGCAGCATTTGCGACAGCAAAATGCGAGTCCTAGTCCCTGGCAGCGAGGCGCCGGATACGATTGACGAATCAACCCAAATCCATGAAAGCCATGCTGTGGTGAATGGAGGGCATGAAGGTGGCGCAGGCAATGAAATCGACGCCATTGAACTCCGGAGTTTCGGGGCAGTGCTTCAGCGGATAGAGTCCAACGACGACGTAAACCAGTTCGTCGACTTATACTTTCGAAGACCGGTCTCCGTGCACGCAGGGTGAAATTGCCTCTCTGAGCAGCCCCTTTGCACCGTTTCCTGTGGTGCACGGAAACTCACATTCGAGAAACAAGAAATGATCTAATGTGAATGTTGTATATAATCAATCGCATGGGCATGGCTTTGAACATGGCCGGTCGGGTTTGCTGGTCTGATCTTTTGGTTTTTTGCTTTTTGGATTAGCTTCTAGCGCTCTGTCGTGGCAGAGCTGCTCATTCGGCGTTCCTACCTTTCGATTGGACTCGGTGGCAGGCTACTACGGCCTTGGATTTCAGGACGGATAGTGTCCTGCTGGAATAACAGGAAAAGGAGACGGTCAGTGGCGTTGACAGAGAGAGCATTCTGGTTGAGCAGCTAGCGATATGGGAGTGGTAGTAGTACATGATGAGTGTAGCTTCCCACCAGCCCTACCAAAATCTCAATGAAACTCTTTGAATAGCAATTTCATATCACAATCATGCATTCAACGCAGCGCATGCAGCGCAGTGCCCGGGGTATCAAGAAACGCCTATGTACATCAATGCTTGGGCAAGCCTGCCATGGACAGCCGCCGCTATACGAAAAGTCATATCCTCGTATGCTCATCCAATCATTTGCCAAGAAAATATGCACCAAGAAGTCGCCGGGAAGCTGTCTGGCTTTCATACCAGCTCGATCTGTCGATTTGTGCACCGAAAAACGAACGTCTATGCAGTGAATGTCCTCCTCACCTTGCTGCTCGCACCGCAGAGCCCGCTGCCGCTGAGATTGGAGGTGGGATAGTAGATCCTGGCCGTGCCGTTGGCCATGGGCACGTCGACGGCGCCGTCTGAACCAGCAGTCAGGGTGGCGCAGCTCAGGAGTTCTGTCAGGGCTGTGCCGTCGTCGTAGCTGCTGTTGATGGTTTGTTTGTAGGACGCGCCGTCTGCGCCTTTGTTGGAGAAGACGCTGAAGACGTTGCCTTTGGACATGGCGATCGTGGTCGTGTCGGTGTAGACGGCGGAGGACTGCGTCGTGTAGTACGAGCTGTCGTCGCTGCCGGCGAGCGTGCGGATCGTGTTCAAGGTCGAGACTAGTCCGTATAGCGGAGCCGCAGTGTTGTAACCGGAGAGCCAGATGGCCTCGCGGTTGTACGGGTCGCTGTTGCCGCCTTCGGCGTTGTAGTGCTGTTCCTGGCCTTCGTAGATGATCGGGATGCCGTCGGCGAGCATCGTGAAGGCGATGATGTTCTGCGCTAACGCCATGTCGCTAGTCTCGGAGGCGAAGCGTGGCTGGTCGTGGTTCTCGCTGAATGTGCCGAGGAGGCTGGTGTCGGAGCAGTCGGACTTGATGCTGTTGACTGCATCTGCGAGGTCGGACATGGAGCCCGAGGTGCTGGAGAAGGCTGAGAAGAGCGGAGAATATCTGCATGCGCGATGTGGTCAGCAAGGTTTGTGCAGATGTGATGCGATTCATGCTAGAGCTTGTGGAGCTCCGGCTCCTGCAGCTTCGCGCATGTCTAGCGGTCGTGGGGCTCCGGTTGCTTATTGTGACGATAGAACTTACAAGCCGTAGTTGAGAACGCCGGGGAGATACTGTTGGAAGCCGCAGACGTAGCTGATGTCGGAGTCGTCAACCTCTCCGACAATGTACACGCCAGCAGCGCCCGAGAAGCCAGACCAGAAGTCGGTGTTGACCTCCATCATCGAGTCCATGCGAATGCCATCTATCGAGTAGTTCGCGACAAGCTGAGAGACCCATGTCTGATAGCCGGATGCAACGTCCGAGTCTTCAGTGCGGAGATCCGCGAGAGGCACGTTGGTGTCGCCCATCCAGCATTGCTCGATGTTTGTCTGACCACACATGTCAGCACAAGGCTGCAAGCGAGGGCCCCACAGTAAGCAAACATGCGAACGTCACTCACCTCATTGCTTGTTTCGGTATAATCGATGGCGCAGTATGGATGGTATTGCGATTCGTTGTTGAATGGATAGAATGACGAGTAATTCACGTCAGATGGAGAGCCGATGAACCCATTGTGGTTGACGACAATGTCAAGCATCAAGTACTGCAGCCGATCAGCGTCTGGCCCGCATGTGTTGCCTCCAACAATGAATGTGTGCTTACCATGCCCCTCGAATGCAATGCCGTCGACAGTGACTGGAGCTCCTCTGCTGTGCCGAAGTTGCTGTTGACGCCGTACAGATCTGTCTGCCACTGTTTCAAAAGTCAAAACATGTCTCCAACCTGAATCGATCGGTCGGCATTGGGCTTACGTAGCCGTGATAGGCCTCGCCATCTGCTGAATCGCCTTGAACTTGAGTGGTGATGGGCGAGATCCAGACAGCATCAAAGCCCATGCCCTGGATGTAGTCCAAATGGTTTTCGATTCCGGTAAAGCTGCCACCGCAGTATTCACGGTTCGCGGTGGCGCAAGTTGCGGTCGTACTCCCATCCGTGCGGGCGAAACGATCTGTTAGTACTTGGTAGATGCTCCTACTACGCCAGTCATCAGCCGAGGCGGCGAAGGCAGTTTGGCCAAATCCAAGACCTATAGCCGCAACGACGACGATTCGATTGATTGGCGACATGCTGGTGGTCAATCACTGGACCCGTGCTTGTCCTCGTCCGCGTCGTTCTGAGGTATTACCAGAACAGGCAAGATGTTGTGATATGTCTCTGGTCGTCAGTGTCTCAGAGTGGAATGTATGAAAGGAGTGATGTTTAAGATCTGGTCGCACCCAGCGATCATTACGCATATGACGAGGGAGAGCGCGAGTGAGCAGCTGCTGGTGGCCATGACGGCAGTATATCTCTTACATGTATTCTTGCTTGTGATCGTGCTGTCGCGTGCCATATGGGCCGGCGGATCAGCCCCTGGTCGTCGAAAATCGGCTCTACTACAGTCAAGTGCTCGTGATCATGTACACTGCCTCGCGCCTCCGAGCCACTAGATGTACGCCGCAAGGTTAAGGCGGCATGTGAGGCCATAGGGCAGCAGCGATTGTTTCGCGAATTGGAGAACGAATGGGAGGTTGAGGTGGTGCCTGCCCTGGCCGTGCCGAATAGCCAGGCGGCGCGGTAGTAGCAATCGTACGTAACATCTCTGGCAGAAACTGATGGCGACGATTGGCAGAAGAAGGAGCAGCAAGCCCTGCGTCCGCCTTCGTGCTCACCTATTAGCAACATCTCGTGCTTGAGATGCAGCGGCGATCCTGAGGCTGGCGGCAGGTCCGGCAGATGGGGCAGATCCCAAGCGAGCGGTTACTTGGGCGATTCACTAGGACCGGGCAGCTGAGATGGAAGGGACAAAGACTGCATCTGAGACGTGTGGCAACTTCAAACCTCTCGACGTTCGGACAATGCAACACACCCACGATCCAGAGGCGCTGCTAATCTTGTGTGTTTCGTCCTGGTATGCTCGGACCTGCCTTTGTTATGTCTTGCGTTGGCCGTCCATGTGTTGCAGTTACACTGTTTTCGCATCCTTCATCAGCTTCGCCGTGTATGGCGCCCGCAAGAGGGGTACCAACGTCGATCCTTCTGTGCAGGCAAATCAGGTTCGCGCGTCCTATGAGCAACCTTCACTAAAAAGGTGTACGTCAGCGGTGCTTTGCGCATGCTGGCTACCTTATTGACAAGTCCGGCAGGTGGAATCAGTCAGCCGCACGACTGCAAGTCACTGCAAGCTGAATGCCTCTCGGATCGGCGTGTTCGACCTCAAGGTCAGAGCCGTTTTGCCCGGTCCTCCGGCATGCTCATTATCCAGCGGCATGTCCCTGGCTCGCACAGTGGCGCGCTGATGGTGGTAGGGCACTAGCAAAGCTTTCGCCTTTGCAGGACTCGGGATTTTGCCGCTGCGGATGCCATCGCCATGCAATGACAATGATCGTGAGAAGCTATGTCTCGCGCAGCAGCTGCGAATGGAGGTACGATCGGCGAGCTGATGCCAGGTGACCAACTGAAGCAATCAACAAAGCAGCCAACAATGACAGAGGCTTTCAGAGGTGAATCGCCAGAAGTTTGACTTCGTGTGACAAGATGATGATAGGTCGAGCGATGTCGGTGTCGTTGGCATCCCTGCTCAAAAGACATGCTAGGACGCAAGGAGTAGGTCGCCGTTCCTTGCACTACTACAGTACCTTTCTTCTACACGTTTGGCCTACCAGACGATCATATAGATCTAAGCTCTTAGAGCAAGTTCTGACGAACGGTCGTGTGACCTTTGAGGCGGGGATACAAGCTCATAGATCGACAGCATATCTCCACGACATCGCCATGGCGACGGGCTCTTGGGCAGAGCCGCAGATGGCATTCCACCATACGAAGATCCTTTTGCGGGGTACTACCTGATATGGCGAGTATGGTGAAGTGGTCACAATGCAATACATCCTGGCCTCGGCTCATTGTTCTTGCATGGACATGCATCTAGGCAGACGACGAGTACCTGGTACCTTTCCGGTAACCTGACAAGCGACAACCACGTGCTGAAGTCGCATCGCTCGTTTCCTTGCAGGCAGTCGGGAGAGTGTGCATAACATCTCGGTGGCAAACAACTCCTCACGGCTGCAAGCGGCTGCTCTCAAAACGCTAAGCACTGCGCTTATTGTACGGCACATGCTTGCATGGTTCAGGCCCCAATGCACACGCCGGTTTGCCTCTGCTCACAAAATGATACTTGCAAGCACCGAATGCAGCAAAAACACGTCAGCAGCGCTGGCTTCTCACCTGGTCCTGGGTAATAATCGCCCGTCGCTCTGGGTCTGAAGGCGCAACAGGACTGGACTGCAGATATTCTACGTGAACACAGCTTCAGGAGCGTCAGTATACGGCACGCGGCCGGTATCCTGCAAGAGCGACACAAACTCAAGGTGGCGAATAGCAAACCCCACGGTCCTCGGGTCATCAAGCATAAGATACCCCGCTACAGCATGAAATGCACATGGATCCGCTTGCCCCTTCAAAGGATACCACGAGGCACTGCAGAGTGCGTACAGATTCATCTAATTCCCGGACGCTGTGGTCAGCAAACATCTGGAGTGTGCACCCACGAGGCGTATGGCCATTTCCCTTGACTAGGATGTCTACCTCGTTATGGCCTGCACTCGAGGGCAAAAAGCCGTTCTAGCCGCCACTAATTCTGTCGTCTACCTGGCACTTACCTAACATGTCGACGAATTACAATCCGTAGGGATGATGATGAGTCTGGTGGATGGCAGGGGCCATGACGTGCATTTTTCAGGACGGACACAGTAGCAAAACTTCGATCCCTCTTGCTAAAGCTGATCAGAGATGTGCGTGGCAGAGGAAAGATGCAATATTGCCACAATGTCATATCTTGGGACAGCGTAGTGAAAGGCCAGTCGAGGTGCGTCTTGGCGCTCTAGTTGGTAGTTCTACAGCTCGCCATGGCTATGCCGAGCACCATACTTCCCTATCAAATCCTTCATGATACTCACAGCTCCGCTCCTATACCCACCCCCAAACAACGCGTGATGATTCAAATGGTGGTATAACTCGTACAACCTGACCCGATCCTCGTACTCCTCCGCCGGCTCAGTCTTTGGCACTAATTCATGATACTCCTTCTCAAACGTCGACCCAAACCCACCGAACATCCTCATAATGCCCAGCTCGAATTCCGAGTGCGCGTAGCAAGCCGACGAATCGAAGACCACGTCCTCTGCTTCCGACATGCCTGGTAGCTTGCCCACAGAAGCATTGCCGGACCATAGGTCGCCGTGGATGACGACTGGCATGACTGCCTTGCCATTGTTGAGGTGGTCATCGCCTATCAGCCGCGGCACGACTTGATTGCAAGTCTCCTCAACCAGGCTTTCGAGTTGCTTGTCCGGACCATCGGACGCTTTGGACTGCTTCGTGATGAAGCGCAGCCGTCTGTTGGCATAGAAGTCCGCCCAGGAGGAGGCATAAGTGTTGTCTTGTGGAGTATCGCCACAGCACGTCGTCGCAGGGAAACCGAATTGCGGCTTACCGTAGCCTTCGGGAATGGGTGCAGGCGTCGTGTGCAGCTTTGCCAGCTTCTCGGCCAAGCTCATTCCCTTTGAAGCTCGACTGCTTTTGAATCGACCGGATAGATCCAAGAAATCTGTCACCAAGAATGACTTTCCAGTAGAGTCTGCAAACTTGCCGTGGCCGGACGATTGCGGGCAAAGAGTCGGGACAGCGTTGTGGATCGCGGTCAGAGATTGGTGTTCGCCTTCGAACATGATTTCGGCTTCTTTGCCTTTGCCGGTCTTCAGGAAGTATTTCATTTCGTCTCCATTTGGTGACTTCGTGGTGATTTGTGAGGTCGATGCTGAAGACATGCCTCCTCCTCCTCCTCCTCCTCCTCCTCCTCCTCCGGCAGAAGAGACGGAAGTTTGCTCTGGATCGAGGCCTAGAAGAGATATTACTGCTGAGTCGAGCTTCATTTTGTCGGTTCTTGTGGTGATGAGTCTTTTGGCGGCCGACATCCACTACCCTATGGTGGTGATTGCATGTGCATTTTCATAGCATTGCTCCCAGCAAATGCATCTCCGTCCTGACGTCACGCTTGCATTTATACCAGCTATGGAGGTACCTTTGTACGCCAAGAACACAAATAACATCTATCTACGGGTGGTTTACATTCAACCTCTCTACCGAAATATCTAGACGGGTTGTCTCATCTTCACGATGATACCAAATTTCACTACACATCTAACCAATGACGCCCGCTAATGACTTCTAAACCAAGCATCGACGCCATCGATGAGTCCAGGTCAATCGACCGTTCAACAACCTCTCGACCAGCCCTGTCTTCCACTCCAATCTTACCAATCTCCCACCCACATCCAAAACGACCGCAGCACCAAAACCCCAATCCAATCACTTAGGACACTTCATGCCCTTACCAAAGCTACCTTCCTTCGTAGAACAGCAATCCGCCCCCTATTAAACGCAGACCGTCAATCAGCCACCCAACCACATCCCCACCATCCCCCATAGTGGATTGGTTTGGGCCACCAGGACCACTGCTAGTCAGATGGCCCACTGTCGGAAGGATTGCTGTTCAGCGATCTTGGCGCACACGCTCGAGGCTCCAAGTGGAACGCGAAGGAATGTGCAAAATGCTCTGTAAGACCTGGTCGAGTCACCGGACTCTTGTACCACTTCAGATGTCAGTCGTTGGCGTAGTTGGCATTGTGCAATCATAATCTTGGCTAAGCGTGGTTCTAGTATGTTTCTGAGCCCTGACCAAGCGCGGACATCAAGAAATCCAAACTTAACATCCGGCTTAGCAAGATACTGTAGGCGTTGCCCCGACCTGACAGACCGCACGCCGACCTGACAGACCGCACGCCGACCGTGGCGCAAGACTGTGGCCGTCTTGGGTGGTGGCGAGCGAGCCAAGACAAACTTCGCCTTCACACCGCCTGACGCCAGGTGCCTGGTCCAGAGAGAGTGCTAACATCATCAATATGATTACATTTGAGACATTCGAGTATTCAAGCGGCTTGGCTGCCGCGTATGCTCTGAGAAGCAGTCAACGCCATACACCGAGTCGGCGGCGATCCTTACCGACCTGTATTCCAATCAACGCTTTCACAACCTTGCCACAAGAGGAATGACGGGTCAGCCCAGAGCTGTTCAGCGGCAATCGGGTGTCGGACGCCGAGATAGGCGACGAGCCTCCAACAGTAGTCTATATGCGCCGGACCGGTGCCCTCGCACGTCTGCTTCGAGGTGGCGCCGGAATGACTGCTACTGCGATGATATTCATCCTACACAGCACCAGACGACTAAACACCTGTACATCGGTTCTCCCTGGCCCTTTTCATAGACTGCCCGAGCTCAAGCTGGAAAAAGATTCAGTGTACAACGCGAATCAGTACTGCAGAGGTCGACTACCGGTCGCTTTTCCAAAACCACACCCCACTGGTGAAAATGGGTATCTTTTGTTTCGCACGCTCGCACACGCACGTCTAAAGACGCACGATCAGTCCAACCAAGCAATGCAATTACATGACGTACGACTTGCTTTCAATCCTTCTCGCGCAGCTCCACGCGCTGGGAAACTTCGCTCTTGCACTCGAGCAACTCGAAGACCTGCCGCCTAGAAGACGTACTATATGTAGCGCGGGTATGGTCAGCAAATTCATTCGGACTGTGCAAGATATGAGCGTACTCACGGGAATGAAAAGATACGGCACCCTCTTCTCATACTCCACCCATGCTTCCCCATACTTCTCCTTGCACCGCTGAATATCCCTGTACGCCCGATGCACAATCATCAGCCCGAAAAACACCGGGTAGAACCACGGGAATGGCGAGTGGAAGCCAGTGATGAGAGCCCAAGTGAGGGCAAAGTACATGTCGCAGGTGTAGTGGATCTTCCGGGCATATTTGTACCAGCCGTCCACGAGGAGGGAGTCACCCGTGGCGGTCTTGATGTGCTGCGGGTTCTCGATCTCCTTCCATGGGAGTTGGGGGAAGCTGTAGCGCTCGATAGCGGTGTTGCGCTCGCGCATGCGGAACTTGTTCTTCTGCGAGCCGCAAGTATCCCAGACCCAGTAGGCGAAGAGATAGCTGGCGAACAAGAATCCGAGAATGGGCTTGGACCACCGGTACGTGGCCGGGTCGTGGTTGGCAAGGTAGATGGTACAGTGGCAGTAGGACAGTGGCACGCCGGCCATGTTCCAGAAGATGAGCATGAACCCCCACTTCTCGTAGTACATGTCCCAGGTGGGCGGGATCATCTCCTCGCCTTTGCAGCAGGCATTGGCGTACAGAAAGTGCGCCATGAGCAAGAACAGGACTTCGCCGGTGACGTAGCCGTATTGCTCGTATTGTCGAGCGGCGGCCGAGGCGGTGGTGAGGAAGAGGATGAACCAGGGAACGCGAACTTCGTAGAACATTTTGAAGTCGAGCCAGCCGAAGAGACGCGGGTTCAGCTCCGCGCCCATGAAGAAGTCGTAGATGTGGGAGCCGGTCATGCGGTGTTGCGCGCCGCGCATGAGTGCGGAGGCGTAGGCGACAGTGCTGACCAGAAAGCCTGAGATGATGGCCACACTCATGATCGGACCGAACTCATCGACCAGCGTGTGCAGCTTGAAGATGCCGGCGACATGGAGGAGAGCGGCCACGACAATGGTGAGGTAGAAGGAAGTGACGCCATTGCAGTAGTACCTCAACTGCTTGCCACCTTCGTGCGGCAGAGGCTTGCCAGTCGAGTACACGCCAGGCATAGTCAGGTAGAGCACGCCTTGCGCCACCATAAAGACCCAGTAGACGGCCCATGCCTGCAGGTGTGGGAATGATCCGGTGTAGGCGAGATGGAACAGATGCTTTCCGAACTCGCTCCAGGTCATGTTCGGCTCGGAGGGGAACTTTCCGTCGTAGTACGTCGCGCCAATCCACATATACCACATCAACAGCGGGAACCCAACCATCATGGCCGTCACACCGGGCGTGCCTCCAAAGTCGTAGTGAGGATGCTGGTCGATCTTGGCATCGGAGCCGACCACCCACCCATCGATGACTTTGCCCTTGGGCGCGCCCTTCGCATGCCCGTTGGCAGCCCTGGCGAGATGGCGGTGCGCCTGCTTGACCTCGGCCGCTTGCACTGCGACGACGGGTTCGGTGTTGATGGTGGCTGCGTCGCCGGGCGAGACGGAACGCTCGGAGCCGACGCCAGACTTGCGCGAGGAGCGGCGTCGGGTGGAGGGCGTTTCTACGAAGCCCTCGGGGAGGGACTTTCTGTCACCACGACCCAGCGCATTAGCATGGATGGGTGATGCGACACACGCGTGCCACTGCACCGTCTGTGCAGGCAATGTACTGTACTCACTTGGGCGTCTTGCCCGTCTGCGAGCGGGTGACGCGCTCCGACATGGTCGCTGGGTGGCCGCGGGGGGGGGAGGGGGGGTTGAGATACTAACGCCGGGCGGCGGAGGGCGGCATGGAGGGAGAAGGGACAAGGGTGTGGTGAGGATGGGAGATCGGCGTGTTTGCACAACACGGCTGCAAAGTCAATTTCTGGAGGCAAAAGCACGCGCGATCCGAACCGGCCGCGCGAAGAAGACGGGCGCCACGCGCATCTTGTGGCAGGCATTACATGTATTATTATCATCATTCCCGCCTACTGTGCTCCCCTGCACAACCGTCCCTCTGCTCATGCCCCTGATGCTGCGAAGGAAGGATGTGCGATGAACTCCAAGGCTCGCCGCAGCCGCACGCTGATCGACCTGCTTTCTCCCACATCAGAGAGTCTACTTTGACGACCGCACGATCAATGTCATCCCACGCACGAACACGCAACCGGGACAGCAACACGTTACCTGACCTGGTATACCGACCAAGTCAGCCACATATCCCAACGGATCATCCTGAATCAATAATTCATTGATCAGGGCCTGCAGCGACAGCTTTATTGCACATAAAACCCACCTAGTACTACTATGATCGTGGGGTGCTGCGTGATGGATACAGGAGGTAGTGACCAGGCAACCTGGCCGACCAGCGCTTCGACGCGGCTTCTCAGCCTCGTCCCGATGCCCGTCGAAAGTACAGGTACACTCCTGCCCCAGTGCAACACGCGGCATCGGCAGGCTCCTCAAGGCAGGTTTGCCCTGGCCATAAGGTGAAGCAGGTGTGGTGGAGCGAGCATCCAGATCGTATTCCTGTCGCAGGCGCAAGTATATTGGTCGAGGAGGAAAAGACATCAATTGCGATTAGTTCTTGTTACCATCCCAACAGCAGAATCTGGGCGGCTGGACGTCAGCATAGCGGCGCCATTACCACGTCTACCAGCGCCTGAATCATGGCAGACCAGTCGCCTTCTCCAATCGGCGATGCGTCGCCCATGGCGATAAGCTTGTCGCGCAAAAGGACGAACACGATGGCCAGCGTGGCGCATAGTGTGCGCTCGGTGACCAGTCCCATCCAGTCGGTCGCGACCGACTGGCTGCAAAGGGACCCGCCGGCAGGCTTCTTTGCCGCCACAGCTGAGACAGTGGCACGCGCTCCGACGATCGCAGAGATTCGTCGAGGCAGTTACGGCGACAAGGGATGGCGGGTCGAAGAGCAAAGGCAGCGGCGCCGGCTGTCGCAGCAGCCGGGCGGACCGCCCGTGTTGGAGAGGGAAGGGGTGCTGCAGTCGCCGTCCATCAAGGCCTTCTCGGCCTTGAACGAGGAGCCCGATCACGCGAGCGGCAAGCCGGATGGTGCGACTGCTGTGGCGGCAGAGCAAGGCCCGCGCGGTCCCAGTCCATCCACATGCAAGACGCCACACCCGGCTATACAGCCCCACGTCGACCACGACCGGATCCAGAATATCACCAAAGATCGCAGAGTCTATTCTTCAGGCTACGTGCCACCACCTGTCGTGCCCTGGACTACATCCACGTGGGTAGGGTTGAAAGCATTCTGGCAATGGTTCCTCACGCCCCTCGGCTTCCTCGTCACATTCTACGGCCTCAACGTCGTCGCATGGGGCGGCATGCTATTCCTGCTACTTTGCAATGCCTCGACACCAATGTGCTGGGCACCCGTGCCAGGATCGTACGCGGACGGCAAGAGATCCCCTGCTGCGTCCTTGGCATTGAACGATGGAAGACATCCGCGTTACTACAACTGCAACGACATCAACTCGCCCCGACGCATATGGATCGAGATCGACAGCCAAATCCTCAACGCGCTGTTCTGCGTCACCGGATTCGGCTTGATCCCGTGGCGCTTCCGAGATCTCTGTTACCTTCTCCGCTTCCGCCTCACGCGGCTGCGGCGAGCAGGCTACGAGAGGAAGCTGTACGGTCTTCGCGTCCTGGCCGGCGTCTACCGCGGGTGGTTCCGCCTCCCGGGCTCCCACACCTTGGACACGATGTCGCTAGCCGAGTACGAGCGCTCTCTAGCCACGACAGGCGCCGACCACACCCCTGCGGCTCCCACAGCCACGCTCGAGCACGGTGCCAGCTCCCTGCCCGAAGACCCGCGTGTGCCCGTCCCCGCGAGCAAGCGTCCCGACGACCCTCTGACCTGCGTGCGAGCCCCGCCCACCGCGCTGTGGAAACTCGACTTCTTCGTCTGGTGCCAAGTGGGTAACACCTTCTTCCAAGCCGTGCTGTGCGGGTTCATGTGGGGCAAGACGCGGTACAATCGGCCGCCGTGGGCTACGGGGTTGTTCATCGCGTTGGGCTGTGCCATTGCCGGGGTGGGGGGGTTGGTGAGTTTCCTGGAGGGCAGGAAGGTGAAGAGGGTTGAGGGCGTGAGACCGCCGGGGTTCGAGGAGGGAGAGCGGATGAGGACGGGCGGGGAGAGTTTGCATGTTTGTGAGAAGGGGGCTGGACGGGTTGAATGAGTGATTCGGGAAATTGTAGGTGGTCATGTTGACTGCCAGAGCGATGGATACGATCAGCGTTGCTGTGAGCTGTCATGCTAGAGCTGCCACGCAAGCACATTTATGCAATCAATCTGGGCCAGCAGACCCGACGTTATCAGCTACGTGGGATCAGCGTGCTAACGAATGGGCATTGCTTGGAGGATTTGTGCCGATGGCGAGATGGAATGCATGATGCACATGAATTGAAGTCTGTATCAACTCTTTCCCCCAACCCCCCCCCTTTCAGCGGTCCGCCATCAACGCTGGCAAAATGTAGCATAAGCTGTTACCGATTTCAGCCCGTACGACCTCAGCTTGTCGATGTTCGTCTTTATGAGGCCGGGGGGATAGTAGTGGTTGTTATTAGACAGGGGAGGGAGGCGAGGTTGGACATGTCGTTGAGGGGGGGCTAGAAGATATCGCTGGAGCGGGATATCCCTCCCGCTGAGAATCAGTAGAGAAATATCAAGGCTTCAACATCTTTCGCTGCGCTGTAAGGCCGCCAAATCCCTTATGCCAAGGACGCACGCAAAAATCTACATACCAACTCCCCTCAAACCTCAAAAATAACTCTCATAAGCACTAACCGCCACCTGCCCCCCCAAATGCACAAACAACACATCCCCCCTCACCCCCCCCTCCCTCACCAACCCCATCAACCCAGCCATACTCTTCCCCTCATAAACCGGATCCGTAATCAACGCCTCCAACCCCGCCACAAACCTCATAGCCTCCAACGTCCCCTCCCCCGGAACCCCATAAACCCCCTCATGAAACCTCTCATCCAACACGACGGCCTCATCGGGAATCTCTAACCCCGGATCCAGCAGCTTCGCCGTATCCCGCGCGATCCGCGTGACCTGCGCTTTCGTCTCCACAGGTTTCCCCGAGGCGTCGATGCCGATGATTCGGCGGTGGCGGCCTTCTGCCACCGCGCCGACGATGAGACCAGCGTGTGAGGAGCCCGTGACGGAGCAGACGACCAACGTCTCGAAGAAAACGCCCAATTCCCTCTCCTGCGCCGCGAGCTCGACCACGAACCCCACGAACCCCAGCCCGCCGAGCGGGTGGTCCGACGCACCAGCAGGGACGTAATACGGACGTCCGCCCGCTTTCACGACGTCCGACATGGCGGCTTTCGTCGCGTCGCGGTGCTGGATGGAGAAGCCCTCGTCGTTGAGGCGCACGTCGCCGCCCATGAGGCGCGAGAGGAGGATGTTGCCTGTGCGGTCGTAGAGGGGCGGCGAGATGGGCACCCATTTCTGCTGGACGGTGACGGCGTGCAGGCCCGTGGCGGCGGCGGCGGCCGTCACGGCGCGCGTGTGGTTGCTTTGGATGCCGCCGACGGAGACGAGGTGGGTGGCGTTTTGGGCGAGGGCGTCGGCGACGAGGTATTCGAGTTTGCGGATTTTGTTGCCGCCGTAGGCTAGGCCGCTGGGGGGGTTTAGTATCTGGAGGGGGTTGAGGTTGGGGGGGGGGGGGGGGGGGGGGGGAGTGTTACCTGTTACAGTCGTCTCTTTTGGCCCAGATTCTGACGGTGTGGTTGGGACTGAGGGATTCTGAGAGGCGGGGGAGGAATTGGATGGGGGAGGGACCGAAGAGGAAGGGTTGTTTGGGGATGCTCTTGAGTTTTTGCAGGTAGGGGGGTTCCGGGTCGGCCATGGTGTTTTTTTCGTAGGGGACTCTTTACGATCGAGAAAGGTGTCGTAGATGAAATAGCCTTACGATCAACCTTCCACCTCGTCCTCATATATCTGCATCCCCCTCCGATATCGTCTACACCAAGCCCTACGAGCCATTGATCTTCGAGCCGTCTCGGCGGGACATCCTCGGCGTGTGGAGCGGCTCCGTGCAGGTGCTGCCCGGCGGGCAAGCTATCGGGCAAACCGCGACCGCAAGTGCCTGAATGTACCTTGTGATAATGCCTGCGCGTCGGTGCGACGGAAAGCAGGAAATGGATTGCCGGAAAGAGGTTCTTGATTGTGTCAAGTCCTAGGTATGCTAGGTTAGCAAAGCGCGGATGCATGGACTGCCAAGCGCCCGGCTTAGTATATTGGTACATCGCTCGCTATTCTATTGGATATCATGGCTTTCTTTAGGACAACATGAGCGGTGCAAGCATCTCTTGCCGCCATGAGGACCGTCGTGCCCAAGTCGGCTTTCACATCGCGCATCACTTACACCTCCTCATCACAATACTCGCCCCAAATTCCTCGTACGCATCACTTACACCTCCTCTCGACAATACTCGCGCCAAACTCCTTGTACTCATGCCGCGGCACCCACATCTGATGAAAGGTGCCCAGACTGGCCAGCACAGACCCACCAATCCAGCTGCCATACTTGCGCTCCACCGAATTCGACGTGGCAATGACTCGGACTCGCGGATTGGGATTGAGCGCCTGTAGATCCGCCTGCAAGCGGTCTGCAAACTTCTCAATCAGCGAGCCGGCGCCGGTCAGAATGACGTTGGCCAGTAATGTCGGCCGCGCATCGACGTCGACGTTTTGCAGGGCGCGGTGCACGAGGCTGGAGACGCTGTCTTCGCTCTTCGGAGTGGGGAGGTCCGGGGAGGTGTAGGCGTGCTTGGTGTCGAAGAAGGGCTCGACGACCTTGAAGCGCTCGAGGCCGAAGACGGTGTTCCAGCCGTCGGGCATCTCGAAGGGGCGGGCGGGGTAGGATCGGGCGGGGTCGAGGTTGGACTCGAGTCGGCCGGGGCCTTGCCAGCACTGCACGACGCTCTCCTTGAAGGCGGTGAGGACTCGCTCCTCTTCGAAGCGGCGGAAGGAGTCTTTGGGCGGGGTGGCGAAGTGGGTGTAGACGGCGTTGGCGGGGGCGTTGGCGTCGACGGGCGACTTGGCCTTGACCATGTAGTGCGGGACGAGGGGCACGGGCGGCTGGGTCTGGGCGAACATGAGGCGCAGCTGGTCGGACAGGTAGGCGCCGGCGATGGGGCTGGTCATGAGGCTCTTCTTCAGCGTCATGCCCTCCCAGACGGCGGTGACGGCGGTGTGGGTGTGTCCGACGTCGACGACCAGGGCGGTGGCTTTGCCGTTGGCGTAGGCGGCCAGCTTGCCGGTCTTCTCCAGGAAGAAGGCGGGCACGCCCCAGTCCTCCATCAGCACCTCGACCATCTTCTCGCGGTGCTTGACCGGGTTGCCGCCGGGCTCGCTCATCAGCAGCGGGTACTCGCCCAGCACCTTGTCCAGCTCGTCGTCGGCGCGCTCCGCCATGGCCACGTCGGCCCCCGCCTCCTGCGGCTCGTTCAGGCCGTTGTGGCGCGGCGACGTCGGCGGGGCGCCCGTCAGGCGGGACGTGATGCTGTACTCCCACAGTCGCGTCGCCGTGTCCCAATCCTCCACCAGCCCGTCGCGGGTGTACGGGGTGCGGATGTCCATGTCGGCGCGGGCGATGTGGATGGCGTTCTCGCCGAACACCTGCCGGCCATCGTCCAGCACGCCGTAGTGGGTGGGGATGACCGACTTGGGCGTGTCCTCGCCCGCAAAGCCCGCGCGGATGCTGTGGCTGCCGGCGTCCAGCACCAGCGCCCCGATCTCGTCGCCCGCGTACTCCTGCGCCGTCGGGGGCTGTGTGGGGGGGAGCGTGGACGCCATGGATGTCCACGACTGACTGACTGATTGATTGATCAATTAATTAAACAATTGCAACTACGAGGTACGGTATTGTACGACATGTGGACATCACGAACCTGTCGCGCTTCCCCACCTTCCCCACCAAAACCCCCGGGACACCTCGGCCAAGCACGCGTGACACCCCGCCTCGCCTTGCACCTCGCCACCTCCACGCCACACCCACCCCAACATGTGACACCCAGCACCATGCCCCTCACATCCCTCTTCCACGTCGAAAGCCTCGACACCCGCTTCGCCCCCTCCAAAGACCCCTCCGCCGGCCCCCTCCCCACCGCCCACCCCTCAAAATGGAACACCCCCGAGTACTACCTCTACTACTTCCTCTTCCTCGCCATCCCCCCGCTCATGTTCAAAGCCGTCTACGATGTCTCCGCCCCCTCACACCCGGGCTTCACGCACTACGAGCACATGCTGGAGCCCGGCTGGATTCCGGGCCGTCTGGTCGACAACAGTGATGCGCAGTATCGCGGGTTTCGGGAGAATATCCCGTATATGCTTTTGTTGCTCATCTTGCATCCGCTGTTGAGGAGGGTGTGGGAGAGGGTGGTGCGGGGAGGGGAGGAGGGGAGGTTGAGGAGGAGAGTCGGCTTTGATCTGGTGTCTGCTGCGGGTTTCTTGGTGGCGTTGCATGGGGTGTCCGCGGTCAAGGTCTTTGTGATTCTTTGGGTGAACTGGCAGATTGCCACCGCCTTGCCCAAGCGCTATGTGCCGCCTGCGACGTGGGTGTTTAACATTGCGCTGCTTTTTGCAAACGAGCTCTGTCATGGCTACCAGTTTGCAGAGCTTGCAGAGTATGTCTTGCCGCCTCAGACGACCATGGCGGGCGAGAAGGACGCTGGCACGCAAGACTGGGGCAAATGGCTGGATAGCTATGGCGGCCTCGTCCCGAGATGGGAGATTTTGTTCAATATCACCGTGTTGAGGTTGATTGCCTTCAACTTTGACTACATCTGGAGTCTGGACCGCCGGGCGAGCAGTCCGATAGAGGTATGTGCCGTTGCCGGTTTTATTACTGTTGTACACATAATCCAAATTGCCATACGCTGACAACCGCCAGAAGAAAAACCTCGATCCCTCCGCTCTCCCAGAACGCGAACGAGTCGCCCTCGGCGCGAGACCCGACGACTTCACCTTCCGCAACTACCTAGCCTACATCCTCTACTCCCCCCTCTACCTCGCCGGCCCAATCATCAACTTCAACGACTACATCGCCCAATCCCGCGTCACCCTCCCCTCCATCACGCCCCAACGCATCCTCCCCTACGCCATCCGCTTCGGCATCAGCCTCCTAACCATGGAACTCGTCCTGCACTACCTCTACGCCGTCGCCATCTGCTCCAGCAAACCCGACTGGACCCTCTACACCCCCTTCCAACTCTCCATGCTCGGATACTTCAACCTGCACGTCATCTGGCTCAAACTCCTCCTACCCTGGCGCTTCTTCCGGCTCTGGAGTCTGCTCGACGGCATCGACCCGCCCGAGAACATGGTGCGCTGCATGTCCAATAACCCTTCCACCCTTGCGTTTTGGCGATCATGGCATCGGAGTTACAATCGCTGGATCGTACGCTACATCTACATCCCCATGGGCGGCTCCGGACCCGGCGTCCCGAAATGGCGCGCCGCGCTCAACTACGCCGCCGTCTTCACCTTCGTCGCCCTCTGGCACGACATCAACCTGCGCCTGCTAATCTGGGGCTGGCTGATCGTGCTCTTCGTCGCGCCGGAAGCCATCGCCCGCATGCTGTTCCCCGCCAAGAACTTCAAAACCCGACCGAATACGTATCGCTGGCTCGCGGGTCTAGGAGCCGTGGGGAATATTTTGATGATGATGGCGGCGAATCTGGTCGGGTTCGCGATTGGCGTGGATGGGTTGAAGGGTTTGGCGGGCGCGATTGTGCAGACGGTCGGGGGCCGCGTCTTCTTCGTCGCGGCTTGTGCGACGTTGTTCGTTGGCAGTATGGTCATGTTTGAGTGGAGGGAGAGTGAGAGGAGGAGGGGGATTGATATGAAGTGTTAGGTTTGTATGGACGATTTGCGGATTGTCATGGCTCTGCATTGTGATTTGGGTTATGTGTGAGGTATTTGGAATGCTGTAAGTGCTCTTGCGTGGTTCTTTGACTTTTCTTGCCGTGAAGGCTCTCGCTTCTTCCTGATTTGGGGGTGGATTGCTGATGCAGGGTTCAAGTCAGTGCAGTGCGGTGCCATGGATACCTCAACCACTCTGCGAACACTACTCATCATTCGCTCGTCGGTACGTTCACGGATCTTGAAAGGATGGTTCATCTCCCGAACAGGAGCCCGTTCACATCCGCTCGGTGTGGCAGAAACGTGAAAGAACGCCATACACTCGCTGCGGCCTGCAAGCAAACTAGTGTTTCAAGACATTTAGCAGCCTCAAAACATCCGTCGATATTCGACACATCTCTCTCAACTGGAAAGACATTCAATCGGACGTACCCCAATCCGAAGGAATACCACGACGTCAGCCCTCAACAATCCATCTCATCCGACATGCCACCGCCCAAGACGACCACCGGCCCAACATCCAACAGCTCAAAGCTATGGCAGCCGTCAGAGGATCTGTACCTCCTACGTATCACAGCTAACCCAAATACCTGGCGAGCCACACGAAAGCAACGTGTCGCTGCCTTCCAGATCTGGCGCTCCGCAAACGCTCTACCGCATACTCGCACCTGGGATAGCACCCAACAGCACCTCGACCAAAAAAAAAAAAAAAAAAAAAAAAAAAAAAAAAAAAAAAAAAAAAAAAAAAAAAAAAAAAAAAAAAAAAAAAAAAAAAAAAGCGAGCAGACGGCACCACAATCCCCGCCTTGGAGAAGACCTCAACAAGCCATCCCAAAGAGCCACATTTTCTCGTCGCGCTGACCCCGTTGTCGTCCCCACCGAAGGAAAGGAAACGCGACGACGCTTATGGATCTGGAGAGCAAGAGGAGAGTGCCCCTCCACTAAAAAAGCAATTGTACGAATACAAATACCCCTCCCTCAAATTCGACACTGGTCTCGTAACCCTCGGCCTCCACAGCCTCTGCACCACCGCCCCGAGCGCCTGACAAACTTCACGCTCCTGTCTCTGCCCGACGTCTGTCAGCCCCTTTGGCAACAGCAACGGCGGTGGTGGTGGACCTGTCTTCGTGGATGGAGTCGTCGATTGCGGAGTATGGAGAGGGTGTTTTGCAGGGGGTTTGATCTTGAGGCGTGTGATTGTGTGGAAGTTGGTGGGGTGGGTTGGGGGGGTTTGGAGGGGTGAGGGCCTTTTTGAAGGGTGTTTTGTGGGGGGGGAAGGTGAGAGTAGTGGGTTGAGTGAGCATGATGATGGGGAGGCAGAGTAGGGAGGTGGAAGGAGGTGCGGTTGTAGGGAGAATGTGGCGTTCTTGGGTTGGCGAGTCCTGGGATGAGTTGAAGGGAGACAATTCCGCATTACTGCTGCGCGCTTTGCGGAATTTTCCTTCGGATTGGAAGGGCATCGAGGTGTGTAGGTGTGATCGATCAATGGCTGTTATGAAGGTTCTTGAGCTGTAGGTCGCCTCGCTCGGCACGAGAACTTGTAGCAAAGTCGTACGCTCGTGCCACATCTATATTTTATACCCACACACACACACATCTATCTGTCAGACTGCCTGGTCCAGCACACAAAACACCCACAACCCAACCACCTCCCACCCACCCGCTCAAAATGGCACATCCATATCCTCCACCCGCCCCTCCTCCCCCCCATCCCCCACCTCCCCAACAATCACCTCCCTAACAAACGCCACCAAAGCATCAACATACACCTTTTGACTACTCGGCAAAAAATGTCCCCCAGGATGATACACCACCCTCGGCACGCCACCCCTCCTCTCCCGTCCCTCCACACAAGCCTCCACCAACCTCAAACTCCGCTCCTCACTCACAACCGTATCCACACTCCCCAAAAAATGCAGCATCGGCGTCGCAATCCTCGGCTCATAAAACCCCCGATACAACGCATGAGTGCTCGCCCCGAACCCGGAATACGACACCGCGAATTTCAACGGCGGGTGAACGACAGACTCGATGTACCCCGTATCCGCGACAAAAGAGTCCGGATACCGCATCCCGCCTTCCTTCTGCCAGGCCTCGAACGCCTCGCGCCGCCCGGGCTCCAGCAGCGACGCCAGCATCCCTGCCGCCGCACCCCCCTGCGAGAACCCCACCACGCCGTCAAAGGGCCCCTCGTCCCGCAGGACGTCCGCAATGCGTTGCAGGCCTTGCTCCATGCCCTCGTAGGTGTAGGGTTCCGCGTCGCCTTTGCGGCGCCACCAGCCGTAGGCTTCGGGGCGGTCGTCCGTGCTGCTGCCGTCGACGTCGTGGCCGGGGATGTCGGTGGGGTCTAGGCGGATGGGGGCGGTGGGGTAGATGAGGTCGAGGCCGCCGGGGTAGTGGGGGAGGTGGTTGGGGGAGGGGGAGGGCGGGAAGTGTTTTTGGAGGGATTTTTGGAGGGCTTTGGTTTTGATGGCGAAGAGCGGGCCGGATTGCGTGTACCCGTGTAGCATTAGGATGCGGAGTTTACGCGGTGGGGGCGTGGTTGTCGGTGCCATGGGGAGGGTGGTGGGGGGTTGGGTTGCGGTTGGCCGGCGGATGGGCCTTAATGCTGTTGTAGTGAATCTGCATGACATGAGTCCAACGCCCTGTATATGCCGAAATAAGTCAGGGATGGTTCGACGGACTTTCACATGCGCTCCTAAACCCCGATAGCCCCGAAGCCACATGCATGCACAGGCCATCGCTGCCCTGCCAAGACCAAGCCCCTAATCAGGAAGTCAAGTCGCAAGCTGTCCTAACACCTCAGCATCCACCACCACCACCACCTCCAGCTCACCCTCACCATCCACACCACACACAAACCCCAGCAACCATGGATCAAACCAAAGATCTCCTCGAAATGCCGCGCGAATTCCTCAAAGACGGCCGGCAGTTCATCACGCGGTGCTCCAAGCGTACGTCCCGATACCACTCCCTCCTACATGATGAACTGGGGATGTGTGAGCTGACAGTTAGTAACGATGATCCAGCGGACAAGCGGGAATTCCTGCGCATCAGCCAAGCGGTCGGGATGGGCTTCTTGATCATGGGCGTGATTGGCTATGTGGTCAAGTTGAGTATGTCTCCTCGTTTTTTCATTTTCAGAACGATACTTGATTACAAGCGCGTCGTGTATGTGGAGTCGGGACGCTGATGAGGTGGTAGTCCATATCCCCGTGAACAACATCTTGGTCGGCGGCGCATAGATGGTGATGAGACGGCGAGGGAGGAATGGACTGAGACGCGGGATGTGCGAGGGGGAGGAGCGGGATAGGGCAGTGCTGCGCGGAGATGCACGATGCGACTGGATGGATTGTAGTGGAGGGATGAAAAGCTTTGTACCAACATGGAGAGATGGGCATAGCGAGGCGTTCAGGGTTGGGAGAACTACAGTGAGCAGGATTGAGAGAGAAGCTTATGGGAGACATCGCGAGGCTGCAAGTCATACTTCAACAGAAGGAAGTCCTAAGGTGCTCTCTAGAGGCTGTCGTTGTCAAAATATTTACAGACATCAGACACGAAGCTAATAGTCACCACCTGATCCCAAGAAACTCCAGTAAACACGTATCAGCTGTCGTCGGTAATCGTGCTGTTGTCCACCACTCGCAGAACGCCAAGTCATATCACAAGGATCGGTATGCCGTATCCCAGCCGTCAAATCAGTCACCGGCCACTCCTTACCTAAACCCACTCACAGGAAACACCCCAAACGGGCCGCCAAACATTTCACCGCCGTCATCCTCATCATCACCCTCCTCATCGCCACCTTCAAGTCAGTCATCATCCCCATCCTCCTCCATCTCCCACAATCCCGCCATGCCCATCCGATCCCTCAATCTCATCCTCCGCCCCTCCTCCTGCGCGCGACTCTGCGTCCCATAAAACCGCTCATCGTGCCTCAACTGCGCCGTGACCCTCGCACCCATAGGACTACTCCCCAAGCTGCCCGCCCTCGCAAAGACCTCCCCATCTCTCGTATCCACGCCCCCGGTAATCTCATCCTCATCCATACCGTCGTTCCAAGAATGCACAGTACACGTCCCCAGACCGTGATCCCAGCCGTTCCAGGATGTGGCTGCAATGACCGGAGCGGAGGGGTGCCAGGAGGCGTCGCGGACGATGGTTTTCCAGACGCCACCGCGGCCGTAGTAGTCGTAGCGGTCGACGAAGCGCTCGTCGGAGGCGGGGCGGCTGTTTTTGGTGGCGGCGAGCACGTTGATGGGTTCGCTGGCTTTGGTGCCGTCGAGGTTCCAGACGTAGATTTTGCCGTCGTGCGAGCCGGAGTAGATGTAGCGGCCGTCGGTGGAGCCGGGTGGCGAGAAGTGGCAGCGGATGAGAGTCTTGAGGACGCGGTGGCCGCGGAATGTGACGAGCGAGCAGTCGTGAGGGTGAGGCCGGTGTTCTTCGGTGTCGTAGGGTGAGAAGCGGTAGTCGAAGTTGGTTGTGTAGTCCTAGAATCATGTTAGCGTTGACTATGTCGGATCTGCCATGAGATTGCGTACCTGTGGGTTGATCTTCTCGCCAACATCCGTGTTGATCATCTTCCGCAAATCCCAAAGCTTGCAAGTCTGGTCTTTGGCGTTCGATATCACATAGCGTCCATCGCCCTTGCTGTCAATGTAAGTCAGACCCTCCGTGTGGCCCAAGAACATGCCGGCTGGTCGCATGGAAGCCAGTGATCTTCGGTCCCAGACTTTGAGCGTAGTGTCGTCGGATCCTGAGTACAGAATGTGCGGGCTCATCTTGTCACCGAAGCATACCGCATTGACATCATCGCTGTGTCCAGGTATGCTCAAGATTGATCTTCGGCTCTCCAAGTCGTAGACATAGACGCTTCGATCTGATGTGCCAGCCACAATCTCATTGCCGTCGCCAGAGAATCGTAGTGACCATATACCAAAGTGACCTCTACTCCTACCCAAGCCTCCTCCGCCGCCAAAGCCGTGTCCACCACCGCCCATATCGGAGAAGTCCAGCAACTGCGGTTCCGAATTGTCTCCCTGCTCCGTGTTGGCCAAGCAGATTTGACTCCGAATGGATGAGTATGCCAGCAGTTTATTGTCCGGTGAAAGGGAGGCATCTGTGATGGTCCAATGTCCACCGTAGTAGTGAACTGTCTTGTAGTACTTCCAGTCGTATGGATTCGAGGTGTCGTACATTCGCACTTTGAAGTCCTGACCGCAAGCGAAGAAGAAAGAGCCATCTTCCGAGAACTGTCCGGAGTAACAACGTGCGTTCAGGTTGACGATCAGATCAGCCTTTGACGATGGTATCAGAGGCTGGGCCGCAAGTGAGGTGAGTGCACGTTGGCGACCACGAGAATCGACGGCCATTTCTCGGTCAAAGAGCCGTCTTGTCAGCTTTCGTCGCTTCCGCTGGGTGGCGTCTGAAAGTGGTTGACCACAAGCTGTATGGTCGCAGTGGTCGTTCGTGCCAAACAGACCGCTCTCCATGAGCTTTCTGCCCTCGTCGGATGGGATCTTCGGGTATCGGTCGCCACTGAAATGTCTTCTGGCTCTTCGCCGGCGTGCACCGTAGCCGCCCAGATAGGCATCACTCATGTCATCGTCGTCTTCCTCGTCTTCTTCCTCGCCATCAGCAAGTGCCACATGTCTTACACCACCCCCTCGAGCTTGAGATCTGGTCGTTACGCCTCCAGGTCGAAAAATCCCTCTGATGCCAGCTGATGTTAAGAGTTCCAATATCTGTTGCTGGGTTACTGTACCGCAGCGGAAATAGGTACCGATCAGCTATTGTACATTGCAATGAAATCACTTACACGAGATTGGGTTGCAGAGCTTAGCCGACGAAGCACAGAAGGCCGTTCTGCATGGCTGGCTGTTGAAGATGAGGACATACCGGTGATGGTCTGGGTGGCACGCTGTTGCTGGGCGTCTGATGCTGCTGCTGCCTGTGGCGTTCTTGTACCCTCCTCTTCATCCTGGCCCTCTTCCGGCTCGTCTTCATACTCATCATCGTCGTTCGATCCGAGTGACTCGAAAGAGTCCTCCTGGCCCATCTCAACTGTTACTGGGTCGCCGTCTTCGTCTACAAATGTGCCTTCCTCTGCGTCGAAATAGATGTTGGTCTCGCTGACTTCCTCGTCGTCGTCGATACTATCTGATGCTCCGGACTCGGCGAGCTATATTCCATATCAACAATGCTGACGCCTCTATCGTATACTGCGGGCTGTGCATACCTCGAACTCCATATCGTCATCTCCGGACTCGTTGTCGGTGAGGCCGCTCGATGGCTCGCTCGAGGACGACATCCTGATCAGCGAGCAACGACCAGATACTCGTCAATGGGATAACACGGATCGCGCAGACCGACTGAGGTGTTTGTTGCTTGAGAGCTGTCGATGATCGCATGGGAGCTCGAGCCGAGGACCGGCGTTAATTTAAAAAGTCCGGCCGACGACAATGCCGGTCGACCTCCAGGCTGAGTCTAATAAGGTACCTTCGACAACCCTTCTTCCCATTACTGACCGCCACGCTCGGAAAGCTCTGGAGCATCTTGCGAGGGCTGCAATCTTCGATACAATAGAGTGCGGCAAAAACTCCAGCATCATGAAATATCTGCAGAGTTCATACGTCCGCAGCGTTTCTGACTGCAGGTTGGCGCTCGTGAGGGCCTGAGGCTGAGGCTATGCCTGGCCGCCTCCCTACTCATCTATTTTCTTGAGCTTCCCATCGCTTGCGTTGCACTACTAACGCCGAATCAAACTCCTCCAGATCCTTGCTGATCGGCGCCAGCCAGTTGGCCATGTGGCTCTCAATGCTCACACTCGGAAGCTAAGCTTTCTCCATTCACCAGATGGTGTGGCCTATACCATCCTCTCCCACAACTGGGCCGATGGCGAAGTCCTGTTCAGGGATCTGGACCGTCTCGAGACAGCTTCGTCGAAGCTCGGCTGGAAAAAAGTCGACTACATGTGTCGGCAGACTATCCGAGATGGCCTTGAGTGGACTTGGATTGACACTTGCTGCATCGATAAATCCAGCTCCGCCGAGCTGTCGGAAGCAATCAACTCGATGTTCACCTGGTATCACTCGGCTACGATCTGTCATGTATACCTCGGTGACTTTCAATGTACCATAGCGACTGCCAATCTGGATAATGATAGCTTCCGGAGATGTCGTTGGTGGCATCGTGGCTGGACCCTACAGGAGCTGTTTGCTCCTTGCGCAGTAAGCCTCTGGGACCAGAAGTGGAACTATCTCGGCATGCTTGAGGATATCGCTGAGCTTGCCCCTGAGATCACGCATGTAGACCTCGATGTTCTACTCGGCATCACCTTGCCAGCGGATGTTTGTATAGCTCGTAGATTGTCCTGGGCAGCGTCAAGAAAGACTACAAGATTAGAGGACGAGGCGTATGCTCTGCTTGGTATCCTCAATATCAACATGCCTGTTATTTACGGGGAAGGGCGAGGCGCATTTCAAAGACTACAGGAGATCATCATGAGGAAGTCGAGTGACCTGACAATCCTTGCATGGGGTGGATGCATGGCGGAGAGGATGGATTGTCATCATGATCTTGGCCGGCTGTTGGCAAGCTCTTCAGAATCCTTCGTGAATTGGCAACAAGGCGATCTGACTACCGCCCCGTCCATAACTAAGGATCCGTTTACCCTGACCAACGCAGGACTACGTGTTACTCTGCCCTGCGCTTCAATGGCGACTTCCTGCCTCGGTGAATATCTCGTTGAGTATCGTTCAAATATCGAAGACATAGTCGCGCTCGATGTGGGATGTCGATCAACGAGTGGCGCCACCATGGCTTTGATGCTGAGGCTTCACAAGACGGCAAGACGGTACTCACACCAGACTGCTGCGACTCCAGAATATCCTGCCTGCGACATGCCGGCGCCGACAGCATATCTAGGGAGAGCGCCCCTGCGCCTCTTGCCTCTCCCCCAGGAAGCCAAGCTGCTCATGGAGCCCACACATTTGCTGCTGCAGTACAAAGATAGCATCCTCGCTACTGTGGCCAGAAGTCTTGGTCCTAGATGCGTCAAGTCACTGCGAGCCATTGCTATTCGCTCAGGATCCGGACACGTGGCTCGTATCATCTCAGCATACCCGTGCGAGGAATGGAATTTGCGTCTCGGCACATTCATTTCCCGGCAAACTGACCAGCATGCTGAACTTATGGCCGCAGCGGCTCTTGTTGAAGTCACTGGAGAGACTGCAATGCCCGTCTGGATCATCTACGCACAGAGTAGCAGCACACAAAGTCTGATCGCGGGCATTGCTCCAACCCTCGCACTTGAACGGACTTACCAAAAGCTGCAGAGCCCCGGCCTTTCAGACGCATCCAGGGCGTATCTGCAGCCATTCAAACACTTTATGCCAAAAGCTCCGGGCTGGACATGGTCTCTGGCGCTCTGCAAAGACTGGACCATGGTATGGATGGACAGTTTGTTGCGCTTCATGGGCAACACCCTTCTCGAGGAGACTGCGCCGGCGCACAATGTGTACGGTTACCATGTCGGCCTGCGATTCAGCAGCAAGTCGGACTTTGCGCGTCGGATCGTGCAGCTCACGGTCAAGGTTGCCAGGCCTTCAACTTCGTGTTGCGGTTGTAACAGCGAGGAAGTCACTTCAGCTGGTGCACTGTGCTCAGACGCGAAATACAGCCGCTGCTCTTACAGACACTAGTCGCAGTACACAGTTCTATATGACATGATCGGAATGTGCGCAATGTGGATTAGGCTTGAGCAAGGGTGGACACCTCAGCACTGTGTCGGTTCAGCGTGCTGCTGGCCTTTTTAATATTGTCACATCATGAAATGTCGACGCCGCGCCTGCCAAAGGCACTGAATCTCTCTCCATAGTCGAGAACTGTTGCGCAATGCTACTGACAAGATATTTGGCAGTGCTTCTGGTTTCATTCAAGAAGCCCTACATCTTAGCTCACGATACCCTATACTAAAGCGAATGACTACCTTCCCAACGTCTTGAAAGACAAGCTCACAAACCACACAAGACCTACGCGTCGCTTCCATATGTCATGCGTCAAGCTATTGTCGTCAAAGGCTTAGACGCTGACCAAATCGCCCCCATCATACGCAATCTCAAACGTGTTCAACAAATTCTTCGCAGCAGCCTCTCCCGTGGCAAAAGCGCCATGAACGCAACCATTCGCGACCATCGTGCAATGCTCACCGGCGAACTGCAGACGACTGTCCTTGTGTTTCGCCAGCGCATTCATCCACATCGCTGGCTCATCGCCCACCTTATCCGCGGAGTAAGAGCCATATCCAGCCAGCGGATCTTGAGTCCAATGCGTAGTCTCCAGATTGACGAGGCGCGGCAGAGCTTTGTACGGCTCTGTGCGCAGGCGCTTGAACAGCGGCTCGAAGAACTTATAGAGCTGCTTCTTGTCCGTCATGGCTTCGATGCGCTGGGTCAGTGGCTCGGCAATTTGGACGCAGAGGGATTTGCTGCCCGTCATGACCCAGAGATTGACTGTGACGGTGGCATAGTTGAGGATGTTGTCGTGGCTCATGTCCGAGAAGTTGGAGCTGCTGGATTTGCTGGAGGAGGCGTAGGCTTCGTCAATGAGCTCCTCGGGAGATGGGTAGTACATGAACTGGATTGTCATTAGCTTTGCCGCCATCTTATGAAAGTTGCAATGTACCTGATCATTGTCCTTGGACCAGAACACGTCGGCGAACTCGCAGAACACTTTGCCGAGCGCTCCGTAGCTGAACCGACCAAGACCAGCCTGGATGTCCGCTGGCAATTCTGGCTTGAAGTCGATGAGCTTATGGTGCAAAGCACCAAGCGGAATGGTGATTACCACCGCATCAGCCTCAATGACATCGTGCTGACCATCGTGCGTGAAGCCGATTTTCGCGCCAGCCTCCGACCATTCGATGTCATTCACATGATGTTCAAGGCGGATTGTGTCAGAGCTCGACTGCAGAGGCTCGGCGGTCCAATTCACGATCCTGTCATAGCCGCCTTTCATGTACAAGTTTCGCTCAGTCTAGCATTGATCAGCACGTGTCGTAGATTTCACGGAAAAGTATGAGGGCGTACGATGAAGTAGGACAAGTGCTTGGAGGAGGCCTGCTCCACAGAGGTCCCAAGCCACAGCTCGACCTCCTTGAGGGCCTGTGGTGCCCAAGCACGCTCATCCTCAGTCACGAGCTCATGGTCACGTACGAATTCGGCCATGAACTCAGCTACAGAACGATCAGGGGCATCTGGATGCTCCTCGTAGAACCACTCAACATGGTCTGCGAATCTGTAATATCACACTTAGCATTTATATCATGCCGAGAGCGATCGATGTGTCTTACTCATCAGCAACCTTTTTGGCCTTGAACTGAGCACCGGCTTGACCATCCTTTATGGACGAAGTCAGTAGGCAGCTTGATCACTTCAAGTAGTACGGGAAGATACCTGAGTGTAGTACAAGGCGAGTCCGTCATCATAGTAATACTCAATGCCAAGACGCTTGATTAGCTTGACCAGCTTGTTCTGAGACGTTTCGTGCATCCATGCTGCACCTGAAGTCCCACCTGTGTGTTAGCGGACTGAACGCACATTGCATCCCTGGGGAATGTGCGAAGCTTGTTCGGCCAGCTACACTGCCTACGCAGGTCGCTGCAGCTCAGTGTCAGCTACAGCAGTTTGGTATGTTCAAACACACCTAGATCCAGCGCCGTGCCGTCAGGATTCCTGTTCGTGCAAATGCGCCCTCCGATGCGGTTGCGCGCCTCTAACACAACCACGTCGACGCCATGTCGATACAACGTCGACGCCGCGCGCAGGCCTGAGATCCCGGCACCTACCACCACCACCTTTCTCACCGTGACCTGTGGGGCAATTAGCCTTGTAATCCCTAGCGTAGAATTTTTCAATAACTAAGACCTTTCCTGGTTTTAGCTCCAGTCTCACGCCGCAGACCTTGTCGGCCTGCTTCTCCGCCAGCTCGGTCAAGCTGGGAGAGACAGCGCCATCGCGCAGCACACCCTGTGCACGTGAGCTGGAGCCGATACTGGAAGGTTTATTATTCGGTTTGACGCCACGCGTCGATATGTGATATGTTCGGGCCATGCTGTACTGACAAGTCGACATTCACTTGTGCAAGTGGTACTGTCTACCGGGTAGACGGCGCTACAGCTTCAGTTGTTGCAGGAGTCAAGAAGACGGGAGCAGGAGGAAAGGGCTCATGGAAGGGATACTACCTTATCACATCGCTTAAGTTTGACTAATCCGGGGACCGCCGCTGGAAAATATATGCCAATCAACCCACCCCTCCATGCATACCGGGCCGTCTTTGCTAAGCCTGATTTAGAAGCCGTACCCGAAAATTACCTTCCCTTATCTATGCAGGGAAGCCGCGACGGACTCGAACTTCCTTTTTGCTCGCACGAGACCGCCACGCGACTGATACTCAAGCTTTTCCCCAGCATCAACACCTCGTGGCCTTCCGCCTATCAACAGTGCAACACACTTGGGTGGAACACCTGCATAAAAGAGCTGTGGGCATCTGCTACTTCACAGCTTTGTTGCGGCGCCGTAGCTCGGTCGCGCAATGCTTCACAAGTCTTTTGATAACGTCGAGGGTCCGGAAGTATACGAATGACGGGATGAACGATTACAATAATATGGCCGAAGGTGGCCGAGAGCATCAGCAGGAAGAACTGGCAGGCACTACTCGCCTTATCACTGAAGGCGAAGGCATTGCTCTTGTCCCTGAGCCGACGGATTCTCCCAATGGTGATTACTTCGACTGGCGGCCGCCATTCTTCAAGATCTCTAATCTCACAGCGTTTTGAAACAGATCCATTGAATTGGTCCCCGCTGCGAAAGTACTGGCATGCCTCTTTGGTGCTTTTCATCACTGCGCTCACGGCCGCCACCTCGAACGATGCCGGCTCAGCTGGTGATGCAATGGACGAGTACTTGGACATTTCCTACGGTGTCCAGAACACCGCGGCTGGCGTCTTGTTCCTGGCGATCGGCTACTGGTGTCTCCTCGGCAGCCCATTGACAACACTATATGGCTCCAAGATCATGTATTTGGTCTGCCTGCTCTCTTCCTTGGGTGGCTCGATCTGGTTCGCTAGGGTAGAAACGAAGCAAGATGCGATCTGGTGTCAACTGTTCGTTGGCGCATCTGAGTCTTGCGCTGAGGCGTTGGTCCAATTGAGCTTGTCCGCGTTGTTCTTCCAGCACCAGAGAGGTACTGTCCTCGGTATCTATATTCTAGCAACTAGTATCGGAACGTTCTTGGGGCCTTTGATTGCAGGTTACATTGCAGCAACGAATTGGCGATGGGTTGGTTGGTCGGCAGCCATAGTTACTGCAGTCACGCTTATTGTGTTTCTTTTTGGCTTGGAGGAGACTCAGTTCGATCGAACGGCAATAATCGGCAGGCAGGGCAGACGTGCTGTACTCCAGAGCTCTGGCGAGAAGAGCGTTGACCCAGAGGCATCAAAGCTGCCATTGGAGCTGCAGGCTGCGCCCAAGGTCAATGGCCATGATCCAATCGAACAGGGCTCGGCGTCAGGAGAGCAGGAGCTTCCAAAGAGCTACTGGCGAAGCATCCAGCCCATTACGCCCGCTCCGAATCTGGTCGGTACAGGCCTCAAGCAATACGGCAGACGACTTGTCCAGACAGTCAAGTTATTTTACTTCCCGGCAATCGTCTTTTCTGGACTCCAATGGGGCCTGCAGGATGCATGGCTAAGCTTCTATTTGACTGTAAGTTGATTTTGCCGTCCCGGCGTCTCGTTACTTGTTGTAGAGCATCTCGTGCTTCGACATGCGGGGCTTGACCACAATCTCATTTCCAGGTCAAGACTAGACTCTGACAGTCACTCTGCAGGTGGAAGAAGACAATTGGTACAACGCTCCATGGTATTACACTGATGCAGCAGTCTCAATCATGAACGTCCCAACCCTTATCGGTGCCACAATCGGCTGTATCTATGGCGGCTGGTTTTCCGATATATTCGTGAGATGGATGGCCAAGAGACGCGGGGGTGTTTCTGAAGCAGAAGACAGGCTCTGGCTCCTCCTGCCTTCCGCCATCATTAACCCAATCGGCCTGATATTATTCGGCGTCGGATCTGGCAAAGGCTGGCGCTGGCCAGTTCCTTACGTCGGGCTGGGCTTCATCGGATTCGGCTGGGGTTGCGCAGGTGACCTGAGCATGGCGTATTTGATGGATGCCTATCCCGATATAGTGTTGGAAGGCATGGTTGGTGTGGCTGTCATCAACAACAGTCTCGCGGCTGTGTTCACTTTTGTTTGCAGTAAGTGTCTGCTCTCCCGGTCCTGCTTTCTGGGATGTTTAGCTGACCTTCCCTTTAGGCTACTGGCTGGACGCGAGCGGCCTCGCAAGTACATTCGTCGCTATCGGGATATTGTCATTGGTCTTTCAAATGCTGACTTTGCCGATGATTTACTGGGGCAAGATGTGGAGGCGAAAGACGGCCACGGCATATGGACAGTATCTGTACATTCGCGATGGGTGATCAGCCTCATATGCTAAGCAGGCTAAGTGTCTACAGCATGTCGCTGTGCGATTATGATCACTGTGTCCAGCTATGCTGCCAAAAAAGGGTCTAGCAAAAAATGGATGAATTAGTCGAGAGAAAATTGTTCGATTAGTACTGGTCACCAGCCATTTGCTTGGTGCACCCCAGTGGCTCGATTAGAACTAGTCAATTGATCGGCGCTAAAATGTCTTACACGAGACCATGACTACACCACGTGCAGCATCACAATCAGCCACGTCCTCTCATCAATCAGATTTCAACATTCGACTGTCTCAGCCACGTAAGATGCAGTGTTGATTCCCGTCAGCAAGCCGGATCGATCAGGAGTCATCCCAGCAGACAACACTGGGTCCTGCATGCACCGACGGAATGGCGATGACTCAAGTAACGTTTCTCTCATTGGTGGCTTCCGCAGATGAGTGAGTCCAGCAGACAGCAGGCCGTCAGGGGGCGTCTCACTCATTATCGAGACTTTCAGCTTTCCTTTCGAACCGACAGCTGCCTCGTACTACAAGCTTCATCTTCCACAGGATGACCAACCTCATGGCTACCTGATACCAAGCGTCGTGGAGCACATGCCATGGACTACGGATTTTGCCATTGATCACCAGCAGAGGAGTATGTAAATAATAGCCAAATTGTGCTAGTAGAGCTATCATAGTTAACATTGGCTGCGTGTAGCCGTGGTACTTCAAGATGCCTCGAATGGCTCGGACACCGCGACGACCGTCAACCAGGCATTCGCCAGACTGATCAATATTTGCGTCGACAACAACATATTCTCAGCCATATGCGGCCGACATAGCGAACCATTTGCCATACCGAGTGCACGATATCCACAACCTGTATACCTGGAGCGCTTCGCTGCGAATCTCTTTGGCATCACCTGCCGCGGAGCTCACTTAGTCTGCTATACCATGTCCACAGACGAGGGTATGAAGCTCTGGATCCCGCGACGTGCGGAGCATCTTTTCACCTATCCTGGCATGCTCGACGCGACAGTCGCTGGTGGTGTCAAGTCCGGCGTGCCGCCCTTCCAGACCATAACCGAAGAAGCTGACGAAGAAGCGTCTTTGCCCGCAGACGTTGTGCGGAAACATGCGAAGTCCAGGGGCGTAATCTCGCATATGAGTTTGACTGGCAAGGGCTTTTCTGGCGAGCAAGGACTTGTGGTGCCTGACTATATTTATGTCTATGACATGGAGCTTCCTCCAGACATGATTCCGAAGCCTCACGACGATGAGGTGGGCAGTTTTACTTCCATGACGGTGGAAGAGGTCAAGGCTGCGCTGTTACGGGAGGAGTTCAAGCCGGACTCTGCGGCTGTGATTGTCGATTTCTTCATCACGCACTCGGTCTTGACGGCGGAAAATTGTCCGGACTTCGTGGAGATCAGTATGAGATTGCATCGGCGGCTACCATTTCGGACTGGTTGAGAAGACTAATGCTCGCACATGAGTCAACAGAGTTGTGAACCTTGTTCCTTGCAATACATCCAATCGAAGCAAGATTCATCTCAACTCAGCTGATCAGCCAACCACCTCGTCCTCCTTGCTAGCGCTGCTTGTACGATCTTCGTGCCAGAGCCGAACGCCTCAAACGCATGCGGGACACCTGGATACAAATGAAATTCCGTGGGCACACCGGCCTCAACCAGACGACTTGCATAGGCAATGTTTTCAGACGCAAATATGTCCAGCTGCCCAACATCGATATAAGTAGAAGGCAGCCCTCTCAAGTCCTTGGCACGAGCAGGAGCAGCATAAAGATGGCCTGCGACCGCAGACTCTTCTTTACTGCCAGCAGCTTTCTTTCCGAGGAGAGCGGTCCAGCCAGTAATGTTGTCGTTGCAGGCCCAACTGGCAAAGGGCTCGATCTCGGGGATTGGAGTCATGTTCCTGTCGTCAAGCATCGGATAGATCAATTGTTGTGCCGCAACCTCTGGGCTCAACCCTTCGTCTCTAGCCTTCAAGACAGTGCCAGCTGCCAGGCCGCCACCTGCACTGTCGCCGGCGACTACGATCCGAGCCGGGTCAACACCTAGTTCAGCAGCGTGAGAGCTTAGATACTTGAGTCCCGCATAGCAGTCATTGACTGGCGTTGGGTGTGGATGCTCGGGTGCCAGTCGATACTCAATCGCGAAGTATGGAACGCCGCTCTGCTGCACCCCGATTTTGAGACTAGGCGCCCACTGTTCAACAGAGCCAAGGATCATGCCACCGCTATTCAGAGCATCAGTCGCACTACCATCGCATGACTACGATATGCCCTCATAATGACTTTCCCGTGGATGTAATAAACTGCTCCGGTCGCCTTGCCAGTCGCTCTATCGCCATCGCGAAATTCCTGCAAAATGATCTCTGAGCCATCGGTGGCAGTCACTTTGTGTTCAGTCGTCCTGACAGAAGGCACATCGGGAAATCGCTTCATCATCTCTACGACAATTTCGCCGATAGTATCTCGTCTGATTTGGACGTCATGAACTGGCCTTGCATCACGTGCTGAACCACCCAATTTTGCCATGGCAGGAATTGCGTGGGCTGCGAACTCTTTGTCGAGTGACAGCCTGCCCTGGCCTGAAGGTGCCTGTGGTGTAGCCATCTTGGTGCTTTGAGCAATCTAATTGGACGATGCCCAACTTCTTTTGATGAACTATACAATCGTGCTTGTAGGTCTTGAGCGAGCGCTTGCTACTATTGTACCTCCAGGAAACACATTATAGTACAGACAGCTTCGTCTTGACGATGCCTTGTTTGTGATAAGGGTCCTTATGCCCCGCTTAGCATCCGAGGCAAGGGGTTTAAGGCTTTCAGGCAACTGAGCAGCACGGATGTTCCGCCTCAAGAAATCGCGCGATTCAAGTATGGCAGCACGCCCAAAGGTGCGCGGCGATGGCAATGCTACCACAACGGCAAGGTGGAAGACAGTGATTCCATCAGTCAACCAATTGATCAAGAGTTGACTCGTCGATCGTAACTCCTGCATGGTCACTCACCCTGCCAGACATTAATTCGAGCGGTTACACCGCATTCATGAGCAGTCAAACGTGCCATGAAGCAGCCAATGGTCTCAATGAGAACTCGATCGTCCCCACCAGTCGACCGACTAACCGATATCAGGACGATCCATCAGCTCTTAAGCCATCATTGGAAATATGCCCCTGCTTGACACCTAATATGTTCTGCAATCTTTATACCGACCACCCTTTCCTGATCAGGCTTCTGATGCTTTTTTGGATACCAGTGGCCGCATCGGCGTCAACACACCTCCCAGGCATCAGGGCTAAGGGCACGAAACAGTTAAGGTTTTAGAAATTCTGCCAAAGACAGTGGAAGCTCCTAGTATGACGAATACACTCTGTCAAAGGGGATTGTTGTGGTCCGTAGAGCGCTCGACAAGACGAGTCGATCTTCTCTACGTAGTCTGTGTGTTGCGAGGAAGGAATCTGGGTGACAGCCTGTCAATGTCCTCGCCGGGACTAGAGTAGGGCAATCTAGCGCAACAGAACAGTGGTTTAGTTGCCCGTCGCCATTTCAGGAGTAGTCATTTATCAGCTTTTGCAGATGCCAGGAGCGTATCGTCTTATGGCTATGAGTATGCCAAAAACAGCTTCGATACTTCAGGTCAGCAGGAAGACTTTAATTTACTCGGGAAAGATTTCTCGGGAAAGGGGCGAAAATGCGAAGACTGGAAGGCATGCACAATGTACCTGTTCCGGCCGTATCGTGACGAGACAGCAGCGACAGTGATGGGAGTGAGCCGAATCCGCAGATCTATTTTTTCAATGGCATTCTCCGACTTAGTGGCCTCCACAACCAGTATCTCCACAGTGTCATCAAGGTAGCTTGCAGTGACCAAGCTAATGCATTGGACATAGCGCCCAAGGAATCAGAGCTAGCGATACGAGAGCAGCGCTACAACTAGTATTGCCCCGACTGAGCTCGCAAATGGATGCTCAGGCTATCAGACTTGCTTTTTGTGGATCCTATGCTGCATACATCAAAACCTCATGTGACATGTCAGGCTGTTGGGCACTATTCGCTCGTATCGGCACTGCCATTAACTTCATGTGATCGCCAGTCTTAGAACGAAGCGATATGTGTTAGCTTGAAAGACAGTAGCAACCTGCCAACCTCAAGCAACCAATGCTCTGTGCTTCTAAGTTCTGACCGCACCTCATAGGGACTTTCATTCTAACAGCATAGTTGCTTCCAACCACGACAGGTCTGACCGAACCCGTTCGATCATGGCACTTGCGAAGATTCGGTACCGGAGCAACCAACAACCAATTATTGTGTCGTGACACGCCGGGCAGGCAGGGGTTGTTTGTCCTAGCTGTAGCTTGTTGATGGTCGTGGCCGCTAGACGAGCCGCTTCTCTTGAGTCTCAATCAGCGTCGCCACACTTCGCTGATCATCTCGTATCTACGCTCGTCAGGCTAAACGTGTCTCGGACGAGCAGTGGACGAAGTGATTCGGCCGTCGACCTTGAGCCAAAGTTCGCCTATATAAAGCCAGAAGTCTGCCAGCTACCACAGAAGACTCAAACAAGAAATCACCACAACAACCACACCACCGAACAACCGTTAAGCCTGCAATCAGTCTTCCGCAAACATGCGCGCCGCCATCACTCTCGTCGCCTTCCTCTTCGGAGCCGCCGTCCACGGCAGCGAATGGTGCTACAAGACCAACGAGCTCTGCGAGTCGCAAACCACTTGCAGCCCATGCGACTACCTCACCAGCGCCGATGTCGCGGACTTCCCTTATTGCTGCACGATCAGCTAGATCCTGGACTAAAAGGTCTGCATTCTCAGCCGAAGTGGTTGTGTGACGAGCTATCTAACAAATAATCAGCGCCAGTATCTTCCAGGACGAAGCGGAGATTGGTGGTGTGCGCATTGATCCTCACGCCTGGGAAAGACTCGTTCTGTTGTGTCCCGTCCATAAAGGACACGCTGAGCGTGGAGTCGAAGATTCACGGCAATAGGATGGACTTTCGACAGCTGAGATATGGCATTCGCATCTCCCAGCTTAAGAAATCGGTGAAATGGCTTCATCTGTTGCATAGTGTATAAGTTCCAGCCGCTGGAGTACCTGTGCCAAACATTTCCCAACTATTCCCGATGTGAAGATGCTCCCAGAACAACTTTCATCTAGAATCCTGTCATTGGACACTCCACCTCCCCAGTCTTTGCAACAAAGTCATCCACAATTCGCAAAATCTCACTAGCGATGCCATTGACTCTTTCTGCCTCGAAGAGAGATTCGTCGTACATTACTGCCAGCTTGTGCTTGCCTTCCTCCGGCGACTTTGCCACCTCGACGACCAATCCGTACGGTTGATACATTCTGTTCTTACTCTTCGCCAAAATCAGCCATCTCTCCTCGTCTTTGCCGCCAGCCGGCTCGAACGGTTGGAACAAGAAGAGTGTTTTGTTCCCGACGTCCTTCCTTTCGAGCGAGGCTGAGGAGTATATCGTGTCCAGACCCAGGTTGCCATTCTCGGTGACACACCAGAAAGTGTCTTGCGTCCTCTGGAGATAATCCTTCAAGGTCGTCGCAGAAGGATCGAGACGCAAGCGGAAGGGCAGAAAATTCGCAAGAGTGCCATTGACCAGGAGCGGGTTGCCTGGAAAGCTCGGCATGTTTCGACCTGAAAGCAAGTAATCAAAATTGATGTCGAGCTCATGGCCGCGGGTAGGGTTCCCGCTGGTGACCTGGCGCGCGAGCCAGAGCTGATATGCTGCCTGAAAAATGATAGAAGGTGTTACGCCGCAAGTTTGAGCGAGCTCGTCGACACTAGTTGGAATTGCCGTACGATAAGTCTTTGTTATCTTCGGTGATGGAGCATTCGCCATATAGCCCGGCTGCTTTGCGGACATTGCATGTTTCCAATAGGCGAGAGACCCGGTCTTGTCAGACTCATACATGTGAAATGCAAACTCTTTGAACGCTTCGTGCGCAGGGATTGGCTCATTCCTCACGATTGCTCCGAAGTGGTCGTCAAATATGCGTAGGAGGGTCCCGTCGTACATGGCGTGGTTGAGCTTGACGATCAAGTCCCACGTACCGTCTGGGTGCTTAATTACGAGGAACTTGATGAATGGTCGTCCAAAAGTGAACCGATCGGCCCAGAAAGGTTCGACTGCTGCATTGGCTTCGATCTCTGTGGAGCACGTCACCGCTGTCAGGTCTGGGTTGGGCGAGCGGACCACGACTCCAACCCATTGACCATCCTGCGTTTTGAGCCAGGAAGTGCGCAGGATGTCGTTGGTCTCGATCAGCTTTGTCGTTGATGCGACCCATTGGTCAATACCAATCGCGGCGAGCATGCGTCGACTTGCCATTAGCACCCACATCTGCTCATCACGCTCACCTTGAGCTGCAAACTCCGCTTGACCAGGTGGGCATGGATACACTGTATTGGAGTCAGCACTGCTTGGAAGGCCTCACATTTCAAGCAGCATCTTACCGTACTCAACGTCTCTCTGCCAGTGCAGTCCAACCTCTTCGCTCCTTGACTTCACGTCTGCAGGGACAGACCACTCTCGCTTCGGCCCATTTTCTGCTTCAATTTTGGCTTTCATTGCCTTTGCCATTTCTCGAAGAGCAGGAGTCTTGAGAATGCTATTGACAGACAGGACGTAGCCTTCGGCTCTTGCGGAACTTGAGAGTGAAATCGCAGAAATTGAGTCGCCACCGAGCGCCAGGAAGTTCCCGTCCCGACCAATATCGTTGGTCGGTATCTGGAGAATAGTGCTCCAAAGCCTCTCGAGCACTGCTTCCTCGGTTGTCTCGACGGGCACTGTTGCTCCAGAGGAAGGAGAGTTAGTGAGGCTGTATTGCCGAACAGAAGACACTTCAATCTCCTCGACCATCCTCTTCAGAGTCTTGCGGTCAACTTTCCGGCTCGGCAGCTTTGGCAAAGAGCCAATGGGTAGAATGTAGCCGGGTATCATGTAAGGCGCAAGACCCGACTGAGCTAGAGCCTCTTGAAACATTTTGATGTCATCAACATATTCATCAGCTGGTGCAATTGATGTAGACGTCGATTGCTCGAAGACACAAAAAGCTGCAAGAGCCGGCTTCCCTCCGACGTAGGCCAGTATCACTGCACAGTCCTGCGTAAGGCCCGTTCTTGTCAGAGTGACCTCGATTTCGCCAAGCTCAATCCTATGCCCATGGATCTTAACCTGTCCATCTTTGCGTCCCAGGCATGCAAGTTCACCATTTGGTAGCCAACGCACCAAGTCGCCTGTGCGGTAGAGTTTTGTAATTCCAAGTGCACTTCCATCAACAAAAGCTGAAGTGGTGAGGTCCTCGCGATTGATGTACCCTTCGCTGAGCTGCGGGCCGCCTATGCAAAGTTCACCGACTGCTCCGTAGGGAACCAATTCTACGCCGCCCGGGCTGAGCACGAAAGCTGCTACTGTTGGGAACGGCGAGCCGATGTTCGATATTAGACAATCTGTGTCCTGGACATGCTTCGTGGTCACAACCATGGTCGTCTCGGTTGGTCCATAGACATTGAGTAATCGGGTGTTCGGCGCCCATGTCTCGACCACATCACGAGTGAGAGGCTCGCCCCCGACTATCATGGTTTCCAAGCTAGGAATATCGGCCGGCTGAAGCAGCTTTGCAACAGTAGGTGTGAGGATGGCTTGCTTGGCTCCAGTAGCCTTGACCACTCCAGGTAGATCGGACAACATAGACTCGGATGGTGCCATACATAGCGTACCGCCGGTGGAGAGTGTATTGAAGATGTCCTGGACCGAAGCGTCGAAGACATAATTGGCAAACTGCAAAGCTCGCCACTCGCCATGGTGACGGCCTTCCACGACGGCCATGCTTTCAACTGCTGCTGCTGCTGCTCTGTGAGGGACCATGACACCTTTGGGAGTTCCAGATGATCCGGAAGTATATATAGCATATGCCACATGACCTGGACTCACAGCAGATGAAGGTGCCGACTCTGTCTCCTGGTCCAGTCTGTGGTCCTCTACGATGAATGTCCGAAATCCACAATGCTTTCCAACAGCAGCATATTGGCGGTGCGCCACAAGAACTTTAGCTTGTACGTCGCGTAGAATGAACGAATTGCGTTCTAGCGGATTGTCGGGACCCATTGGGACATATGCTGCACCAGCTTTCAAGGTCCCTAAAATGCTGACAATGGTGTCGACTGACTTGTCCAATAGCAGTGCGACAAAGTCCCCAGCCTTGACATCAAACGATTGCAACTGCCCAGCGAAGTGGTTTGCTCGTCGATTAAGCGTTTGGTACGTGAGCTCCAGCTCGCCATTCCAGGCAATGGCAATGGTTTCTGGTCTCTTAACCGCATGCTCCTCGAATCTTGCATGCAAAAGCCTCGGAATAGGGACTCGTAGCGTACTCATATTGCTGATAGTGTTGGTCAAGTATGGCGCTTCATCCGGACCTATGATACGGAGTTCGGAAAGCGTGATGGACGGATCCCGTGTTATGGTATCAACGACCAAGACGTAGGAATCAAGTATGTACTGCAGACGCCGCTCCTCCATATCACCTGAAATTCGGAAGATTGTACCATTTGAAGTCTCCTCAACCTCTGTGGTCACCCATTTTGTAGTCCAATGGGACGCGGGACCATGTCGTTTAAACACTCTGGCTGCGTCGACATTGTCCTCCGGGCTGACGAGAATGTTCAGGAACGTATCAAATGAGCTGACATCGAGATGAGCGGCCGCAAAAGCCTTGCGCAGTCCGAAAGCAGCATGGGGTGCGAGATCCGTGACTGCTTGACCCACGGTCTTGGCGATCTGTTTCAGTGACTGAGCTGGATCAAGCACGATCCTTTGCGGTACCATTGCGAGCGTTGGCCCATCGATCGTCCCGATCTCCGACACAGCTGTGTCACGACCTGAGAGCGAGGTCATGAAAGTGACATCGTTATTGCCTAGGTGCTTTTGCAGAATAATGGCCCAGGCTGAGTAGTAAACAAATCCAGATGTAAGACCAAGCACTTTCAAGTCGCCTCGAGACCCTGAAGTGATCGTCTTCGTCAACTTAGAGGTCATTTTGACAGGAGAGTAATTGAGAGTCGTCGGCTCCGCACCCTTCAGGTAGCGTTGCCAGAATCGCTGCGAAGATTGTTTGCCCGACTTCATGACCGTATTGAGAAAGCGTGAGTAAGGTGCTCGATCTGTTAACTCTCGTCCAAGGTAGACCAATGCTACGTCCTGGTATAGGAAGCGATATGACCAGAAATCGAACAGGGAATGATGCATTGTGACGACCAGGTGCCGCTTCGACAGAAGCGTCAGTCGAAACAGTGAGCCATCTATTGTCAAGGGCTCTGCTTTGTCCCGCTGCAGGAACTCGTCCAGATCCTCGTTCTGCTCACTCCAGGGCAGTTTGATATTCTGCTGTACGACCTGTAGCATACCATGCTGATATGGCGTGAAACGTGTTCTCAAGATCGCACTCCTCTGGACAATCGTATGAAAGCTTTGTTTCAATCGCACAAGGTCCAGCTCAGAAACGTCCCAGACTCGCTGGTAGGTGTACATAGTGTCGCCGATCATGAGCGCGGCCAGCATGTCTTGCTGCAATGCTGTGGTTGGGTAGGCGTCGCAAGCGCCCTCTTCTTTCAGGCGCTGAATAAGCCCGTTATCTTTTACGAGCTCAAATGGCTCAGGATCCTCCTCTCGCTCGGCAGGAGTCAGTTCCTTATAGATTTGCGCTGCTGTTTGTACAGTGTCGTCACCAAGGAGACTGCTCAATGTTGCTTCAAGCCCAGCCTTGCGAAGCTCTGACAAGGCCTTAATGGCTTGGATTGAGGTGCCGCCGAGTGCTAGAAATGAATGCTCTCGTTTGATCGATGAGACGCCTAGACCAAGAGCTGCCGCCCAAGACTCCGCAATTCGCTTCTCAGTAGGGTCTGACACTGATGTTGTTTCGACTTGATCAATGCCAGCTTGTATCAATTCTTCGACTGACATGGCCTTCACGGTATCATGGAATCCGCGTAAGTCTGTCTTACCATTGACATTCTTCGGCACTTCCGTAAGCTGAATCCAATATGCTGGACGCATGAAAGATGGTAACAAACGGTCCGCGTGTGCTCGAACATCGGATATTGCATCGATCCAGTTGATGCCTTCATTGAGTACCACTCCAGTCACGAGTGAGGTCCGCCCAGAAATTTCAGCAGGGACTGTCACGGTGCCAAAAACCTGTGGGTGGTTTGATAAAGCTTTGTCAACTTCGCCGGGCTCAACCTTTTGGCCGTTGATCTTTGTTTGGAAGTCAAGACGACCAAGAATTTCGAAAGACCCGTCGTGATGCATTCTCGCCATGTCTCCGGTACGGTACATTTTACCTGGACCCAAGGGATTGTCCACGAAAGCTCTTTTGGTTCGCTCTGAGTCATTCAAATACCCATCGGCAAGTTGTGGACCAACAAGACATAGCTCGCCAGGCACTCCAATTGGAGACAACTCGATGCTTCCAGGCACGAGCACATACGCACTTGTTGTGTCCTTCGGATGGTCGACATTGCTAGGATTGGAATTGGGCCCAAGCCGAGTCCCAAAATTGAGTTGTGTTACTTCACTCAAACCATAGGTATTGCGCACTTCCACGTGTTTTGCCCACTTGGCAACTTGATCTTTTGTCAAGCGCTCACCAACCAGCGTGACCTGCTTGAGACTAGGCACGACCTCTGGCGAGATGGTCGAAAGTGCCGATGGCGTGATGCCCAAGCTGTCAACTTTCAAGTCATTGATAAGCTCTGCTGGCGCGTTCTGAATTTCTTCCTTCGTTGGGATCACAAGAGTGCCACCATGCACAAGTGTCGAAAGCATCGTGCGCTGCGCTGCCGAGAATGTAGGGTTGTAAAACAGGAGCCATCGCTCTTTGCCTTGAAGCGAGTGGTATTGCATCCCATTGGTTGCAGCTCGGTGGCTTAAGACGACACCTTTTGGCTTGCCGGTCGAACCCGACGTGTAGATAACGTAGCAACTATGTTCTGGCTCGATCTTGGTTGATAGATTGGCGTCGTTGATCTTTAGCTGTCGTGCTCTTGCAAATGCATCTTTCATGTTCAGGCACACTTCGAAATCGCCCATATATTCTTCATGAGCCAGGACCGCCTTTGCACCGCTATCTTTGACAATCCGAGCGTTACGTCCGGATGGACTGTCCGGATCCAGTACAGTGTATGCGGCGCCAGATTTCAAGACCGCGATCATGGTAATGACCATATCGAGTGAGCGATTCATGCAAATCGGAACAATGTCTCCCTGCTTGAGAGATAAGATCCTGGCCAGCTTGTTCGCGGCGGAGTTCAGTTCCTTGTAGCTCATGCTGTGGTGCTCACTATCCTCGATCGCGCAGTTATCCTCGTGAGACAGGACTGCCTCCTCGAACAGACGCACAATAGTAGTCGCATGTTCGGGCTTGTTGCTGCGGTTCGTGTGGACCACCGATATTTGCTCCTCCGCTGAGGCCAAGTGGATGCTTTCCACGGGTGCATGAGGCAAGTACAGCTTGCATAAGGCATCCTTGATGGCCTCCTCAAAATGAGAAAGGAGGAGTCGTGCCTCACGGTATTCCAAGAAGGAAGTGTAGCTGAGAGTCAGGCGAAAGCTTCTGTTGCCAGTCACCGCGATGATGGCAGGGAATGACGGAAGCTTGGCAAAGAGCGTCGGCGACTGGACAGGTTCGTAGATGACAGCTGATTCTAGCGCGGCACCTTCCCAACAGTTCTCAATCTCTTCGTATGTAAGATATGCTTTGGCTGCGGCGGCTAGGTGGTATGCTTCGATTGACTGTGCAAGCTCGCCGAAGTTGTCTTCCTCCGGAATCGTAATACGAAGTGGATAAAAATTGGTGATTGAAGATTGTGGCGCATTTGAGGACGAGTTGAAACTCCCAAACAAGACCTCGTTGGTTCCAGCGTGATGGTGTACAACTATGGCCCATATGGCTTCGAAGAATGTCTGGCGAGATATTTTGCTCTCTCTCAAGACAGCTGAGAGCTGCTCTAGCATCCAATAGTCGTCGAGGGTTACGCTGATCTCCTGACGTTTAGATTCGGTAGCAAGGCTCGTGCCAGTCGGCAAAGCTGTGTCCGAAGGGAATGCACGGCTTGGTCGAGCACCCTGAAGGATCGCGGCCCAGAAATCCCGAGCCTCCTCGCGAGTTCCTGTTGTCACATCAAAGGGAGGTGGCACCGTCAGCCCCAGACCATCAGTGGCTTCAAGCCCTTTCTCAGATACACGCTCGCGCCGAGAAGACAATGCGGATGGAACGATTGCGGCCATTGAAGAAAGCGTTGACCTTAGATCACGTGGCGAATGAAGTATGAGTCAATCTGTTAGTTGGAAGGGAAACTTGGGACGAGTGTCAAGCTCACTCAACACTTATATCAAGGTCCTGCTTCGCCTGCTCCGACAAGATCGAGATCCACGATGCCAAGGGACACGCTTTGCATCGTCAAGCAGGGCACTTATCGAATCAATGGCTGTTGGGCGGTATGACCAGCAACACCGCCGACATCATGAAGGAACGAAGATACGAAGTGGCTTCCCTTCAAACCATTCGAGCTGAGCGTGCAGACGAACGATCTTGTTCAGCTGCTCAGCAGCGGTCCAGTAGCTTCCAACATTGCGCCATGCACGTTCATAGCCATGATGACGGGCGCGGATACTTCACCGGTCATGTTGGCCGTCCTCTCGACCGCCAGACCGACATGGTCTGGGAGCATCATCATTGGGACTGCTTGATGCAGTCGCGCGAGGCACGTCAGCCTGGGAAGGCGACATCGCCGGATCGCAATCCTCGCAGCACTGGGGATAACTCAGGTGGCTGGATTAGCCTTCGTAATGGAGCGAGCGGCATGCAGTGGGTGGTCTGGCGCCTGATGAAGGTAGGTCAGGTATCCCAGATGCAATAGTCCTGGGTCAATGTTGGCGGCGGCGGGCTAGCCGTGACGCTCAACCAAACGCAGGCTATAATATGGTGCTTGACAGATGGACGTCGGTCATGATCGGATCGTGTATTTACATAATTGTTGGAGCATTTGACGCTCAGTATCTTGTGCCAGGATGCCTCACGCTTTCAACGCCTTGTAAGCTGGGAGGCAGCTTTAGGAACTTCAGCCATATTTAGAGTGCGTCGAGGCGCAATACTCTTAGACGTCCTTCGCTGCTGGCGCCAATCGGTCGAGGCCCATCAAACGTGCAGCATAGTTGTGTTGAGGTTGGAAGCGAGAGCAGTTCTCCTTTTGGCATCATTGACGAATTTGTGGGGGCGTAAGCATTGTCTCATATTGAGTTGGTGACACAGCATCAGGAGTACGGGGCACTCGCATGCGCCCGAGCTGATGTAACGCCGTAAAAGCCACGCTGAACAAAAGTGTCACGAAAAATATAGTGTTCACCGGTCCCGAGCAGCCATGGCAGAATCCTGCATTTGGACAGCTGAAAAGCCATTGACGTGGGGGCCAGCACGGAGGGTTTCTCTGTATAACTCCACAACCTCAAGACCACAATACCGGCACGTCGCCAGCTCAAAAACTTTTTCCTGTAACAACGGCATTTTTGGCGACGAGACGATTCGAGATGTCTGCAGATATGAAGTCTGAGCAGAGCAGAAGTGACTCGGAGCAGGGCCCTGAACTTTCTCAGCAAGCGCAGCATCCATCACCACAAGCAGACCCGCCTCCAGATGGTGGAATACGTGCCTGGCTGCAAGTGTTGGGCTCGTTCATCCTCTTCTTCAACACATGGTAGGTGTCTTGATCCGTCGAAGCCCGGACTCCCGCTGATGACTTGGCGCAGGGGTATTGTGAACACCTTTGGCGTGTTCCAAACTTATTATTCGACCGCGCTCTTGGCATCAGAGCCAGAGTCGAATATCTCATGGATCGGCTCTATCCAAGCTTTTCTGCTGCTCATAGTTGGCGTTGCGACTGGTCCACTGTTCGATGCCGGATATTTCGAAGCACTGCTCTGCACTGGAGCCTTTCTGATTGTGTTTGGGATGTACATGACTAGCCTTTGCACGATATATTGGCAAATCATGCTGGCTCAGGGTCTTTGTGTTGGGCTGGGATGCGGTTGCCTCTTCATTCCGAGCGTCGCGATCGTCTCGACCTATTTCACCAGCAAAAAGTCGTTCGCAACCGGTATTGCAGCCAGTGGAAGCAGCTTGGGCGGAGTCATCTACCCGATCGTTTTCCAGCAGTTACAGCCCCAAATTGGCTTCAGAGACGCCACGATAGTGCTGGCTTCGATGATGGCTGGAACCATGCTGGTCTGCATCGCTGTGATGCGAGTTCGCAACCTCCCGCCTCAGGCGCGCAAGCTTTTCGACCTCAAAGCCTTTCGTGAGACGCCGTACCTTCTGTTCAGCATCGGAGAGTTTCTTGGCTTCATGGGCTTGTATATCCCCTTCTTCTATTTGCAATCATATTCAAGCGAGAAGGGAATTATGGGCACAAATCTGGCCTTCTACATGCTGCCAATCTTGAACGCAGCGTCGATCTTCGGACGGGTCATTCCCAACTTCTTAGCAGACAAGACGGGGCCGCTCAACATGCTGATCCCTTGTTCCGCAATATCTGCGCTGCTAGCTTACTGCTGGATCGCAATCGACAGCAAAGCTGGGGTGATCGTGTTTGCGATACTCTACGGGTTCTTTTCAGGGACGTTTGTCTCGCTCCCACCAACGACTGTGGTCAGTCTATCACCAAGCCTGTCGGTCGTGGGCACCAGAATGGGCATGAGCTTCGCGTTTGCAGGATTCGGGATTTTGGTGGGCAATCCAGTTGCTGGTGCCATTCTGACAAGCAGTACTTGGCTCGGTGTGCAACTTTTCTGTGCAACTTCTGTCGCAGCGGCAACAACCTGCGTCGTCGTTGCCAGACTTGCGAAATCCAAGAGTATCACCTCGAAGGCATAAGTTGCTGGCAGATGACCAGTAAACGTATGTAGATGGAACAGCGTTGGGCTGTTTTCTCCTTTTGCTCGCATAATAGTCATGATGAACGTTCTGAGACGTACCCGCGTACTTAGCACACGAAAGTCGTAGATGCTTAGACATTGTTGCTTAAACTGCTCAGACTCCATGAAAGTAATTTTTGAATTAGTGATGTTTGACTCTGGCAATCTTGAGTCCCGGAGGACCGCGCTGCAGAGCGTCCCGTCGTGGGCCTGCCAAATTCGATGGCCGATCGTCAGCCAACTCCAGAGGCTTGAAGATGTGGCAGAAAACATCCTTGACCAGACTGTGACCCATGATCCGGATGCATGAGCCTCGCTCGCTTACTTCACCGGTCGACGCCAGCAGGACACCCTCGGACCATTGTGTAGTCTGCGCAGTTGAGGATACGAGCCCCGGTGATCCGTTGCGAAACATTCTGATGTCAGAGGCGCTCCAGGTCTGTAGTCCAGGACGAAGAGCGTCGATGACGATCAGCGTCTCCTGTTGGGGTCTTATATCCCACGCCCAGCAGCTCGTTGACCCAGAAATGCGTACAAAAGCTTCATCAGCTCGAGATCCAGCCTCGATCCATTTTCAGCACTCACGATGGCATCTTGGACCAACCGCACAGTCACCAACGAGCACCTGCTCCCATATGTCGACTCAAAGACCGCGCCCGAGGAAGTCGCGAAGGGGCTCACAACCCTGCCTTTTGAACGCAACATTTTCAAGGTGAGGATCCGCTCTACGCGGGAAGATGGCTCGTCGCTGACGTTTCAGCTCCTCGCAAATTCTCCCACATTCTTCCCGGTCTTCATGAAAATGCTCAGCACCTGCTGGAGCCCCGATCATACTCTTCGCACAAGCGATTGGCAGCTTATCGTGCTTCGCACAGCTACCACCTTGGACGCACCGTATGAGTTTGACGTCAATGAGCCGGTAGCCAGGGTTTTGGGCCTCACCGATGCGCACATTCACGCGCTGAAAGATGCTCAGCAGCCTCTCCCAGGAAACTTGTTCACAAAGAGGCAGCAGCTGCTGGCCAGAATGGTTGAGCAGCTCAACGGACCAAAGAACAGAGTCGATGCTGAGATCCTGAAGGAGGCCAAGGCTGTATTCGGGGACACAGGCGTCGTGGAGGTCTTCTATATCAATGGCGTGTACGGGTTCCTGGCACGGTTCATGAACAGCGCCCGTATTGATTTCGACGAGCCCATCGCAGGGCTCGAAGATATGCTCAAGACGTTCAATGCGGCTGCCATTGAGAAGGAGAAATCCTATACTGATTAGCTACCTTCATGCTATAGCCATATCAATGCACGGCGCGGCGGTGCAGTTCAAGGTTGCCTGATCAGCTGAAATTTTGCCAAACCATCTTGCAGCATTCTTCGTTGCAGCAAATTCAGCGATGATGCATCTCAGTTACACCAATTGTCATCACCGCTTGCGGACGGTAGGTAAGATGACAAGAAGGATGGAGCAGGAGGTTGGCCAAGGACCAAAGAGGGACTGCCTCGGCAGTAGCGAGCCATCTCCGGAGCGACGAAAATTGAAAGAAAACGCGTCATCAACATCGGGAAATGCTTGTTCGTGCTACGTACTATATCTGTCTTCCTCAACAGAGGACATGGACCAAGCTGAACACCTGCTTTCTCATCCCCGTCTGCCGCGAAGTCGCTCTGTTCAATGCAGTGCGAGCTGAGTCTGACAGTGCTTTCTTGTCGTCCGGGTTCCAGTACACCACGTCCACCACGGGAGGAACAAGTTGTCCAGATGCTATCAATGCAACAAACCAAGCAAATAGGCGCTCCTGCTCACCATCAGACCTCGTGGAGAGCTGCTGCGACAGTCTAAAGTTGCAGAACTTGATCTGCTTCCAGAACAGCAATTCCTGGCTCAGCTGGACGATCCCGTCGGGGCCTCCGAGAGAGCCATAATTCACGAAGGTTCCTCCTGGCGCCAGAAGATGCGCAATCACATCGCCGCTCTTGCCGAACACGCAGTCCACTGCTAGCGTTATGCGTTTCTCAGCTACAATTGTGGCCAAAGTCGCATCAGCCCCAGGCCCATGGGCGCTCAAAGCCTCTTCCGTGACGATGATGTCAACCCCATTAGCACGCAGTATCGCGCGCGCATCTTCGAGGCCGTCGCGGTCCCTGATCGTTGCGACTGTGTGGCACCCACGCAGCTTGGCAAATTGAGCTATCATCTGTGGGATGACGCCCAAGCCAGCATTGACAACAATCCAGTCGCCTGGTCGTAGAGTCCTGATGTCCTCGAGCAGCAGATACGCCGGCGCGAAGCCCATCTTGAGCAGAGAGGCGGCCACTGGTTGGATTTGCGGAGGAATGATCAGAAGCTCGGAGGCTGGCAGGACTGCGAACTCTCTCCAGGTCCCAAGTCCGTGGCGCTTGGGTAAGACTATGTCGCCGGGCTTCAGAGTTGTGACTTCTCGCCCAATACGCTCGACACGTCCCACTCCGTCGTTGCCAGCGATATGGGAGCCATCAGGTAGGGTATATCTTGGTCTAACTGGGTATTTGCCTGCGACTGCAAGCAGATCTTGCGGGTTGACGGGGAAGGCCAGGAAGCGGACCAAGACGTGGTCTGATTGCAATTGTTTGAACTGCTCGTTCACGTCACACGGGCTGGCATTTATCACTTCAGCCGCCTCTCCAGACTCATGCGTGAAGGTGAGAGCAAAGGGCGCCATTTTTGAATGATTTCGCGACGTCGCTAAAGTTTGAATGTGGTATATATTGACACTACTGATGTCGTCGGATTTATGTGCTCTGCGTAGACTAACAGAGCAGCAGTCTTGCTCAGCTCGCGATCGCAGGACATGTTCGATCCTTGACGCGCTCCAAATTTCGGCTCAGCCCCAAGCCTCTTCTTGAGCAGTTGCTACGAATCCGGACATCACTGCGCACCCTCAGCTCAGAGGATCCCACCGGTTTATGCTCACCGGTTTGGCTGGATATGCAGCCATACGAATGCCGTAACACTGTGCTGATGCTGCTGCAGCCACGAACGTCAAGCATATAGCCATTGACGACAGCGGCACCGTCAAGCAGCTCAGCACAGCTGGCGCAGGACCTTCAGGCCTTCCATCGGGTATAATGCGTAGTGTCGAGTAACGACCTTCTGCACCTTCACAATTCCTCCCATCCAAGCATTCCCACTCACAACGTGAACAATGGCATGGCAACAAGCTGGTCGAAAGAAGCGGGAGGCCATCACAGCGCTCCTGCCAGAAAGTTGGCGTCTACCAAGAATTCCCTCCGCCGAGGACGTTCCCAACGGGTACGAGTTCTCGAAGACAGTACTGACGGAGAGAGAAATCCATATTACCGAGAAATACACGGCTCGGACACTGTTGCAGGCGCTGTCGTCAGGGTCATTGTCGGCTGTCGAAACAATTAATGCATTCTGTCACCGTGCGACGATTGCGCACCAATTGGTACGTCACCAAGCAGACAAAAGCGACATCCTTACTGACTCATTTGCAGACAAACTGCCTCAGCGAAGTAATGTTTGTAAGCGCTCAGAATCAAGCAAAAGAACTTGACCAATACTACCAAGCTCACGGCAAACCGATCGGCCCCTTACACGGTCTCCCTATCTCGCTGAAAGATCAATTCCGTGTCGAAGGGACTGACACATCACTGGGCTATGTGTCCTGGCTTGGCAAAACAGAGACCGCGGAGTCGGAATCGTGGCTGGTGACCAAGCTGAGATCGCTTGGCGCAATCTTCTACTGCAAGACGAATGTGCCGACTAGCTTGATGGTGAGCTGCAGCGTGGCGTGCATTCCAGCTGTGATGAAGGGCTGATCAAAGCATAGGCTGTCGAAACCAACAATAACATCATTGGCTACACGGCAAATGCCCTTGATCGCCGACTTTCCTCGGGCGGGTCATCTGGAGGTCAGTTGATGACGAGCCTGTGAATGTATGACCTAGCTGACAGAGTTTCAGGCGAGGCATCATTGTTGGCTATGAGAGGTAGTATTATTGGCCTTGGCTCGGACGTCGGTGGGTAATGCTCAACCATTTCATACGCTGGCTACTGACGATGTACAGGCGCATCAATCCGGCAGCCCTGTGCCTACAGCGACTTGGTCGGCCTGAAGCCGTCATCAGGCCGCATGCCCTACCTACGTGTCGCAAACAGCGTAACTTCCTTCGGCCTCTTAGCCTACAAGGACAAATACTGATCGACTACAGATGGAAGGCCAGCAGATCGTCCCCTCAGTCCTCGGACCCATGGCACATACCATCGAGGATCTCCGTCTCCTGTTCAAAACAGTGCTGCAGCTCGAGCCCTGGAAGGAGGATCCCTCGTGCCTGCCGATACCCTGGCAATCAAGCGCGGAGGCCGAAGCACACCGCAGAATCGCAGCCAAAACGCTCAAGTTCGGCGTGCTACGCAGTGACGGCGTCGTCCGCCCGCATCCGCCGGTCCTACGTGCCATGGACGAAGCAGTAGCCGCTCTCCGCGCAAATGGAATCCACGTATGCACATTCCCCAACCCACAAGACCTGACTCGCAAGCCATACTGACCACAAACCCCCTCAGACAATCGACTGGCACCCACCCCCTCACACGGAAGCCTTCCAAATCCTCGTAAGCCCCGCCCCTCCCCCAGCTCCCCCCC